>CM070097.1:20574026-20944026 GCA_036178185.1 Liparis tanakae | reverse complement strand
GAAAGACAGCCAGAGAAAGGAGCGGGCTCCCGGACGAGCCCCAGTCCAATAAAGACTCGGTCCCCGGTTGGACAGATGCATTGTGGGAAGAGCTCCACAGCCTGCCATCCAGCAAGGAGGTCAGGAGCTGCTTGGTGCCGAGCTGGGAACGAGATTTTCGGGCCATTCAGAGGAGAGAGAAAGGGTAAAGAAAGGGGGAACAATAGAGGACGAGGACAGCGGTATTCTATTGCTTTTCTTACTGTCTCAGGGAAAGACACTTTTATCTGATGATCCATCCCTCGCCACTGTGCGACTTCTTTAAATGTCGGAGGCGCTCGTCCCTTATTCACATTTGTTCGTGGCCTTTCCCCCCGTAATTTACTGTCTGTTTTCTATTCAGTGAAACAGGAGTACGTGACGAGCAGCAGGAGGCTTTATGGAGGATGGATCAATAAGAACTATCAGTTCATACTGATGCAGAAGCATGCCCCCCCCCCCCCGCCCCCCTCCCACGGTGCAATAGTGTGGCTCCTCATTGTGTGCTCTTAACGTTTTTATTCTTCCTATTGAGTCAGACGTGTGCTTTATTTGATTAATAGGAAAAGTATATAAACATATAAAATGACTCCAGCCTGATGCTTCACATTTTTTGGTTATTAGTAATGTTTGTTAGCCTAGAAGTAAACTTTTTTTTTTTTAAATGATGATCGGTTGAGAAAAACAACAACATTGCTTATATACACGTATCATGAATTATGTGTTTATAAAACCCTACAATTCACCTTAATGACTCTAATAAACCCTAACTGTGACTCTAATAAACCCTAACTCTGACTCTAATAAACTCTAACTGTGACTTTAATAGAAACCCAACTGTATCTAATAAAACCTTAACTGTGACTCTAATAAACCCTGACTCTAATAAACTCTAACTGTGACTCTAATAAACCCTAACTCTGACTCTAATAAACCCTAACTGTGACTCTAATAAACCCTAACTGTGACTCTAATAAATCATAACTGTGACTCTAATAAACCCTAACTCTGACTCTAATAAACTCTAACTATGACTCTAATAAACCCTAACTGTGACTCTAATAAACCCTAACTGTGACTCTAATAAACCATAACTGTGACTCTAATAAACCCTAACTGTGACTCTAATAAACTCTAACTGTGACTCTAATAAACTCTAACTGTGACTCTAATAAACTCTAACTGTGACTCTAATAAACCATAACTGTGACTCTAATAAACCCTAACTGTGACTCTAATAAACCCTAACTCTGACTCTAATAAACCCTAACTGTGACTCTAATATACCCTAACTGTGACTCTAATAAACCCTAACAGTGACTCTAATAAACCCTAACTGTGACTCTAATAAACTCTAACTGTGACTCTAATAAACCCTAACTGTGACTCTAATAAACCCTAACTGTGACTCTAATAAACCCTAACTGTGACTCGAATAAACCCTAACTGCGACTCTAATAAAACCCTAACTGTGACTCTATTAAAACCCTAACTGTGACTCTAATAAACCCTAACTCTGACTCTATTAAACCCTTACTATGACTCTAATAAACCCTAACTGTGACTCTAATAAACCCTAACTGTGACTCTAATAAACCCTAACTGTGACTCTAATAAACTCTAACTGTGACTCTAATAAACCCTACTCTAATACCCTAACTGTGACTCTAATAAACTCTAACTCTGACTATAATAAACCCTAATAAAACTCTAACTGTGACTCTAATAAAACTCTAACTCTGACTCTAATAAACTCTAACTGTAACTCTAATAAACCTCTAACTGTGACTCTAATAAACCCTAACTGTGACTCTAATAAAACTCTAACTCTGACTCTAATAAAACTCTAACTCTGACTCTAATAAACTCTAACTGTAACTCTAATAAACCTCTAACTGTGACTCTAATAAACCCTAACTGTGACTCTAATAAACCTCTAACTCTGACTCTAATAAACTCTAACTGTAACTCTAATAAACCTCTAACTGTGACTCTAATAAACCCTAACTGTGACTCTAATAAAACTCTAACTGTAACTCTAATAAACCTCTAACTGTGACTCTAATAAACCTCTAACTCTGACTCTAATAAAACCCTAACTGTGACTCTAATTGTGTCCCTTCCTACCGTGGAGGCCATATATTGCCCAGCAGAGGGGGGAAAGGTGAGCGCTGCCAGGAGGAGGGCCACGGCGCCCGAGTAGAGCGCCTTCCTGCAGAGAGCCAAACACACGCTCCATTGTTACGACGTCCCTTCCACCTGAGGGACTCCTGTTGAGGTGTGAATGCATCCAGAGGGCCGGACGCTCTGTGTGCCTTCATTGCATCATCATCAGCACCGAAGCAGCTGTGATGCTTCACAGATCCACGCTGACAGGTTTACGATGTCTGACGCTATGAAATACATTTTTCATGTATTTTCTTTAAACATTTGACTAAAAGGATTCAGGGGCAACGAGATTTAAAAATGCTTTTTTAAGAAAAGACACCGTGGTTTCTGCGTCATTGCCCCGTCGATCCGCTTGAACGAAAAAACCCTGAACACATCTCAGGAGTCGGCCTCGCAGTGAGGACGACTCGATGACTCATCACTTCTCGCCATCAGAGCTCTCACTCCGCCGTCAGCATTTTGAGGACGACGCCGTTGGTTTTGGTGAATCGCAGCGTGCGCCGGTGGAAGAGGAGGAAGCAGAGGCTCGCGGCTCCACACAGCAGCCTGCAGAGAGAGAGAGAGAGGGGGGGGGGGGGGAGGGCATATTTAATCTTCAGGGAAGGCGATGAGGAGGAGGAGGAAGCCAAGGAATGATTGACTTGAAGAAACAAAAACAATTCTGAATGCTGTTGAGAATAAAAACAAATGCAGACAAACAGTCAAACTTTTTCATGATGACTGAATACCAAAATGTCCGTTTTTGTATTCATGAGACTCGAGTCAGGTGGAGAGGACTTGTTTAACAATGCAGGTGAAATACACTCACCCCAGGAAGGCAAACAGAAGAATCTCCAGTGGGTAGAAAGGTAAGGCAGGAGGGAAATTAGTTTTGAACAACGCCTGAGGAGTCTCTGCGGACACGGAAACAAATTGCAATCATCCCTCTTATTTCTCCCACGGCCTCTCGAAATCTAATCTTCCCTCCCTTTATTGCACTTGAGATTTTATTGAAATTCTCCGTCTGTCAGCGGGGAATTTTTCGGCTAATTTTGACCAGGCTGGTGCTCCCAGTCGTTGTTGCGATGAATAATTAGACGGCTGTCAACATCGCTGACAAGCTCAACTGAACAAAGCCGTACTTTTATTTTGAAAACGAGTATGTCAGCCGTCCTTTAAACGAGATGTCCTCCCATGGGAGAAGAAGGACTTAAAGGACCAGTGCGTGGGATCTAGTGCCATCTGGTGGTGAGGTGGCATATTGCAAACGACTGAATCCTCCGCCGCCGCTCGCCCCTTCCTTTCCACAACTACGGTGGCCTTCAGGAAACGTGGGGGGGGGCACTTTTATTTTATACTATTGTAAATGTAATGTTTTGCAGTATGTTGACTGTTCATTGTTGTTGTTGTTGTTTTTTTTGCCTAATGCAGTGATTTGGAAAAATGTCCAATTTCACTTAATCGGTCCAAAAGATATATTATTTAGTTGTCGCAAATAATTTGCCGTTGTTGAGCGTCTGTGCCTGTAATATAGTGGCTGGCCTAGTAATTAAATACTGTGCCAGTAGGTGGCGGTAGGTAGCGTAATAATTACGTGAACATTTAAAATAGTAGAATTAGATGATGACCTGGAGACGCTGTGGTAGAGAACGGCGATGGAGAAATATTTCAAAAGACTCTGAACTGACATTTTGTTATTTTTTTGGTGTGACACAGATTTTTTCTGTTGAATTTTCTTCTCAAAAACACTAGACTAATGTACACAGCATCCGCCAAGTCAAATTATTCATGTGTCTGACACACAGAGCAAATAAATGTTTATGATTCTGATTCTACAAAACTTATTTTACACATACTTAGAGCTGATTTCAGCACATTTATGAATCCAGAAGTATGTGGTCATTTTTAAAACCATGGGTCTTATTTCCCCCACTCATCTGGAAGGTCCCGTTACCTCCATCTCCACTCCACACGGGCAGCAGGCGGAACGTCAGCGCCCCGCAGGCGGCGGAGAAGAAGCACGGGCAGTAGTGCTCCAGGGCAAAGTGAGAACTCATCACTTCCACGCTGAACAACACTCCTGTAGGAGAGGGAGAGAAGTCACTTTAGACCACAGGTGTCAAACCCGAGGCCCGCGGGCGCCGGATCCGGCCCTCCGGGTCATTTTATGTGGCCCCTGACGGCTTGAAAGGCATGTGATCACCTTTTCTGAAAAAAATCCTGTGCTTTTATTTTGAAGGTTTCAAATTAAATGGATTAATGTTGTAATATTAGAGACATTTTCTTGTGCACAGTATTTCTACACTCAAATAAACAATAATCAAATGCAAAGAGAGGGGTTTATATAGTGTTTCCGGCCCTTTAAGAGGGCGGACGTGATGCTGACGTGGCCCACGGTGAAAATGGGTTTGACGCCCTTGCTTTAGTTGTTATTCAGCTGATCTGGAGCTATTGATGTAGCCAACTGAATGCATGGGGAAAAGGCAGCAAAAAAAATAATCTGCATTTTAATCTTACATTTTAGTTTAAAATTATAAACTAAAATTCATTGTGTCGGCGGTACTGTGCTGCAGCTATACTGAGCATCACACTAGTGATGTGCAGGGTATGCAAGGTCCTTTAATTAAGGATAACGATGCAAAATAACTTCAGCTCTCTCCAAGGGAACATAACAAGTATCAATTTCCAGGCTACTGCATTACAGAACAATATGATACGCTAAAATCATGCTGGACTGTGTTCTTTCAAAGGGAGCAGCATGCCAAAATGCAAAAGCCGAAGAGTGGCCCAAATCATATCGTCACTTACGGTCACAACAAAGGCGTCAATATGAGTTTTGCCCAATAGAGTCTTTGAAATCCCTAAAAACATGCAGGACAGATGCCTCTGCACCAAATAATGTAATCATATAATATCTGTATTATTTTATTGGTATATTGAATAAACACATGCATAGTTCTGGTTGTGTCCTAAAGTAAATACATCTTGGACTGTGTGGAAGTTTGGGACATCTCCCAAAGTTTATAGAACAAACCAAAAGTAGTTTGTAAAATTACTTTGATTGTGTATTTGTAATACATTTTTATATGTAATTAACTGTTCAGTTTATTTAAAGGGAGTGCTACATTGTATTTCAGAGTAATATAAATCAAGATGACAAACTAGAACGGGCACTCGGTAGAGCGCATACCTTCACATATCACAAGATTGGGCATTGCATTATGAACATTTTGGCATTAGTTGCATGCCAATTGGATACAAATTGACCGTGCTATGGTAGAAAGAAGATGTTGACCTTTTCATGACCTTGACCTTTGACCCAATCGATCCCCAAATCTAATCAAATGGTACCCGGATAATAACCAATCATCCCACCAAATTTCATGGGATTCAAGAAGATTTTGACCTTTTTTATGACCTTGACCTTTGACCTTTGACCCGATCGATCCCAAAATCTAATCAAATGGACCCCGATAATAACAAATCATCCCACCAAATTGTATGCGATTCGGTTTAATACTTTTTGAGTTTTGCGAATAACACACACGCACACACGCACACACACAAATACGCAGCGATCAAAACATTACCTTCCGCATTTTCAATGCGGAAGGTAATATAACGCTATTAGCATCCGCTAGCTAAACGGCGCTAGCCTGAATTAACTGTCTTCTCTTTAACTGCTACACACGTAATAATTATCAAAATATATCACCGCCAAAGCGAGCAAACATAACATATATATATATATATATATATATATATATATATATATATATATATATATATATATATATGGCTCTTGTGTACGTTAATCATCTGTTTATCGTCAAAGCAGGATCATTTAATTCACAAAAGTAAAATAATACCCACCCACACACGACACATACGGCGCACGCACAAGCGTGCATACACACACACAGATGCACACACACAAGCAGTATACACACACACACACGCGCACACACAAAAGCACATGCACACGCGCACACACGGACTAGTGTTAATCAAAATGAACACTTCTCAGTGTAGAGTGCAATAATAACTGAAATGTTAACACTATGTTCAGTGTTGCTTTAACATTCTGTGGATAAGGGACCATATGTTCACCAAGTGTTAACACGTACTCTAAGTGTTGAATTGACACTGCCAATGTTACTGTGTAGAAATACATTTAAAATACATAGCGTCTCTCTGAATTACTGTAGCTAGTCGGTGCTTTAACCATCAAAATGTGAGTAGCATAGATTTATAGCCGATACATAACGACTGCTCACCACTGATGGGCGCTCCGAAGCAGCTGGCGACTCCGACTGCAGCGGCGACAACGTGCATTTCTCCAGCAGCTTTTTCCTAAAGCGAGAAAGACAGAAAGAGAGAAAGAGAGAAAGACAGAAAAAGAGAGAGAGAAAGATTCCCTAATGCGCTATATTTAACTTGCATTCTTGAAAATGCAAGTTTTTCCTTCAGCTGCACTTTTTCTTTCTTTCTTTTTTTTTTGCCAGCAGTACGTGAATAAAAACAAAATAGTTACATCCCACAAACATGAAACAATATTAGCATTATGAAGACAAAAAAGACAGTAGTAGTGGGCAACTGTGGGTCAGTGGTTATAGCGGGTCCACCTTTCTATCAGGGGGTTGGCGGTTCAATCCTCGCCCTAGTCGATGTGTCCTAGAGCAAGACTCTTAACCCTGAACTTCTCCCCTTTAGCCCTGCCTACAGTTTAGCATCAGCTGAATGACGTGTAATGAAATGTATTCATAGTAAATGATCTGCACATTGCACATGTGAAATGTTTTACCCTGATCATTTGTGTTTGGTTCAGTACCCTCAGGGGTGTTTCTGAGGTCACACTCTTCCTCAGCTGATGGAGAGTGTTCAGTCAGGGAAATTATCTTGAGCCATGAAGATCTGGTCCAGGTTAACTTTCACACTCGTCGATCTCCTTTTATCTCTGTTTTGGTTTCTACCAGGTAAAGTTGAAAAAAAAAATCATTCTGAATGACTTTCTTAAACTGCGTTCTCACCAAAAGTGGTGCAAATTTTTTGCGGCGCGAATAGATCCCATAAGCAAAGTCAACGTACAGACGCGAGTGGTTGCGATAGACGCAGCAAGTTGAAATATTTTAACTTTTGGCGGAAAATTCGCCCGACGACGAGTTGCGAAAGCCAATCGGCGTCGAGACGCTTCGCCGCTGGTGAATCTAACTGCTGCTGCTCTGACGGCGCTGGAAGAGACGGTCAATCAGACGTAGTCGGTGAAAGTCACCGAGCTGTGTGAGCCTACGGGTGATGTTGTAAATGAATATATATTATACATTTATATATGATATTAATGTTATGAACCCAAACACAAGGGCGTTAGATGTTCCGATGTTTGCGGGTTGTCCTCAACAAGTATAAAGCAGAACTAGTGGCTAGTTTACAAAACATGAAGTTAGAATTAATTCAGAAATGCCTGTTTTTGAATTGTCAAAGGTGCATTTGTGTCGAACCTACTATAACAACTGTATTCATATCATTCTTACCACCTTTTTATTTTCAATTCATCCAGGCTACTTGTCGAATGGCCCCCTCCCCCAAGGAGAATTATGTACAACATTACATTTATATATTTCTATTTTTTAGGCATTTTTTTTTAGACTCACAAGACCCAAATAAAAGTGTAAGAAGCATAACCCACATGTGTGCATCCTCAGACTGGCTTTAAATTATAACTGTTTCCACGGAGTAAAGCCACAGATATAAGCTCCGCCCCCTCTAAGGCGAGAATAAAGCGAAAAGCCACAAATAGTCACCCGAGTAAAGCTCGGCTTGAGGTATACCTTCTTATCGGCTTGCATGAGAGTGCACATGTTGCTCAGGTAGGCTCCGACCATGGTGGACAGATGCACAAACGGACCCTGATGGGAAGAGACAAAATACTGTGTTCATAACTCTTGATATACAACTTAAAAATGATGCTTTCCATGAGAAGACAAGGTATACTGAGACGCCTCTCACCACTTTGCCCAGGAAAATAGTGCTGCCGGCTGCCAGCGTGCAGATGAGGCCCAGGAACTTGGAGAACATGTTAGTGAGAGACAAGTACTGAGGCATCTCAATGCCGGCCAGCATGGTCCTCACCTCCGGGATCCCCGAGCCTGCAGAGACACCGAGTCAAAGGGGCGGCATTCCTTTGAAAGACTCAGAAGTAATGAAGCAATCCAAAAAATATATATATATATATATTCAAAGAGAATGTATAGGAATTATTTTAGAAAAGAACATGTTACACACCACACATGGTATTTTCCTGGTATTTGAGATGCAAGGAATTGAGGCTTTTATTTATTTATAGCAAAGAAAATTAAATGGATCTATTTGTATTCCCTTTTTTGGTTTCAGTCATTTGTTTATTAATATTATGTTCCTCCCCAGCAGCTCCATACCATACCTATTTACTGTAATGATATTAATAAAAATAGACACATCTGTCCTGTGTCCATGAAAACACACGCTTATTTATAATTATTTACCTGCTTTAACATGTTTATTTTTGTGTTCCCTTATGGCCCTTCTTGGCCAGATATATGGTTAACTTTTAATTTACTTTAATTTATTTGTAGGTTCTATTATTATAATGCATTCTTACTTTTGAAGGTTGTATTTCTGTAAAAATACCCAAATAAAATATCAAGTATTAAAAAAAAAGAAAACACACTTTATTGTCTATTTTACTCCAAAATTTGAATCGTAAATTACTAAATCAACATATTGATGGAAGAAGCCTTGAAACTATAGTGCATGATCTCGACCTGCCGCTGTTACAGACCTGTGGAGTAGGGACAGATGTTGTGGCAGAACGACGATGCCACGGCACAGAGGCATGCTGGGTAAAGAGTCCAGCAGAAGAACTGCAGCAGACTGTTGCCCCGCAGCTTGGTGTACAGCCACCGGTGCGCTGCAGGTGTGGAGCCAGAGCAAAACATTCATCTCCCGTCACTCTGCTCACTCAGGCCGTCTCGCGGTCCAATCGGTGTCGCCGATACCTCGCAGCAGCTTCGCCACGCTGAGGTCCATCAGGAAGCTGAGGACGGCCATGGACACGCCCAGCGCCGCGTAGCCGTACCACTCCATCCCACCGCCGGCCTCCAGACAGCCGCGCAGCTTCAGCAGCCAGCCTGAGGATGCACACGTGTGGGTCAGCCTTCCTACACTTTGTGTTTAGTCTTGTGAGTCTAGAAAATATGCATGCAAAATATAAATATATAAATGTAATGTTGTACATAATCCTCATTGGGGGGGCATTCGACAAGTAGCCTGGATGAATTTAAAATAAAATGGTGGTAAGAATGATATGCATACAATTGTTATAAAGTTCAATATGGAGGATGATGATTTATGATGATTTATGTTCGATTATTTATCCGTGTTTTTTTGTCCTTATCTGCTGTTTTGTGAGCTTTATGTATTTGTTGTTGTTTTTTGTTTTTTGTGTAACTTGTAGAAACTTAAAATAAAATGATTGAAATATAGCAATGTCGTCCCACACACTGCAGATGAATAGGGTGCACATTTCCAATAAAAATTGACCATGACGTCTTGAAAGACACATTGAAGGCTTCTTCCCTTTTTTCCCTGTGAAAACAGATTAGCACTTCAGTGGCTCTTAAATATCTCTTATTGTGGTACTTTTGTAGTTCAACTATGTTGAGGAAATGTTACTTTCTGTATTCTTGTTGTTCTTAGTTTGTACTCTAGGTTGAAATGCACTTATTGTAAGTCACTTTGGATAAAAGCGTCTGCTAAATGACATGTAATGTAATGTAAAAAGGCTTTCTTGGGAGTTTTTCCTGATCCGATGTGAGGTCAAAGGTCAGGGATGTCTATGTGTACAGATTGTAAAGCCCTCTGAGGCAAATTTGTAATTTGTTATGAGGGGCTAAACAAAATAAACTGAATTGAATTGAATTGAATACCTTTTCTTCAAGAAATGTACGAGAAATATCCTGTGCTTTTATTTTGAAGGTTTCAAATGAATTGGATATATATTATAACATTAGAGACATTTTTCTGACAATATTTCTACACTTGAGTAAACAATAATCAAATGCAAAGAGAGTTATTTAACCATATGTTAGAGTAGTTTATACCACCTCGGTGAAGATGAGTATGACACCCCCGGTTTAAAGCATCTCCATTGTGGTCGGGTGCAAATAGCAAAAATATACACAAAACAACACACAGCTTGAAATGACTGTATACAGAAATCTGGTGACGCATTATGAAAGGGAGTCTGCACCACACTTCACATCCTTCACTTCTCGGGTCAGGAACCCAAACTGAAATCTGCTTCTCCCCGATGTATCGATCGACTCGGTATTGATCACTTCCTCATAATTTCCCGCTTCCCGTCTAACCTTTGACCGCTGCACGGGACCGTCGGCATGGTTTCCATGGATCAGCAAGGAGCAGCGTCTCGTTATAGGATGCGCCCGATTGATTTCCTCGCTGCCGGTCGTCGTCCTCTTCGACGGCTCCGCTCCCGACAGCCTCCCGATCCTCCTCATCCTCCTCTTCCTCCTCTGGCCTCTTCATTTTGTCTTGAAGTGCCGGCGTCATTGTGTGATCGCGGTCTTAAATCGAACGCCGAGGCTCAATGATGGAAATGGGGGTGGAAATATGAATATACTTATCGCTGCCACTGCAAAACAAAGCTGGAGACAGGTAGAGGAACCTCCTATTGCACTGGACGGTCTGGTGGTCTGACCTCTGTCAAGGTATCGGCCTCGAGGTAATGGAGCGGTCATGGTTGACAGGGTAGCTAATATTAACTTTTTGGAGCAAATATGTCAAACACAAGGCCCGCGGGCCGAATCCAGCCCACCACGTTATTTTAAATGGGCCCCCGACGGCTTGAAAGACACATGATCGCCTTTTCTTAAAGAAATTGAAGAAAAAAATCCTGTGCTTTTATTTTGAAGGTGTCAAATTAAATGGATTTATGTAATAATATTTGACACATTTTCTTGTGTACAATATTTCTACGCTCAAATAAACAATAATCAAATGCAAAGAGAGTTATTTAACAATATGTTAGAGTAGTTTAGATGTTTTTTTTATGTTTGAGGGCAGCCATGATGCTGAGGTGGCCCTCGGTGAAGATGAGTTTGACAGCCCTGTATCTAGAGAAACAAATGCCCTTTAGCCATGATTGTATATTTTTTATATAATTTATTTTATAAAACAAGCACACTTGCAATCATCAGTCAAGTTACGTTTGTAACCAAATTGGAATTTAAATCCTTTTAATTTGAAATTCCAAGTTGTATACACACGGTTAAGTTACAATAAAGCATACATGTGTGTTTTTTGACTAGGTAAAGAACGGTTTCTTGAATTGATCATGTCAAATTATTCTTTATTTTAAGTCGGTGGATCAAGTTTGAACAACAAGGGACTAAAAAATTCAACTCTGATAACTTCAAAAAGTATGTTTACACAACTAGAACATTGCCGTTCACTCCACTTCATTAACTTTCATTTCTTAGTTCAATCAAAGGAATTCTTCAAGTTGAGTTAACTTTATTTTTCGATTGCAAGTTTAACTGAAATGTTTTACAGTGTAGAGGAAACAGTGAGAAAGACATGTTTATTCAACTCGTTAAATCAATCAGACTCCAGGAATTAATTCCATTCAATTCAGTTTATTTTGTAAAGCCCAATATCACAAATTAAAAATGTGCCTCAGAGGGCTTTACAACCTGTACACATACGACATCCCTGACCTTTGACCACACATCGGATCAGGAAAAACTCACAATTATTAATTTTGTTCAACATTTCACGGGATAAAAAGTGAATATGCCAATGAATATAAAAGGATGTAAGAATAGTTTGTAGCTCACATCTGCTCCAGTGTAACCTCTTCAATGTGAACAAGAACAACTACTGCTGGTGGTTAAGAGTATAAACCAGTATAAACCAGTATAAACCAGTATAAACCAGTATAAACCAGTTCACCGGACATGATACTGTCCAAATGACTTTGACGTAACATCATGTTCTATTAGCAGAGATGATGATAGGAAAGTAATAGATTAGAGTCCGAGTGCTTTGGAGGTTTATATGTGCGGACGTCTTGCCTCGTGTCACGAATCCTGAATCCTGAACATGTCAGTCACACTTTGTGGGAAGTCACGCTTCCTTTAATCCCAGCGGATTGCTCAAGGTCATGGCAACCATTATTCTAATCTTGGATCACACACAAACACACATACAGACGCACCCTGACACACACACACACACACACATACTGTCACATACACCTACACGCGCACACAGACACACGCACACGCACACATACGTACACACGCAAACCCTCTGACACACACCTACACACACACCCTCACACACACCTACACACGCAGACACACACTCTTTCACACACGCACACACCTACACACACACTCTTACACACATCTACAGATGCACACAAACACACTCACACACACCTGCATATACACACACACTCACACGTAGTCTCACACGCACACCCTCTGACACACACCTACACACACACCCTCACACACACCTACACACGCAGACACACACTCTTTCACACACGCACACACCTACACACACACTCTTACACACATCTACAGATGCACACAAACACACTCACACACACCTGCATATACACACACACTCACACGTAGTCTCACACGCACACCCTCTGACACACACCTACACACACACACACTCACACACACCTACACAAGCAGACACACACTCTCTCACACACACGCACACAAACACTATCTCACACACACCTATACACACGCACTCTCACACACACATACTCTAACACACATATACACACACTGTCACACGCACACACCTACACACATACTCTCTCACACACACACACCTACAAACAATTAGCTAAACACGCCCTCTCTCTCTCTCTCTCTCTCTCTCTCACACACACACACACTCACACACACACAGTAAATAAGCCTTTAGTTACAGTTTATTTAGTGAGGCTGTTCTGGTGTGTTGTTACTCTCACTACACACACTAGGAACATGTACAAATCCGTCTATGTTCTGATATCTAATATTTGTGTTATTAACTTATTATTAAATCAGGAAACATGTGTTGTGTGTGTGTCGTGTCTCGTAAACTGCATTACAGTAATAATACAGATGATATTCATAAATGGTTCAAAAGTACTCAAATATGAAACGCTGCCCCCAGGTGACCCAAAGTGAACTGATGCAGCTTTAAAAGAACATGATATTGAATAAAATATAAAACTCAATGTACAATTGGTTGATTTGTCTGTAATTAATTAGAAAGTGATATATTTATTCATGTATTTATACAAAATATAGAACAGTTTAAATATAAACATATGTATTAAATATTATTGAATTAAATTGTATTTTAATAAAAAATTCTGCTTTTTATGACAAATCATTTCTCTGTGAAGGTCAGAGACGTGTCATTCATGAATATCTTTATCATTTGCTCATAAAGATTATCACCTTACTTAATAATAATAATACATAACAAATAAATCCGCTGCAGTGAGATGACCTTCCAGTTTAGCCACTCTGTGACTGGGACCAGTCCCTCATTACGTAACAGGCAGCAGCTGTGGCAGACGCAACCCAAACACGGGTCTGTGTGTGTGTGTGTGTGTGTGTGTGTGTGTGTGTGTGTGTGATTGGTGTTTGTGTGGCCAGATAGGAATGCCAACACAAGCCCACCCTCATCGCGGTGACTCAAAGTCACTGGTGACACCATGTTGATTATTCTCGTTCGTCATTTCCTGCCCTCCTGCCCGGCTCGCTGAAGTTATGACGAGCGATATTTGGATCTCATTTATATATTTGTGGTTCTGGTTCTCGCTGAGATAACGTGTTGTGTGAGGAGAGGACCCAGCAGCAGCATCTCATCCAGGGGGGTTGGAGGATTTCTTTTGGGGCCCCGGATATCCATCGTTTCATATCCATTGTTTCATATCCATTGTTTCATATCCATTGTTTCATATCCATTGTTTCATATCCATTGTTTCATATCCATTGTTTCCGACAGTTCATAATAAAGTGATGTTGCTCTTTAGTTTCGCTTCATTCATTATATGATAATAACACAAGAGACAGAATTTCAGGGTCATAGTGATATTTTATGCTCATTTGGTCTCAATCACTGAGATAAATCATAAGAATGTATATTAATGCAAAGAATAGAGCGATGACTAAAGTTATTTCTTGTATTTCAAATTCAATCTTTCTGACTAAACCTAGAATAAAAACAGATCAGCACCTCAGTGGCTCTTGAATGGCACTTACTTATAGTATTACTTATAGTATTACTTATGGTATTACTGATGGTATTACTTATAGTATTACTGTAGTATATATATATATATATTATTTATGGTATTATTTATGGTATATATTATACTATTACTTATAATAATGTAACTTTCTTGATTGTAGTTGTTCTGAGTTTGTCTTCATGGTTGATGAACTTATTGTAAGTCGCTTTGGATAAAATGCTAAGTGCCATGTAATGTAATGTTATGTAATGTAATGTTATATAATATAATGTAATGTAATATAATGTAATGTACTATAATGTAATGTACTATAATGTAATGTAATGTAATATAATATAATATAACGTAATATAATATAATATAATGTAATGTAATGTAATGTAATATAATTAATGTACTATAATGTAATGTACTATAATGTAATATAATGTAATGTAATGTAATATAATATAATATAATGTAATATAATATAATGTAATGTAATGTAATATAATGTAATGTAATGTAATATAATGTAATGTAATATAATGTAATGTAATATAATGTAATGTACTATAATGTAATGTACTATAATGTAATATAATGTAATATAATATAATATAATATAACGTAATATAATATAATATAATATAATATAATCTAATGTAATATAATATAATGTAATGTACTGTAATGTAATGTACTATAATGTAATATAATATAATATAACATAATATAATATAATATAATGTAATGTAATATAATGTAATGTAATATAATGTAATGTAATGTAATATAATATAATATAATGTAATGTAATGTAATATAATATAATGTAATGTAATATAATGTAATGTAATGTAATATAATATAATATAATGTAATGTAATGTAATGTAATGTAATGTAATGTAATATAATGTAATGTACTATAATGTAATGTACTATAATGTAATATAATGTAATATAATATAATATAATATAACGTAATATAATATAATATAATCTAATATAATCTAATGTAATATAATATAATGTAATGTACTGTAATGTAATGTACTATAATGTAATATAATATAATATAACATAATATAATATAATATAATGTAATATAATCTAATGTAATGTAATATAATGTAATGTAATGCATAGCTTTGCTGTCATGGTAGCAGCTCCATCAGAGGCCGGTGTCACTTTGAATAAAAAGGCCGATATGAGCCAGCGATGTTCCTGCTGTCGCCATGGAGACGAGGCAGGGAAACGGTGAGTCTCCGGTCTGGATTTAGACCTCCAGCAGAGGACTCTGATCCTCAACGCCGATAACACTCGCCGCCGCGTTTCCCCGCCGCGTGGCGTCACGAGGGGTTAACCTTTTGGAGCGTGGCTTCAAAACCAAAAGACCTTAGCCACCTTTTGTGCGTTTCATTCCGGCATGCGTGACGTGCGCCATTTGCAGCACGATTGTTGTCATACACAAAAAGAGAGAGAGGGAGAGAGAGAGAGAGAGAAGAAAGGCAGCCCCCCCCCCATGACATTACAAAGTTGACAGATCTTCTTGACTGAATAGATAAACGCAGAAGTCGAATGGCGTGATGTCGATGAGTTTTAATGGATCGGCTGACAGCACCAACGAGGTTGGGGTCAGAGTGTGTGTGTGTGTGTGGGGGGGGGGGGGGGGCAGTGAGTGTTTTGTAATCGTGATGGCTCGTGGTTCACGATATTAATAGCCACAAAAGCAATGTCACCACTAAGTCCCCCCCGCTGCCCGCCGGCGGCTTTGTTTTCACGCATTCTTTCCGTCTTTGTTTTGCCCCCCGGCGTCATCACACTGCGTCATCTGTCGGCTCCATCGCGTGAGAGATTAAATCAATAAACTGATGATGATGAAAACACAACATACGTAGGCCTAGACAAAATAATATACCGTTATGAGATGTTATTTAATGAGGAGGATTAACTTTCAGGAGAAAAATGTATTGGAACTGAAAAAGAACAAACTGATGACGTGTGTGTGTGTTTATGTGTGTGTCTATGTGTGTGTGTGTGTGTGTGTGTGTGTGTGTGTGTGTGTGTGTGGGACGACGACAGGAAAGCTATTTCAGAGGCGGTGCGTCTGAAATAACAACTGTTGCCCCCCCCCCCCCTTACCCTCCCACCTCTCTCTTTCTCTACCACTCTCTCTCTCTCTCTCTCTCTCTCTCGCCGCCCTTAACCTCAGAGCCTTCAATGCCCCAAACTTTTTTTTTTCCCAACAACAGCACCCCCCCCCTCTCTCCATCGCTCGGGTGATAAATTTAGAACACTTATCCCCCCTATATGAGCTGTGACCCCCCCACCCCACCCCCCTCGCGGTACATAAAGGCCCGAGGATGGGGTGACCGCCCGAGAGAGAGAGAGAGAGAGTGAGTGGGCCGACACAAAACCAAAATACCACGGACGAGCGAAGTAAAGGACGACAGAAGGGCCGCGTGCTTTGTTTGTGACGCTGACGCTCTCCGGAAGAAGACCCTCCTCCCTCTCTTCGCTCCCTTCCCTCGCCTCCTCTCTCCTCACTCAGCACTCTCAGACATCCATGAGTGGGACCAACTCCTCTGCCTATCGATCGGAGCGTAGTTTCCACCAGACCTCGTCCTCGTCCTCCGGTAACCCTCACATGGAGAAGAGCCGGGGACTGTTCGCCGAGGACTTTGGCTCCTTCATGCGGCCCGTGAGCGACGCCTTGGGCTTCTCCAGTGAGTACAGGGCGGCTCCAGGTCTCTGGGGGACCATATTCAAATAACAGAACGGCAGGTTGAAGAGAAGAAGGTTGAAGAGAAACGTGTGTGTGTGTGTGTGTGTGTTTTTGTGTGTGCAGCTCGGAAGCAATTTGTTTAAAGGTTTAATTCTCCATAGAAGTGGTGACAAATCAATCTGTCATGGGTTAAAGTTGAGAGGAGTGTGTGTGTGTGTGTGTGTGTGTGTGTGTGTGTGTGTGTGTGTGTGTGTGTGTGTGTGTGTGTGTGAGGGGGGTAGAAAAGTCAGGTCAAAGGGTTATCTGGTTTGGTTGGTGTGTGCAGAATTTTTTTTTCTAAGCAAGAGTCTGAGGGGTCTGGTTTGATGGAGTAACTTCAAAATAAGAATAAATAAACATATATATATATATATATATATATATATATATATATATATATACTGTATATATATATTCCCCCATTTAGCTTGTTTTTATTGAAATTTAAGCCGTTTACATCCAGTGAATAATCTGAAATGGTTCAAAGGTCAGCGGCAAACTGCCAGAGGTTAAACTAACAAGTTTAGGTTACCAAAAACTACAAAATAATGTTCATTTCAGAGTTCTACAAAAAGTGATGGGTTAACGACTTGCAGCTGTTCTGCAACAGTGTCGGGAAGAGCAGAATCATTTTGGGAGTCATTGTTGGTGGGTGCAGCGAAAGGGAGAAGAGAACAAACACACACACACACACACACACACACACACACACACACACACACACACGCCTGGGGGAATGCTGCTGGCTGCCCAGCGGTGTGACTTCACACACTGAGTATCTGGAGTGACGCCTGCACCAGGAATGACGGGACGGTTGCCCGGTGACCGGTGTACACACTAAATACACACACACACACACACATACACACACACACATTTGGAATGATGTCACCCAGGCAAACTAACCTGCATATGTGAAGTTATAAAGCTAATATCTCACACCAACACACAGAAAGTCATCTCCAGTCTGAGCGAGGTCATGACGATCATATGTGCCTCTGCTCTATCCCCTTACTGCCTCATCATTACACTTTGTTCTTATTACATTACATTCATGATCTACTTCCAAAGAATCCACAAATCTATCCATAAACACCGTCAACATCATGGAAACATGACGTCATGCATCTCACTTCTGTGGTCTCAAAACAAAGTAAACGCTAAACAGCACACGGGAACAAAACTTTATTTGAGTGTTTCACTTACGTCCACGACGTTCATGGGACACTAAATACATAATAATAAACTTATTTCAGAATTATATAATGGCATGTGGGGGAGAGAAAAGAAAGGAGAGCGAATCACACACTGGGACACATTTCAGGTCAAATAATGTTATATCGTTATATATATATATATATATATATATATATATATATATATATATATATATATATATATATTTATATATATACTTTTTTGGTTGCTTTTTTTATGTTTTTTTCTGTTTTGTTTTTTTTTTCTATCTGTGTGTGTGGAGATTCTTTGAAGGAAGAGTGCAATAAAAATGAAATGCATTAATTAATTAATTAATTAATATCGACACAATAATCACATCTGGGCTTTAAGAATATGAAGCTCTCGAATATTAAACACAGTATATGAAATTGAGAATACACAAGAGCAACTTCACATCTCTTCTACTTCGTGTCAAAATGTATTTCTTTTTTTTCAAGACATTGATATTTTGTTTTTTCTAACATAATTTTACATTTTTAAAAACACATTTTCACAAAAACATAATTAAATCTGTGATGTGTTTTATGTCCTCTTTAAAAAGCTAGAAATCTGAGCTGCCTTTGAGGAAGCATAGAAGTGATTATCGCTCAGTTGCTTGGGACTATTTTGTAGAAAGGGCCATTAACGCAGAACAATAATGAGCCCGAATTATGATTGATTTTAGTATGGATTGTATGCTGTAATGACAATAAATGAAAATATTTTCAATTACACATAGCTGTGTACCAGCCCGTAACATATCACAGTTATCATACCAGAAAGATGAAAGTGTACCCTCTTTACATGCAGCATAAATAAGAATTGACAAAGAAAAGAGGGAGTGTTTGCTCCTGAGGTCTGACCTCCTTTCTCTCCGCTCTCCTTGTGCGTTTAGGCGGATCTGGAAACATCAAAACTCTCGGGGATTCGTACCAGTTCACAGTTGACGTGCAAGACTTCTCCCCCGAAGATGTCATCGTCACCACATCCAACAACCAGATTGAAGTCCGTGCAGAAAAGGTGGGGCAACATAAAGTCTTTGAGACAATGTCAGTGGGCCCGCGACCGGACCCTGAGGCTCCAGGTGTCATTAAACTGGGTTATGTGGAGTATAAGCCACTCTTTCTGTGTGTGTATCCTCTGTCATCTCGTCCTGTTCTGTCGTTGGCAGTTGGCCCAGGACGGTTCGGTCATGAACAATTTCACGCACAAGTGCCAGCTGCCCGACGATGTGGACCCCACCTCGGTGACGTCGTCGCTAGGCGCCGAGGGGACCCTGACGGTGACGGCGCGGCGGCACCCGGCCAAGCACGAGCTCGCTCAGACCTTCCGCACCGAGATCAAGATCTAGAGGAGGCGGGGGGCTCTTGTTTTTCCTGCTACTTCCTGTATTTCTTGCCTTCACTGAAACCATTCGACTCTAAACACCCATCACAGAGTTGCCGCCTCTCTCTGTGAAAGGACGTGTTGCTGCTCACCTACACTCCGAGTTAGTGCACCACACACAGCAGCCATTAGGTCACACAAGTATACGTCTCTCTCTTTCTCACTCGCTCTCTTTTTGTTGTGTTGGTAGGGCCATCCAATTATTTGCAGTACATATCCCAGCATGATTCAATGCAACTACTTTGTAGTTAAGTATTTTTAAACACTGACATGATAAGGACATCTTATTCATACAATTCAGTATATTAATATGTCATATAATAGTATTCAGTATAATATGATATATAAATACCATGTAATATAAATATAGAATATAAATACAATATGAATCACGTGTCTTATGTCGTCCAACTGACATTCACTCTGCCAAACACACACCTAACCACCCCCCACACACACACACACACACACCCCCACACACCAACTAACCGATTGGTTCACCACTTTCTGTTCTAAAAACGTCATTGAGTCACCTCAATTGATGGTTGCCAAGTTAATAATAACTTATTGTATTATTATTTTTGTGAATTAAATGATCCTGCTTTGACAATAAACATAAATGGGTAATTATCTTGATTGACATATTACATTACATGTCATTTAGCATATGGCATGACAAACAATATATATGTATAAGAGGAGTTTGCTTTTAGCAACCAGTGGAGAGTTTACACGTATATATATATATATATATATATATATATATATATATATATATATATATATATATATATATATATATATATATATATATATGCACACATAAGTACATGTATATACATATGTGCCACCCTGGACATTTTAAGGGCAAATATTGTTGTCAGAATTGTTATTGTATTGTAGTGTGTTAGTACCTTGCCCCCATCATCCTTATTTTCTTGTTATTATCATTTTAAACGCTTTGTGTTCACTTAAAACTCACCTGCTTTCACCTGAAGTAGCTCCAGGGCGATATATGTGTTCGCCACTAGGGGGCAGCAGCGAGTTTTGCCACGACTGGCGCCGTAATTCTTCTTTTAAACAAACAAGTTAGAACATCATATCAAAGTTAGTGACGCCAGGATATTAGATATTAATCTAATAATAATATTAATATAAAAAGATATTAATAGCAAGCACAGAAAAAAAAATTAATCAAATTACTCCAAAACAAGACTTTAATGCTTGTGAGTCAAGTTTATTCACACATAAATTCACACTACTTTGCATTAAAAAAAAAAAAAAATTATATATATATATATATATATATATATATCGGTCCGCGGGCCTTGTGTTTGCCACCTGTGATCTAAAGTGTTGCTCCTGGTGTAATCTGACGTAGGGCAAGTCTATCTTCATCATTAGTGTGTAGACAAATTAGTGCATTAGCTTATTGCGCCACCACGTGGTCGTCACGGGCACAGCGCGCGTCCACACTGCGCGTGCTCCCGCGACACATCCGGCCGGTCCCTATCAATCGATCAGAGAGAGGAAGATGGCGGTGGATGGAGTTAACGGGGCTGGATCGATCACCGAAAAACTCGATTGGATTTGTTTTCCCTAGCTGAGCGGAACTCTCCGTATCGCCGCCCGGGCAGCGGCCTGAACCCGGAGCGACGACGCGACCACACGGAGGTAATTCAGGAGCCGTTCTTTAGTAAAATGGCGCTCGAATAAAGCGAAGTTAGCGAGGTAACTGAGGACAACAACGGGGACGAGGACGGGCCGCGCTCGGCGCTCCGCCATCTTGTCCCTCCGCTACATGCATGTTAAGGCACGCTAAATTAATCCCTGATAACAAAGCTACAAGGATGGAGGAATTGCAATCGATGTATTGCACTGTCAAACCAAGCTGTCAAAAAACGTTTAAAGACACCGAGTTAGTTTAACAGTTACTTTAATCAAACACGTTTTCTGCAGTATTATCATTCCGGGCTAATGTCCCGTAATGACGGCCCTCGTGACAGGAATGGAGGACACGTTGTGATGTTATTCTGCTCCGTTTCTCCACCTGCGCTTCTTATTAACTGGTGTTAACTCGCATTTTAGTGCATCCCGTGACACATGTTGTTCTTTAGCTCACATTATTATACGGACGGTAACGTATTTTTTCTATAATTTGTGTTGTTAAAGCGCAGTTTGGGGTTGACGTCGTATCTCTCTCTCTCTCTCTCTCTCTCTCTCTCTCTCATATGAGTTTTTTTTTTTCTTTACTATTTTTTTTCTCGTTTTGTTGCTTGATTTAGCTTTGTAAGTTTTTGTTGAACAGTATAACTGACATGGTTGAGAAATAAAGACCTAGACAATAGATCTCTCCCTCTCTCTCTCTTTCTTGTCCTGTAAATATCCTGTAATCACACCCACAGCACATATAAGAAATATGTCTTTTTACAAACATATACACAAGTAGTGGTTTGACTTTATTATCAACAAAGAACAAACAAAAGTTGTATTGATAAACCTAAATACAACTAACCCTTTCCCCCCCAAACCGGTCGTGTGACCCAATGAGACACCCCCCCCCCCCACACACACACACACACAAAAAGAACACAATTGGAAGGAACTGAGCTATCAGAAGTGAACAACAAGAACTGCATGTACGGGTCTGACGAACGTGTCGAGCCGACCACCGAGCCTTTATCAGCTTTTCCCGGTGTGTCCGCAGAGCTTCCGGCCTCTTCCAACCCCCCCGGCGAGGCTTCGGGGGCGATGGAGTTCCCGTGGCACAGCGGGAAAGTTCTGGAGCAGCTGAACCGCCAGCGCAGGCAGGGCATGCTGTGCGACTGCACTTTCGTCGTGGACGGGGTGGACTTTAAGGCCCACAAAGCGGTGCTGGCGGCCTGCAGCGTGTACTTCCGCACCCTGTTCCTGGACCAGAAGGACGTCGTGCACCTGGACATCAGCAATGCAGCAGGTGGGTTCCCTGTGGGCCTTTGGACACGTATCCATGGTTACTCTCTCATGTAACACTGTGTACTTGATTTTTTTGGGGGGGTAATATCCTGTGACTTTGCATACCGTCGCAGCACTTTACTTTAATGATATATAATCAGGGTTCGTAAGGTCACGGAAAATCTGGAAAAGTAGTGGAAATTAAAAATGGTTATTTATGCCAGGCCTGGAAAAACGCTGGGGAAAAAATCCCCAAAGTTATGGAAATTAGTTATTTTCATATGCCAGTTCACGCAGAGTTTTAAATAATTAATATGCTTTAAAAAGAATAACGCTAAGCCGGCGATCGCTCTCATAGTCGCACATTTTTCGCGCTGAACGCACCGTAACTGAAAAGACATGAATGTTTATTCTTTTAATCAAACTATTGTCTCTCATTCATTTGTCTCATTTAAGGTTATATACTGGATGCTTTGGAATTCTCTTTCTTGTTTTAATTACAACATTTTCTCACTTTTTGATGTATACACTGAGAAAGAATTTCCCCACTGTGGGATTAATAAAAGTGTATATTATTATTTCCCCACAAATGTTTAAAGTCCTTGAACTCCATTGGTCAACATGTGTAACGAGACCCGTCGTGTTGCTGATTGTCGTTGCAGGTTTGGGTCAGGTCCTGGAGTTCATGTACACGGCCAAGCTGACTTTAAGTCCTCAGAATGTGGAAGACGTGCTGACCGTTGCAAACTTTCTGCAGATGCAAGAGATTGTAAACGCCTGCTCTGCGTACCAGTCGATGGCAAATCCTGCTCCGTCCATCATAACACTGGATTTCGCCGTCGGTGAGTCCCTCAAATAATGCATCAAACCTCTGAAGTTCATATCTGAACCTTTTAAACCAGGGGGGTCGAACTCATCTTCACCGTGGGTCCCATCAGCATCATGGCCGCCCTCAAAGGGCTGTAACTGTAACACAGTATAAATGTTACTACTCCAGAGCATATTGTTAAATACCTGTTTGCATTTGATCATATTTTATTCGAGTGTAAACCTATTCTACATGCATTTATATAAATGTAATAGAATTTCTCTAATATTATAAAATAAATCCATTTAATTAAATGATATTTATTATAACCCACATTACTGTATCAAAGATCAAACACATGTTATTACGTAAAATTTGTTCAACGCTTTTTTTGTCAGATGAGACAAAACTCAACAAATAATTGTCTAAGAACATGTGGGACAGATGTGGACAGTGGTTCTCCACTGGTCTGGACCAGTGGTTCTCAACTGATCTGGACCAGTGGTTCTCAACTGGTCTGGACCAGTGGTTCTCAACTGATCTGGACCAGTGGTTCTCCACTGGTCTGGACCAGTAGTTCTCAACTAGACCAGTGGTTCTCAACTGGTCGGGGGCAGTGGTTCTCAACTAGTCTAGACCAGTGGTTCTCAACTGGTCTGGACCAGTGGTTCTCAACTAGTCTAGACCAGTGGTTCTCAACTGGTCTGGACCAGTGGTTCTCCACTGGTCTGGACCAGTGGTTCTCAACTAATCTGGACCAGTGGTTCTCAACTGGTCTGGACCAGTGGTTCTCAACTAGACCAGTGGTTCTCAACTGGTCGGGGGCAGTGGTTCTCAACTAGTCTAGACCAGTGGTTCTCAACTGGTCTGGACCAGTGGTTCTCAACTAGTCTAGACCAGTGGTTCTCCACTGGTCTGGACCAGTGGTTCTCAACTAATCTGGACCAGTGGTTCTCAACTGGTCTGGACCAGTGGTTCTCAACTAGACCAGTGGTTCTCAACTGGTCGGGGGCAGTGGTTCTCAACTAGTCTAGACCAGTGGTTCTCAACTGGTCTGGACCAGTGGTTCTCAACTAGTCTAGACCAGTGGTTCTCCACTGGTCTGGACCAGTGGTTCTCAACTAATCTGGACCAGTGGTTCTCAACTGGTCTGGACCAGTGGTTCTCAACTAGACCAGTGGTTCTCAACTGGTCGGGGGCAGTGGTTCTCAACTAGTCTAGACCAGTGGTTCTCAACTAGACCAGTGGTTCTCAACTGGTCTGGACCAGTGGTTCTCAACTGGTCTGGACCAGTGGTTCTCAACTGGTCTGGCTGGGACCCACCATCACCCTTGAATCCAAATCGAGGAACGTTTTAACATTTTTAAATTGATTTTAAATGAAAAGATGGTGCAGTTTGAACCCGAGATAGTAAATAATATCACAGTATGAGTTAAAAAAGCGTTGCTGAATACTTTGCAAGTGCTTTGCAAGTCAATCACTGGTTGCCGGTGTAGAACGAGGCAGATGAGGTTAGCAGGATAGCTTCTCTGTGTTGAATGACTGTCAATTTCCACGACATGAGGTTTTCTGTGTTTACGTTATTCGTAATGAGGTCATTCCACCATCGGTTCGTAGCAATCAAATACAAATGGCACACCTTTTCTGCAATTAGTAGAATATCAAAGTCGGAGCTTTACATGTTAAACTGCTGTACGGGCATTCATATAAGTTACCTGTTAATACAATGAGCTGATGTTATTCTGAATTGAGATCTGGTGAAGTATGATGATTATGGTATAATTTGATGAATTCCACATTTTGTGCAGATGTTAGTCTAACCTGGTTACTTTTTATAGTCAAGTTCAACAAATTCACAGCCATATACTTAAAAAAAAAGAAAAGGCAAACGGAAAATGTATTCTTCTTTACAAACCAACCAGAAGAGAAACCCCGTGAAGAGGAGCCGGCGGAGGAACTGGAGAGTGACCCGGCGGGCGTGGCGTCGCGAGCAGAGGAGCGTCCCCGCACGCCCGCGGAGGTGAAGAAGCCGGCGCAGAACCAGGAGGCCGTCCCGGCGGACGCCCCCGCCGAGGCGCAGCCGGCCGGTCCTCGGCCCGAAGCCGGCCGAGCCCCCTCGGGCCGAGGGCGAGCCGCCAAGAAAACCACCCCCGCCTTCGCTCCCAAGAGGATATCCGTGAAGGAGGAGGAAGAGGAGGAGGAGGAGGAGGAGGGCGCTGCGCCAGAGGCGGCCCGCGACGACGACCCCTCTGACGCCGACTACACGCCCAGTGAGAGCGCGGCGATGGAAACGCTTCGTCCAAAGTCACGTGATCCCACACACCGTTCACATCACAACTCGGATCCGTTTGCTCTGTGTGTTTACAGAATCCCCGAAATCCGCCGGCAGCTCGTCCTACATGAGCTCTCGGGGGAGGCGGATCAGGAAACCTCCTCGGAGAAACTTCCCGCCTGGTGAGCGGCCCGAGACAGGTCCCCCCCCCCCCCCCCCCCCCCCCGCCTCTCCTACCCCCCTCCTTCTTCTTAGCTTTCCACTGGTTACGGTACTTGTTGGGTATCATCGCGCCAAAATTTATTCCGGACATAAAAATCCAAGGAAATTAATACATTTAAAAGAGTTTTGAGTGGAACTAGATGTAATTATTTTAGTTTCTGGAGTTTTAGTCTCTTAATCATCTTTGGGTAGGAAATGTAAATATTTAAAGATTAATTGGGGACACTTTTTGAAACTTAGAATAGAATAGAATAGTACTTTATTAATCCCCAAGGGGAAATTTGCGAAGGAAGAAACTTGAGAAATAACATTGAACCTTTTTTTAAATATACTTATACTAGTAAATGAGCAATTGTCATAATAATAGCAATAATAAGACTACTAGGCAGTAGTCTACAGATTCAAAGTGTCTTCTTAGAATTTATGAACAAAAACAATCAGAAATCAGACAATCATATTACATTTTATTCTTATTTATTCATGGTTATTCATTGTTATTAAATGTTTAAACAGCTATTACAAATTACAACCTTTTTTTCTTTGTTTTTTTTAATAATTCTAAATTCTATTATTCATTTTTTTGTGTGTACCTACCTACTGCAGAGAATACAGAACAAAACACTTTTAAATTATCCGATTTTTGGGGGCATTTTTATCTAGTGATATCCGGGGCTACATTATATTTCCCGGGGTCAGTTTTGACCTTGGCCCTCGTGTTTTTCGACGCTGGTTGAAATCCCGGTGCAGGAGGCGTTTCCTACAGCGTGTCGTCTTCACGGTTCTCTCGTCGTCTCCTAGACGACGAGTCGGAGGACGAAGGCGCCGCCAAGTCCAGAGCGCAGAAGAGGGAGGCGGAGCCGGCCGAGGGAGCCAGTGAGCCGGAGGACGACTGCGAGGAGATCGGCGACGGGGAGGCCGACGACGAAGAGGGGTCTGGAGAGGAAGACGACGATGACGAGGAGGAGGAGGAGGAGGAGGAGGAGGAGGAGGAAGAAGTCAACTCGGACAGCGAGATGGACTGCGGGCAAACTCTGTCGGCGTCGATGAGCAGCCGGTCGGAGTCGAAGCCGTACAGCTCGGTGACGCACGAATGCGAAGTGAGTTCTTCTTCTTCTTCTTCTTCTTCTTCTTCTTCTTCTTCTTCTTCTTCTTCTTCTTCTTCTTCTCACCATCTTCTTCTTCTCACCATCTTCTTCTTCTTCTCACCATCTTCTTCTTCTTCTCACCATCTTCTTCTTCTTCTCACCATCTTCTTCTTCTTCTCACCATCTTCTTCCTCTTTCTCCTTCTTATTCGTCTTCTTCTCACATCATCTTCTTCTTCCTCTTCCTCCTTCTTATTCATCTTCTTCTTCCTCTTCCTCTTTCTTATTCGTCTTCTTCTCACATCATCTTTTTCTGCCTCTGCCTCTGCCTCTGCTTCCTCTTCTTCTTCTGCCACTTCTTCTTCTTCTTCTTCTTCTTCTCCGCCTCCTCCTCCTTGCCTCTTATTCGTCTTCGTCTCACATCATCTTCTTCTTCTTTCTTAGGACTGTGGGAAGAAATTCACCCACACCGGCAACTTCAAGCGACACATGCGTATCCACACGGGCGAGAAGCCCTTCAGCTGTCGGGACTGCAGCAAAGCCTTCTCCGACCCCGCGGCCTGCAAAGCCCACGAGAAAACGCACAGGTGAGGCCCTTCGTCCGGCCCCCCCCCCCGAGACGTTTACGGGGACCCCGCCTGACTCGCGTCCTAACCCACCCCCCCATCCCCCTCCCCAGCCCCCTGAAGCCCTACTGCTGCTCCACGTGCGGAAAGAGCTACCGGCAGATCAGCCTGCTCAACCTGCACCGCAAGCGGCACACGGGCGAGGCGCGCTACAGCTGCGAGGTGTGCGGCAAGCTCTTCACCACGTCGGGCAACCTGAAGCGCCACCAGCTGGTGCACAGCGGCGAGAAGCCGTACCACTGCGACTACTGCGACAAGGCCTTCTCCGACCCCACCGCCAAGATGCGACACCTGGAGACGCACGACACGGAGAAGGGCAACAAGTGTGCGTACTGCGACAAGCGCTTCAACCAGGTGAAGAACACGCAGGGGTCGGAAGGTCACGGAGCACCTGGGAAAGTCCTGGTGTTTTTTTAATGGTTGTTTCTAAGGCCTGGAAGACGTCATTTGGAAACAAATAAACCCCAAAAATGTGTTGCTTTCATATGTTAATTTAGACGGTGTATATACTGTATGGTTTGGAATTGTCATTGTTAGTTTAAATACGACTTTTTCTAAGTTTTTCATGTCCACTCCCAAGATTTCATAAAATGTTGGTCATTGAAATTTGGTTTAAAGTCCTGGAATTTTAAAATGGTTGTTTCCAAGGCCTTGAAGAAGTCATTTCCAAAAGGTTAAATCCCAAAAATGTTAGAAAAGTCATAGAAATGTGTTATATTCATACCTTAATTAGATGGTATATTTATACTGTATGCTTTGGAATTGTCATTGTTAGTTTAAATACAACATTTTCTAAATGTGTCATGTCCACACCCAAGATTTCATAACATTTTTGGTCATAGAAATTTGGTTTAAAGTCCTGGAAAAGTCCTGGAATTTTTAAATGGTTGTTTACAAGGCCTGGAAGAAGTCATTTAAAAACAATTAAATTAAATTAAAATTCATATGTTAATTTAGACGGTATATTTATACTGTATGCTTTGGAATTGTCATTGTTAGTTTAAATACGACTTGTTCTCACTCGTTTAAAGTCCTGAAACTCGTGTGGTTTAAAGTCCTGAAACTCCATTGGTCATCGTGTGTATGAACCCTGACGCGTTTTGTGAAGGTTCGGTATCGGCAACTGGGCTCCGACCATTAATCCTCGGATTGCAGACCATTTTACACCATAGAAATGTAGAGTTTGGTACCCACGCGTACATCAAATGTGACTTTTCACTGCAAATATTAAGGCTGAATGTGTTGACCAACTATTTACTTGATTTTGTGTTTTATTTTTGTTCCTAGCCAGGAAATCTGAAGGCTCACTTAAAAATCCACATCGCTGACGGGCCTCTCAAGTGCAAGGAGTGTGGCAAACAGTTCACTACTTCAGGTAAGAAGATCGTACGACTGTCACATGGTTTTGATGATGCAAATTACTCTGAAATTCCACCTAAACTCTCTCAAATGTGAGGATTTACAGTTTTTAGTTTTTATTTAATGATTTGTAACTTGTACTGCTTTGGTTTTGGAACTTTTATTTAACCCCACCCCCACCAGCACCACCTAATCACTTCATTTTAACCATTCAAAAGACAGTGGCAGTTTTTGAAACACAATCCCAGCTGCCTTCTGTCCGTCTGCACGTTACCTGAAGGAAGTCGACTTCTGTATCGCCAACGCATTTGAAGTTGAAGTTTTGTGTTGACGCCGTGTGTGTGTGTGTGTGTGTGTGTGTGTGTGTGTGTGTGTGTGTGTGTGTGTGTGTGTGTGTGTGTGTGTGCTTTTTTTTAGGAAATCTGAAGAGACACCTGCGAGTCCACAGCGGGGAGAAACCGTACGTCTGCATGCACTGCCAGAGAGCGTTCAGTGACCCCGGAGCTCTGCAGCGGCACGAACGCATCCACACGGGTACGTCCATCACATCCGGAGGGACTATGGAATGTGAAAGCACTCCGGCCCACCCCCACACACACACACACACACACACACACACACACACGATTTACACCCTACCCTGTAATTCTTGTCCGACAGGAGAGAAGCCCTGCGTCTGCCTTATCTGTGGCAAAGCCTTCACGCAGGCCAGCTCGCTCATCGCCCACGTCCGCCAGCACACGGGAGAGAAGCCCTACGTGTGCGACCGCTGTGGCAAGAGGTCAGCGAGCAGATACATCGGGGCTGTCACTAGGGCTGCTCTTTGTTTACTTTAGTTTTTTTCACCTGTACTTGGGGAATGCGAGTTTATCTTAACAACCGGGCTTTGGAGATGTGTGACGGGAGAGAGCAGAGAACTTGTCCAGGGTTATCTTAAGGTTACGTGATTGTCTACCATGGGAGCCATTTGACCCGCATCCCAGTAAAATATATGCGACCGCTCAAAAGTTTGGGGTCACCCACAAAATGTTGTGTTTTTCATGAAAACTCACACTTTTATTCATCAAATTAATTGAAAAATGAATAGAAAATCTAGTCAAGACATTGACACGGTTAGACATCATGATTTTTATTTGAAATATTAATTCTGTTCTTCAAACTTGTGGCTCAAAGGAAGGCCAGTTTTATAGCTTCTCTCAGCAGCATAACTGTTTTCAGCTGCGCTCACATGAAAAGGGTTTTCAAGGGTTTTATACCCCTCCGTTGGTCTTCTAAGGCGATAACACAATGTACCATTAGAACATGGAGATGGGCCTCTACACACCTCTGTAGAGATTTAAGCGATAAGTAATTTTGTGTGTTTACAAGTTGAGGACGCGAGCTGAAGGATGCATTTCATGCGTGTTTGTTCTCTCCGGACAGGTTTGTGCAGTCCAGTCAACTGGCCAATCACATCCGGCATCACGACAACGTCCGGCCGCACAAGTGTCAGATGTGCAACAAGGCCTTCGTTAACGTGGGAGACCTGTCGAAGCACATCATCATCCACACAGGTACGGACACAAATGAGTGTTGAATGAAGAAGAAGAAGAAGAAGAGGAAGCAGAGGCAGAGGCAGAGGCAGAAAAAGATGATGTGAGAAGAAGACGAATAAGAGGCAAGAAGGAGGAGGCGGAGAAGAAGAAGAAGAAGAAGAAGAAGAAGAAGAAGAAGAAGATCATCCTTTATTAGTCCCTCAGTGGGGAAATTACAGTATTCCAATAGCATTGCTCACAGTGAATAAAAAAAAAAAAAAGAATAATAAAATAGAACAAGTAATAGAAATAATAGAAATAAGCATTATAACAAATAAGCATTATAAAAATAAAATTAAAATTAAAATAAAATAGTTAAACATATTGCACCAGGTAGTGATAAAGTGCTGAAGAGACCAGGAGACCAGGATTTACAGGACTCACAGTGCAGGGGAGGAATGTTGAATCTTTTTTTAGGTTGGGGACAATTGTTGCCCCACTGACTGAAATCCAGGGGTGTTTAAAAAAATAAATTCGGGGCACTTTTTGAAACTTGTGGAATAACATTTAACCTTTGTTAAAAAATAATAAATATACTTCAGGGTTCGTACGGTCATGGAAAACCTGGAAAAGTCATGGAATTTTAAAATGGTCATTTCCAGGCCTGGAAAAGTCATGGGAAAAAAATTAAATAAAAAAGGTTTTGGAAAAGTCATGGAAATGTGTTATATTCACATGTTCATTTGCGTCGAGTTTCAGATAATTAATATGTTTTTGAAAGAAAGACGCTCAAAATATAAGCCGGCACAGCGAGGGCAACTGCTCCGCTCCGAACCCTGATACTTATTAAGGCTTAGAAATGGCTATAATAACACTATTAGGCAGTAATAAGACTATTAGGCAGTAGTCAACAAACAACAAAAAACAAACAAACAAACAAAACGATCATATTCAAGTGTGTTCTTATTTCTTTGGTTATTTCTTATTATTTTTTTATTTAACAACTATTTACAATTATAACTTATTTTTTTGTTCTTTCATTATTCAAAATTATATATTTTAATTTGTTGTATGTACCTACCTAGTAAAGGCCATCCAGATAGGACACACACAACAAAGAAATAAAACAAAACGCTATTAAATTATCATAATTCTGGGGACATGTCTTGCCCCTCTAGTGATATCAGGGGCTACATTATATTTCTTTAGGGGCAGTTTTGCCCTTTGCCCTGGTGTGTTTCTGACGCTGTCACGGAGTGACGGTGGAAATGGGAGACACATCCGGCGGGTGATCATTTCTCTCCCTCCTGCCCTCTCAAGGGGAGAAGCCTTTCCTGTGCGATAAGTGCGGCCGAGGCTTCAACCGGGTGGACAACCTGCGCTCCCACGTGAAGACGGTCCACCAGGGCAAGGCCGGCATGAAGCGGCTGGTGATGGCCGGCGGCAGCGCGGACGAGGGCGCCGACGGCTGCGCGGGGGCGTCCACCTCCGACAGCGAGATCAACATCGTCACCGTCACCACGGAGGACATCGTCACCATGGCGACCGAGGCTCTGGCTGCCAGCGCGGTCGCACAGCTGACAGGTCAGAGAAAACATCAATGTGGGACAGTTGCTACTCCTGTAGATGATAACAGAAACATGAGGATTAAAGGGACTCGTGTTTGTTTACTTTGTTCTCCGTTGACAGTCGTTCCAGCGGCTTCTTCGGTGTCTGCGGATGAGACGGAGGCTTTGAAGGCGGAAATAACCAAGGCGGTGGAGAAAGTGCATGAAGCAGGTAGGACTGAAAGGAAACCACGCGCCAGTACGCACAGTACTCACACGGCTGTATTTGAATAATAAAAATAAGCTTTAGAAAAAACCATCCTTGTGGATCCTGTTTCATGTAGTGGTGCAGCAGCATTATTCTAGTCTGAACTCTGGATTTGGGCAGAACTTGGAAAATCTGGAAAAGTCATGGAATTTGTAAACGTTTATTTCTTGGCCTGGAAAAGTCATGGAAAGAAATTAAATCCCCAAAGTTTTGGAAAATGTTGTTATCGTGTTAATTTTTATCTGAGTTTGAAATAATTTACATGTTTTTAATGGAAAAACTCTCAAAATATAAGCAGGCATACGCTCTTATACTGGCGGCGTACTTTTCTTTCTCTAATGTGAGTAACTCTTCCTCTGTTCCCAGACCCCAACACCCGGATCTTGTACGCTTGCGATTCGTGTGGCGATAAATTCTTGGACGCCAGCTCCCTGGCGCAGCACGTACGCATCCACACGGCTCAGGCCCTGGTCATGTTTCAGGCCGATTCCGACTTCTACCAATACGCCGCGGCCGCCACCGCCGAGGGGGACTCTGCCACAACCTGGCAACCCACCGCCGAGCAAGTCATCCAGGAGGGAGAGCTGCTCTTCCGCGCCCAGGACGGAGAGGGAGAGATAGTGGGGGAGACGCAGGGAGAAGAGACTGAAGGGGCGATCCGGGCGGAGGAGAGGGGGGATGAAGGGATGGAAGCTCACGCTGAGATCCACGCGGAGGAAAAAGATGACGCTGCAGCGGAGGTAGAGGAGGAAAAACCAGAAGACATGGAATGCGAGAGTCAGGCGTAGGAAATATGAAGACATTAATTGAGTTGACGAGGCGTCAGTTTCAAAACCGCCATGATGTTAATGTGAATCTAAACTGGATTTATAATGTACAACACTTTATACACAATGTTATCTCTGATTGTGTGTTCGAAAATCTTATGTTTTGCGCTCCTAATTCCAGAAATGAGCTGAGATTAGGTAAATATTGTTGATAATTCCTCCAGAGATGTTTATACTGCGTTGTATAGTCTGTTTATTTTTAGAATGAAATCCGGGACTTTGCAGTGTCCTTTGTATTTACAATCACAATTTACTTAGAGAAAGATCTGTGTGTTTTATTTTTCCATTTCACTTCGAAGAGATGTGTACATTTCCCTTAAAGAGTCTAACTATTTTTATTGTACTTGGTTGTAAGTATTTTCATGAAAATCACATTATACAGAGATTATTGACATGAACATGTCGGGGTACTGCAGTTTGAAATGTAGAAAGGAGGGGGGGGGGTATGTAATGGATCTGTATGCTGTAAATGATGCGCATGTATATTTGTTGTGTCCTCTAAAAAAAGTTGACAATTCTCAGTTTCACATTGATACTAAGACGGTTGTCCTTTATAGTTTTGCAGTAAACTTGTCATACTCGTTTGAAGATGGTTGCCTGTAACCAATGGTTTTATTTTGTCTGCTCATATTTACAGCTGTACGATGCGCCAGTAGATCATACGCTCAGTCATCATCTCGTCAATAAAGAATCTGCACTGTCCGTTATGTTTCCTTTCGGTTTACTTTGCTCACGGAATATTATGGAAATATATGCTAAGTAATTAAATGTGAGAAAAAATAAGTCCACTTTTAAAAATAACGCACTTGTCTGACATGTCTCAAAACCTCACTTCTTCCGTGATTCTCGGTCTTATAATAAAGCTGTCATCCTATTGGCTGAACGGAGCCCAAGAAGGACGCGTTCCTCTCGCTGATTGGCTGGATCTCGCGGGGTCAAAGTTGGGTCTACTCCTAAAGCTGACGTCGACTTTCTGCAGCAAAATGGCGTCGTTGACAGCAGTCGTGCAGACGAGCCAGTCCGGCCCTTCACTATCGTCCAAGAAACGGAACGGAACCATGACCCAAAGGAGGTCCAGACTGTGGGACAGCAATGTCCTCTTGTTCCTCTCGCTAGCGTCCATGTTGCACTGCGCTGTGGCGGACGGCAAGACGTTGGTTCTCCTGGACAACTTCAACATCCGAGACACCCATTCAATCTTCTTCCGCAGTCTGGCAGGTCAGTCAAAAAACGGATTAAGTCTCTAAATACTCTCTATATTGTTAATATAGACCCCCCTCGTATTGATAACGGGTCTCCTCCGGGGTAACGTAAAGCTAGAGCCTTTTGCACACGAGCTTCACGCAGCTCAACGGGCATGCTAACGTTAGCTTAGCTGCATTGTGTACGCTGCTTCTTATTTCATGGCCCTGGTAGTTTATTTAGTATTTATATGTATTTGTGACGTTAATCGAGGGTGGTGTAGCTACTGTCTTGGTAGTGTTAGCTTCCACTGCATTTCATCGAAACGTGGCCCCTTTTTGTTTCAGGTATACTTCGAGGACACCAAACGATGAATAATATGAGTCCATTTCTATACCTATTTTTATTTTAGTCAACAAGCAAATAATGATGCCACATGCAGTTGATCGAAGCTACATTACTGCATGTCAATACATGCTTATATACAGTCGACATGGCTAATTCACTGTAATAAGTGGGCATGTCGATTAGCTACAGCTAATTTTCTTAAAGGGACAGTGCCCCCCGAAATTAACATTTCCTCCCTTTCACCTCTTGTAATATGTATCAATTCAAATGATGTTGGTGTGGTTAGCTTAATTTGAGATATCTGCATCTCTTCAACATTATATGACGATATGGCACATGACAGTTGTGTTCTCTCTCAATACTTTTGGAAATGCAATCGACTGCCACTTTGTTTTAAGTTGTGGAAAAAATGCTCAACACGTGGTGATGTGACTCTCTGCTTTTCAGACCGTGGCTTCGACATCTCATTCAAGACGGCTGACGATCCCTCCCTGTCCCTGATCAAATATGGCCAGTTCCTGTATGACCATTTAATCATCTTTGCACCATCAGTTGAAGGTACATTTCACTCTTTTATCATACTTGATTAAAAATGAACAGCAGATGTATTTTTGCGTTTTTGAAACATTACCACTTGTGAAAATCTCTCTCCTTTTTGGTCATTTGCAGACTTTGGAGGAAATATAAACGTGGAGATGATTACATCCTTTATCGATGGCGGAGGCAACGTCCTGGTTGCTGCCAATTCAGATATTGGTCGGTGGACTTCCAACAGCTTTTCTGTAATATTATAATAATACATGTAGTTAAAAATGCAAATATTAACGCTCTTCTCCTGGCACACAGGTGACCCTCTGAGGGAGCTGGGTAGCGAGTGCGGCATCGAGTTTGATGAGGAGAAGACTTCCGTCATTGACCATCACAACTACGACGTGTCTGACGCCGGAGAGGTAAGCAGGTTTCTGTTCAGTTCGGCACCTCCAGTGTCCGGTCTGCAGACTCTTACAAGTGATCCTTGCCGCCTCCAGCACACGCTGATTGTTGCCGACCCGGAGATCCTGATGAAAGCCCCGACTATCGTCGGCAAACCCACCAACAGACCCGTTTTATTCAAGGGAGTTGGGTAAGCACCACTCTACATGTTTTTTAAATGTTGACAACCGAGTAATCAAGGGATATCGTTGTGTTGAAACTCGCTTGTTTTTCAATTATTACTTTATTAAATAGAGTGAACAACTTCTTTATTGCTTCGACCCGCAAATCCCCTAGCTAAATGTTTCGGAGATTCTTTACCGTATTTGGCTGTAGAGGTTTTGGAGAAAGACGTCGATTAATGAGTCATTGATTGAGTCCGATTAACGAGACATCCCCTCCTTCCACCCTCCTTCGCAGCATGGTGGCAGACCCAGAGAACCCTCTTGTCTTGGACATCCTCACCGGCTCGTCCACTACTTACTCATTTTTCCCCGACAGACCCATCTCACAGGTAAGCTCACCAAAGACGACACTTATGACTGTATTTCTTTTGTATTCCTTAAGAAGTTTGGCTCCAGGAGGCCTGAATGGCAAAGCGTTTGTGTTTCCCCTCATCTTTAAACATCCAGGATGGCTTTGGAGAATCAATTGATTCTGTGGAGAGCCAGAAGCCATAGACAGCCTTCAGAATCTCTGGATTATAAATGAACTAGACAAAGCATTCACATGTTCTTTATTACCTCTGCAGTACCCCCACGCCGTCGGCAAGAACACCCTCATGATCGCCGGCCTCCAGGCCAGAAACAATGCCAGAGTGGTGTTCAGCGGCTCCCTGGACTTCTTCAGTGACGCCTTCTTCAACTCCGCGGTGCAGAAGGCCACGCCCGGCTCCCAGAGGTAGCTATTGGCTCCTCCCCCCCCCCCCCCGTCTCATCGATGTATTTACAGCTTCTGGTTACAAAAAATAAAAACTCATCAGTGACGTTCTCTCTTTTGATGCGGGCGTTAGTAAGTCCTTACAGAGTCTCGAGATGCCTAAAGTTCAGTGTCTTAGACGGTGATTTCACCACATGTTTATGTGGACATCTAATCAATATTTATGATAAATTTAGAACGTTGAAGCAATAATATTCCTGGGTGTGGCCTATATTTGAGATATACTAGAGCTTTGTTAGTTTTTACTGTGACCACTGCTTGGACATCCACAGAAAAGGTGCCATGTATTCACTTTTTTATACTTTTTTCTTTTTCTTTTAACTCATCAAGCCTGTTTGAGTAGTCGTCTTGCATCATCCTTGAACGAGGATTCGGGTGTTAAACGTAAGACCTGTGTAGTTAACGTAACCACTGTTGAGCACGTATTGGTGCAGGGAGAGTTTGTTTTGTTAAAGGCCCACTCGATAAGATCCGAGTAGGCCTCGGGAACACAAGCTGTTATTTTTATACTAATACCCTAAAAAAAGAAGAAAACTCCCCAAGTGTGTGCGCTGTGTAAACATACCGCCATCCTCCGACCAACTCATGGGAATTCCCCTTCTCCAGGTACGAGCAGACGGGGAACATGGAGCTGGCCGTGGCGCTGTCCCGCTGGGTGTTCAAGGAGGCCGGCGTCCTCCGGGTCGGCGCCGTGACCCACCACACTGTTGGAGAGAGTAGTCCCCCAGCCGCGTACACCATCACCGACCTAGTGGTGAGTGTGGAATATCAAGAGGTTTTACGTGAAGTCCCCCCCCCCCCCCCCTGAAGATGTTTTGTCTCTGCATGAATGAAGGGGCTATGAACTATTCTTTAATTTACATTTGGTGTAACTCCTTCCCCACGCAGGAGTACAGCATCGTCATTGAGATGTTGTCCGAGGGCCGCTGGGTTCCCTTCAACGGAGACGATATCCAGCTGGAGTTCGTGAGGATCGATCCCTTCGTCAGGACCTATCTCAAGAGGAAAGGTATGCCTGATGACACACACACACACGCACACACACTCCAAGTCACGCTTGCACTCTGAATGTGTTGCACCCTTGTGACTCGTGTGTGTTTTTGAGCCGTGTGTGCGCCTTCGCCGTCTCAAACTGTAACCACTGCGGCGGCGTCTGTCCTCCAGGAGATAGATACAGCGTCCAGTTCACGCTGCCCGACGTGTACGGAGTCTTCCAGTTCAAGGTGGACTACAACCGACTGGGCTACACACATCTCTACTCCACCACTCAGGCAAGTAGCTTTGGGCTTTTCCAAATCCGAAAACACTGGTATGATTATGGAACAGAGATGTACACGCAAGGGACATTTAGCAAATCCAAATTTAAAATATTAAATGGCCAATATTTTTTACCTTTTTTGTGAATTTATGGAAATAGATATAAATACAACAATATATATTGTCCCCAATATTTAGTTTAGTTTATTTCGGTAATCAAGATTTTTTTCAACAAAAGAAGAAAGCGGCTAACCGAAAGGGTCAAGGCTGAAGCTATTAAGCTTATAAGTAAACTAACCTATGATTTCACGAGAATTAATTCAGAGAATCATATACTGTACATATATATATCTCAAATGAGATATAATATCAAATGAGGTATCCCAGAGAGTACCAGTAGGGCAATCTCCCAAAACCTTGTTCTGATATTTATAAGTGCACTGTGACTTGGAAGGTTCTTCTTACTTTTATAATGCATTTTTAAAAATGTCTTAATGTATGGTGGCCTAACCGTCGCTATTTCGTTTGTTCATCACAGGTATCCGTGCGCCCCCTGCAGCACACTCAGTACGAGCGCTTCATCCCCTCGGCCTTCCCGTACTACGCCAGCGTCTTCTCCATGATGGCGGGGCTCTTTGTTTTCAGCATCGTCTTCCTGCACATGAAAGAGAAGGAGAAGTCAGACTAATGCGGAGACAACATTCGAGAATTAAACTAGTGGTTTGAAGAGTTTAAATTCAACGCTCTTCACGCAAGACTTGGACTGCAACCCGTTAAAAAAGAAGAAAAAAAGTTACACAGTTTCTGTTCGGGTTTTTTAAGTTTCTCAACAAATCCGGGGCTGGAGGTCCAATGGTGTGGTCATAATGCAGTGGTTGGGATCTTTTTTTGTTTTTTTTGGGTACTGAAAATCATTCAAAGGCTTATAAGTGTCCCGCAGTTATTCGACGTTTGTATAAAGTTGCTTTACATTTGATAAATTATCTCCTAAGTAGAGCACATGCCTTGAAACCTGAGGAATCCAAAATTGCATCCACATGTTCTCAACCAGGACAGGTTATTGGGGGGGTAACTATATGCACTGAATATGCCAACTGCTAATTTGTTTTTGATAAAGTGTTTCCAAAAAAAAGTTGACGTCATCTTAACAATAAAATATTGACATTCCACCCAGAACTTCCTGTCATTTCTGTGACGTCACTTACTTGCGCTTTAACTGTCTTGTTGGTTGTAATGTCCTCGAACTGAAAATGTGCAGTGTCAATAAAAGGGACAGGACCGGTGCTTTCGCCTCTTATGTGATTCGCTGCGGTGCACGCAGCCAGGAAGCAGCACGTTCAAAACTAAGACTAATATATGAATAGTTTTTTTTTTTTTTTTTAAGATATTGTTCTATCATTTCATGCTACTTGTCGAGAACCGATACCTTGTGGTATTGCGCATGCGCCGAGTCGATTTTCTTTTTGACACGTCCATAATGTTTTGCCACCCTGTCGATGCACGTCTGATAACGGGGAGTGACATCATCAAAATCCCGATTATTTCCCTAGTTAAAAGTACATTCAGCATGTATATTGTACAGGTAGTAATAATGTATAGTAATGACATGTATATTAATGAGTGATAAGCAGTTGCTATTTCTTTTGTCAACAGATTATTGTAAACATGAGTTTGTTCACATTATCATAATAAAGCACTGGTTTATTATTAGGGTATTTAGTGTTGAAGATAAACACTTTAACAGTGAAAAGTGAAACATTGAACTTTGAAAGAAAAGCATAGTTTGATAGTACAATAACATCCTATCAGATAGGGTAGCATTAATCGATACACACCTATCGGTTTATGCAGCGGGTAGCAAATTCTGACAAGGAAGCAAAAAATGACAGAACAGCGGTTCAGTCGCTCGAGTCCTCCCACGCGCTAATGAGTCGTATTTGGGGCTCGTGGTGACGTAATCCACCGCCGGAGACTTCCCATTCAAACGGCGTTAGGTCAGTCGGAGCAGCGCTAAAAGTAACCCTGACATCCGGGACTTTGGTGTGATTAATAAACTTACATAGGCAAACGTGCGACAACAGGTAACGTGAAGTAGTTTACAATAGCTAACCACGTGAATGGTGAAACTAGGAGTATGATAACTACCGCAAATGCTACTAAAAGTTATCCATGGCTGGATCCAGAACTTGCTAGCCACCCCCACCGTGAGCTCTAGCGCTGAGGGGAGGAAAAAAAGAAAAAAGTCCCGTGGCTAAAGCTAACCGGGATAACCGGATCCGGTTGACAGTCGTTTGACCTCTCGCGCCACTTTCTCCGCTGTAACGTGGGTGGTTACGGACTGGCGGCGCCGTCGACGTGAACCCGGACGAACTGACAACAACCGACGCCGTGTCGGTGGTTTTGACAGCCCGCGAACGCGATAATGTCCGCTAGCTTGCTAGCCAGCTAGCTTAGCCGGGCGTTAGCTTTGAGCAAAACAAGCGCTCCCTCTCCGGAGTCAGCTGACCGGCTGCTAGCGAGCTGCCAGCGGACCAGTGATGGATCAACTGAAAGTGAAGGACCGCATATTAGAAAACATCTCCCTGTCGGTCAAGAAGGTAAGCGCTGTACGTGTCTGTCTTCACTCTTAAAAACGTTGTCGCCAAAGTGGAAGTATCTCCACGTGAATTCTTGATCACCTTTCGTGAGCCGAAGAGGGGCAACTTTCAAGTCGGTGGGACGCGACCAGCTCGCTGTCACGAGGAGGGCCTTTCTCTTACTGATGTAACGTGAATTCAATGGCACGCGGACTGTTTATCTACCATTTCTGCCCCCCCCTCCCCCTCCCCCTCCCTCTGTCTGTCAGTAGCACTGATGTGTCGTAAACACACCTGCAACTACATCGGCACGCGCATACTTTGCGACACTATTCAGAGTTCTGGGATGTTTTTTGGTTGGATTCTCTGTGTCTGATGTGATAGTGAAACTACCTTCTCTCCTAACTTGACAGACAGCATTGCATCTTCTTCCTGGACTTCCTGCTGCCTCATGCATTCACTTTCCCAAAGCACTGCATCTCACTTCCTTAATCCACCTTTTTTCTAATACATTTGACTCCAATATCTTATTTGTCTTTTCTGTTGTAGAGCCTGCATAATGACCGTGCACTCTGCCTCAAGCTTCAAAGAAAGAGTTCAGTGTTTACCTCAAAACAAACATCGCTTAGTCAAATCCCTTTTCCTTTGGGTCACAATCCTCAAAGCTCATCTCCCACCTACACTTGACTTGAGTTGGTTATGCTTAATGGTTTGTAGCATGCTGCAGGATGATGATAATGGATGATAATGAAACACCACTCATCATCTGCAAGAGCCACTTACCTCTCAACAAAGCTGCTTGCATCAAACGTGCATTTTGTATGCCAGTCCAAATGCAGATGTTTATGTAAATTAATCCAATCAAATAAGCCTGGCACATGTTGGTAGTTTGATTTTACTATGTGCACGAGTGAAAGTGGCCCTGTTTGATCATTAACTACATCCACACACCATTATGCACAATGTTGGAATTGCATCCCCAATCTGAGGGACCAAACTCACACTTACAACCATCCTATGACTGGTTTACGACTCCGCTCCGCCGACTTTGACAGGCACTCGTTATCTTCTCTGGCGACGCTCTAGTCAGAACGGCGTGCAGCCGGCTCTGCTTGTTTCGTGGGTTACTTCTTTCCTTCCGTCTGAGACACAGCAGTAAAATCATAGTAAATCCCAACAGTGACACACATACTTAGTTGGACTTAACTGAATTCCTTAATTGCTTTGACTACAGGATCATTGTCTTAAACCCTCGGGGTCAAGTCAAAAACAATCGCTCCATTTCCTTCAGCATTCCTCCCCATATTGATGTGTACGTAACACCATTTAGCACCCTTAATGTCCCGCATGTGCTCACAATGTAATTCCTGTTCTATTTAAAATCTAGTATGCCAGAGCTAACACTTATGAGATGACTTGATCATCAGGTTAGACATTCATCACAGCCAAAACTAAATATTTAACTGTGGGGCTTGTTTTCACTAACGCCATTTCTTTATTTAATAATAGCTTGGTGTGTTTTTCAAAGCACTTGTAAAGAAAGCCAACCTACCCGTTAAAAAATCCAATGTATTTATCGGTGAAACTTTAACGGTATGTCCTTTTTGTTGTATTTTTTTAGATATAATTGCAATATTGTTGTACCTGTAATGTGATCTTTTGAAGCGCCACCCTAACCCTGAACTAACAGCGGAGGAAACCACGTCTCTCTGTAGTTGCAGAGCTACTTTGCCGCCTGCGAGGATGAGACCCCGGCCATCCGGAACCACGACCGGGTCCTTCAGCGCCTCTGTGAACACCTCGACCACGCCCTGCTGTACGGGTAAGAGGCGTCATGGCATTTTTTGGGGGGCCCCGGATATCCATCGTTTCTGACAGTTCTTAGATTGTTTCAATCATAAAGTGATGTTGCTCTGTAGTTTTGCTTCATTCAGTATCTGATAACACAAGAGACAGAAATCCAGGGTCATATAGATATTTTATGCTCATTTGGACTCAATCACTGAGATAAAGATGAACTAGTTCCAGGGTTCGTACGGTCACGGAAAACCTGGAAAAGTCATGGAATTTTAAAATGGTCATTTCCAGGTCTGGAAAAGTCATGGAAAGAACGTAAATCATAAAAGTTTCGGAAAAGTCATGGAAATGTTGTTATATTTACATGTTCATTTACGCCAAGTTTGAAATAATGTATATATTTTTTTTAAAGAAAGACGCTCAAAAACGCACAATATTTTCTAAATTGTTCATGTTCATACCGGCATGTTTGGTCGTGGAAATTTGGTTTAAAGTCATGGAAAAGTCCTGGAAATCCATCGGTCAAAATGTGTAAGAACCCTGTAGTTCAGTGTCAAATATACCATTCAATGGAAGAAAAAAAAAAACTAAATCATAAAAGTCATGGAAATTTGTTCTAATCACACGTTCATTTACGCCGAGTTTGAAATAATTATGTTTTTTAAAGAAAGACGCTCAAAATATAAGCCGGCGTACGCTCTCAATACGCAACATTTTCTAAATTTTGCATTTTTATACCGAGATTACAGTTTGGTCATGGAAATTTTGGTTTAAATTCCTGGAAAAATCATGGAAAGAACGTAAATCATAAAAGTTTTGGAAAAGTCATGGAAATGTGTTATGATCACATGTTCATTCACGCCGAGTTTGAAATAAGTAATGTGTTTTTTAAAGAAAGACGCTCAAATATATAAACCGGCCAACACTGTCAATACGCACAATGTTCTAAATTGTTTATGTTTGTACCCAGATTTCAGTTTGGTCATGGAAATTTGGTTTAAAGTCACGAAATAGTCATGGAAAAGTCATGGAAATCCATTGATCAAAATGTGTAAGAACCCTGTGCATTACAGCCTGCAGGACATCTCCTCGGGCTACTGGGTCCTGGTCCTCCACTTCACGAGGAAAGAGGCGGTCCGGCAGATCGATGAGCTCCAGCACATCGCGACCAACCTCGGGCGAAGTGAGTCGTCTCTCTCGCTCAAACTCGCTCGCCTGCATCGTGATTCGACGGGTTTACGGAAATCTCGCGTCTCTTTTGTGCGCAGGCCGAGCGTGGCTGTACCTGGCGTTGAGCGAGAGCTCCTTGGAGAGCTACCTGCGCCTGTTCCAGGAGAACCAGGTGTTACTGCAGAAGTACTATTTTAAGTAAGTGATCCAGGCGGCCTGAGCTTGGTGACCTCAGGGAAAAGGAATTCTGAATTTACCAAATGTTGTGGTGGATGTACTGAAGCCAACTGACGTTCCGCTCTGCTAGGAATGCACTGGTCTGCAGTCATGACCACCTGGCGCTCTTCCTCACGCTGGTGTCCGGCCTGGAGTTCATTCGCTTTGACCTGGAGCTGGTGAGCATGCACCTGACCGTCATTTTCTAGAAATGCAGCCAGGTCCGAAAACTAGCGATGGTTAGCGTTTTTGTTCTTCTTTTTTCCGATTGCGGTGCCAAACCGGTACTTTTAAAACGATACCGGTGCCTGAACCGGTACTTAAAAAAAGAAGACGCACAGAACGACGATTTATAATTAGAACATTAAAAACCTCTTTGGACAAATTCCCTGTAAAAGCCATTTTCATATCAGATAAGATAAGATAAGATAAGATAGTCCTTTATTAGTCCCTCAGTGGGGAAATTACAGGATTACAGTAGCATTGCTCACAAGAGAATACAAAACGAATAATAATAGAAACAAGTAATAGAAGTAATATAAATAAGCATAAAAAAACAGTAGAATATGAATGTACAGGATAGAAAGGTGTGTATATATAAACAAAAAGTACTTAAACGTATTGCACATGATATTGCACGAGGTATTTGTGATCAAGTGCTGAAGTGACCGAGTTCAAATCAGTTGTCAAGTCAAGTGGCTGCACTGTCAAAAAAAACGGATATCAGACTGTTACGCTCGTAGCTCGTAGCTCGTAGCTCGTAGCTCGTAGCTCGTAGCTCGTAGCCTGATATCAGTTTTGTTAGCAGGCTTAAACATGTTTATAATGGCTAATTTATTATTTGTTGGCCTATTTTATGAAAGCAAGACTTGCAATCAACGTTGCGGTACTCGTCTGAGTTCAGGCTGCTCTTGTCGTCGTCGGTCTCCACGTGTTCAGGGGGACCGTCTCCCGAAAACCGGCGGCATATTGACACCGGTTTTCGAGCCGCGTGTCCCTAACGTTTCTTTCTCCCCCTGCGCCCCGGTACAGGACGTGCCCTACCTGGACATGGCCCCCTACATGCCGGACTACTACAAGCCCCAGAACCTGCTGGACTTTGAGGAGCGGCTGCCCAGCTCCGACAGCTTGTCTCTGCACTCCTTCACCTCCCTCACCTCCACCAACCTGGAGTGGGACGACAGCGCCATCGCCCCCTCCAGTGAAGGTCAGCGGCCCGGTGTGTCCACATTTTAACTCTTTTAACGCCAATCGGAGTTTTAACGGCAGTCACAATCAGAGATAAACACGGCTTAACACTTTTTATTTTTGCCGATAGTGATCGAATGAAATATTCCTCGATAGCGATCCATAGTATTGATCTTTTTTTGGCACTATTGCTTCACTTGCTCACCAGTGGTTGTATACTTTAAGAGGAGACACACTCAGTTAGATCAACTGGTTTAATAATCGTTTGGACCCATACTCGCTTTTCATTTTTAATCACTATTGACCACATGGAAAACCTGGAAAAGTCATGGAAAAAACTTAAATCATAAAAGTTTTGGAAAAGTCATTGAAATGTGTTATAATCACATGTTCATTTACGCCGAGTTTGAAAGGATTAATATGTTTTTTAAAAAAAGACGCTCAAAATATAATCCGGCGTACGCTCTCAATACGCACAATGTTCTAAATTGTTCATGTTTATATACCGAGATTTCAGTTTGGTCATGGAAATTTGGTTTAAAGTCATGAAATAGTCATGGAAAAGTCGTGGAAATCCACTGGTCAAAATGTGTAAGAACTCTGTGACCAGCCAGTACTGCTCTCCTTTGAATGAACCTCACCCTGGAGCCAGTGTCAGCCTGTTAAATATCTCTTATTGTGGTACTTTTGTAGTTTGACTATGTTGAGGAAATGTTACTTTGTGTATTCTTGTTGTTCTTAATTTGTACTCTTGGTTGATGCACTTATTGTCAGTCGCTTTGGATAAAGGCGTCTGCTAAATGACACGTCATGTAATGTAATGAGTGTACGTTCGTACGCCTTGGCACGGGTTCAGAGAGTGATGTCAAGCCGATGGCGTGTTGAAGCAGAAGTCAGATTGATCCTTGCGACTCACGGGTAGCTGAGTGCATTTCCTCAAATGGATCACTTGGCGGCCAGAGGCTCGGATGTTCCAGAGAGTTCTCACCGCGGCGATTTGCAACGCTCGCCGGATGCTTTCCGACATCACTCTGCACAACGGAGTCAGTTTCCCCGTGTTGACTTTAGTTCCCACTCTCAGGGTTCTTACGGTCATGGAAAAGTCATGGGAAAAAAAGTAAATCATAAAAGTTTTGGAAAAGTCATGGAAATGTGTTATAATCACGCCGAGTTTGAAATAATTAATGTTTTTTTTAAAGAAAGACGCTCAAAATATAAGCCGGTGTTCTGTCATTTTTTGCTGCTTTGTAAAAATTTGCTACCCGCTGCATAAACTGATAGGTGTGTATCGATTCATGCTACCCTATAAAAAAATGCTACTTTATGGTTTTATACATCTGTACATCAAATAAAGGCATAAAGTAAGTGTTTTTTTCTGTCATGAGTCTAATTATAAAAAGTGTCACTCACCGTTATCAGCCGTGCATGACGTGCAACTCGGAAAATCGACTCGGCGCAACACCACAAGGTGACGTCACTCACCGTTGCAAAGACAGGGTTAGCTAAACATGATGGGCGTGTCGGAAAAAACTCGAAAAAAACTCGGAAAATCGACTCGGCGCATGCGCAATACCACAAGGTAGCGGTTTTTGACAAGCAGCATTAAATGACAGAACACCGGCATACGCTCTCAATACGCAACATTTTCTAAATTGTTAATGTTTACACCGAGATTTCAGTTTGGTCATGGAAATTTGGTTTAAAGTCCTGGAAATCCATCTGTCAACATGTGTAAGAACCCTGCACTAGTTGTCTATTAGACTTCATCAATCCTGCCGTTTCATTCACCATATGTCATGTTATTCTTCTCCTCCATTGTAATCTCCTCTCTCCTGTCTCCACTACATCTCTCTCTCTCTAATTTTGAATGTCATCCCTCCTCTTTTTGTTATTTTTTTTTTTTAGATTATGATTTCGGTGACATCTTCCCCGTGTTGCAGTCATTGCCAAGTGCAGACTGGGAAGGTGGGACATTGGTCAACCCATCCCCTCCCTCCCTCCCTCCCTCCCTCCCTCCCTCCCTCCCTCCCTCCCTCCTTTCTGGCATGGCCATCCCTCAGTTTGTGCGTAACGCATTCTCAGCTATTAATATAACGTATGTGATGTGGCGGGCATATTACTTTGATCAGCGTACATCTGGATTTGACGGATAATAAATCACACAACGGTAGATTAATTATGCACAAGCCTTTATGTTAACCTCCGTGAAACACAAACCAACTGACAGCCACGTATTTTAGTGTCTGGTAAAAATGTCACAGCCCACATTCATTTTCAGTCGAGCTTTATAATGATCGTGTTATACGAGTTGAACTATGGAAGGAAAACACAAAGCATCGTCAAAGTTATTAATAAGGTGACGGGTAAGTTTTATCAGCGCTTCGGTGGGCGGGGCTTCGGTGGGCGGGGCTTCAGTGGGCGGGGCTTCGGTGGGCGGGGCTTCGGTGTCGGGCGTCTCCACGGAGACGTCGGCTGGCATGCATCTTGAGAATGATCCCAATGCTCACTCTGCTTTTTTCATTTATTTTTTATTTACCGCAACAAGATAACCCGCCTGGTGTCCTGCCTGGTACTCACCTCGTCCGGTCCGTCTCCGTGGCAACCTGTTTGTCTGTTTTGTCTGGTGCGTTGTTCTCTTCCTGTGTGACTGTGTGGCACTGACCTCGGATCAGCTCGACTGCAGCGAGGGGTAGCGATCAAGAACAGAGGCTTAAGTACACTACCGTTCAAAAATGTTCCCATGAAAACTCACACTTTAATTCATCAAATAAATTGCTAAATAAATATAAAATATAGCCAAGACATTGACATGGTTAGAAATTACTTTTTATTTTAAATATTAATTTTGTTCTTCAAACTTGTCGCTCAAAGGAAGGCCAGTTTTATAGCTTCTCTCACCAGCATAACTGTTTTCAGCTGCGCTCACATAGAAAGGGTTTTCAAGGGTTTTCTACCCCTCTGCTAGTCTTCTAAGGCGATAACACAATGTACCACTAGAACACTGGAGATGGGCCTCTATACACCTCTGTAGAGATTTTATTAGATGAATAGTTATTTACCACATTAACAATGTATAGTGTATTTATGATTAATTTAATGTTATCTTCATGGGGAAAAAAAAGTGCTTTTCTTTGAACGGTAGTGTATATAGAACGCAAATTCTATTTAAAATAAAGTCGGCGTCGGCTTGCAGCGAGCCTGTCGTTGTTTTGTAGTTTGGATCATGACCACGTAGCTGTGAAGAAAAGTAGTTAATCTAATGGAACCGGGGGGGGGGGGGGGGTAATTGCCATTTGGTGTGACCCATCTCTGACTGCAGACTAACGCTTGACCCCGGGGCCGTTGTCGTTAAGGAAGCTGCTGTCCGTGTGCCTCCTCGATGTTTGCTGCATTGCCGGGTTTTTCCTGCCTCTCTGACTCTGCCAAAGAACTACAAAGGGATGCCACAGCCACTAACGTCTGTTCCTGCGCGACGCCGACAAAGAAACGCACGGAGCTTTTGTGAAAACGTCTCGTTGGTCGACGAAAAACATGAATAACGACACATTCGGAATATGTAATATATTGATTTCAAGATAAGATAAGATAAGATAAGATAAGATAGTCCTTTATTAGTCCCTGAGTGGGGAAATTACAGGATCACAGTAGCATTGCTCACAAGTGAATAAAACAAATAATAAAATAGAAACGAGTAATAGAAATAAGCATTAAAAAAAACCAGTAGAATATTAATGTACAGACTGAATAGAAAAGTATATATAAACAAAAAGTACTTAAACATGTTAAAGTCATCATTTAACTTACCAACGAGACGGCGGCAGCAAAAGCTCCGTGTAATTCTAATGTGTGATTCAAAAGTAAAGGTGTGTGTGTGTGTGTGTGTGTGTGTGTGTGTGTGTGTGTGTGTGTGTGTGTGTGTGTGACTCTCGGTGTGACTTCCCCCCGTTAGAGGGCGACCTGACCGACCAGGCCAGCTGCCCGCGGTCCAGCGGCTCCGACCCCCAGACGGTCATCAGCGACACGGCGGTCATGTCTACCGGCACCCTCGGGATGAAGGCGGCGGCGGCGGCGGCCCAGGTGGCGGCGGCCCCGCACAGCCCGACGTACAGACACAACCCCTTCAACGAGGACTCGGACACCAACACCTCGGCCGACGTCACCCCGGTCCACCTGGCCGGCCGCCTCCGCGCCGTGACCGCCGGAGACGACACGGAGAGCACCGGCAACGAGCTGGAGGTCATCAGGTGCGGTAGCAACCGGTTCGGTTTCGGTCTTCTCGCTTTCTGTGGAGACGCCGCGGCTTTAACGGGGTTCGTACAGTCATGGAAAACCTGGAAGAGTCATGGAAAAAACTTGAATCGTAAAAGTTTTGGAAAAGTCATGGGAATTTGTTATCACATGTTCATTTACGCCGAGTTTGAAATAATGAATGTTTTTTTAAAGAAAGATGCTCAGAATATAAGATAAGATAAGATAGTCCTTTATTAGTCCCTGAGTGGGGAAATTACAGGATCACAGTAGCATTGCTCACAAGTGAATAAAACAAATAATAATAGAAACAAGCAATAGAAGTAATATAAATAAGCATTAAAAAAACAGTAGCATATTAATGTACAGGATAGAAAGGTGTATATATAAACAAAAAGTACTTGAACCAGGGTTCTTACACATTTTGACCAATGGATTTCCAGGACTTTTCCATGACTTTTAACCACATTTCCATGACCAAACTGAAATCTCAGTGTATACATGAAAGTGAGAACATTTAGTATTTAAGCATACAGTATACCTTAGATGAGACAATAGTTTGATTTAAAAAAAGAAACCAGGAGTAGAGAGGAGAGAGGGCGATATATATATATACACACACACTACCGTTCAAAAAGTTTGGGGTCATATTACATATTTATATACATACATATGTATGTGTATATATATATATATATATATATATATATATATATATATACACACACACTACCGTTCAAAAAGTTTGGGGTCATATTACATATTTATATACATACATATGTATGTGTGTATATATATATATATATATATATATATATATATATATACACACACACTACCGTTGAAAAAGTGTGGGGTCATATTACATATTTATATACATACATATATATATATATATGTATATATATATATATATACACTACCGTTCAAAAGTTTGGGGTCACTTAGAAATGTCTTTATTTTTCAAAGAAAAGCATGTTTTTTGAATGAAGATAACATTAAATTATTAAGAAATGCACTCTATACATTATTAACGTGGTAAATGACTATTCTAGGTTGAAACATCAGTTTTAATCAAATTAAATATCTACACGGTTGTATAGAGGCCCATCTCCAGTGTTCTAATGGCACATTGTGTTATCGCCTTAGAAGACTAACGGAGGGGTAGAATTTTAGAAAACCCTTTTGTTATGTTGGCACAGCTGAAAACAGTTATGCTGGTCAGAGAGGCTTTTCAACTGGCCTTCCTGTCTGAAGACAGGGTTCTTACACGTTTTGACCAATGGATTTCCATGACTTTTCCATGACTTTTAACCAAATTTCCATTACCAAACTGAAATCTCAGTGTATACATTTTAATTATCTGAAACTCGACGCAAATGAACATGTGAATATAACAAATCTCCATGACTTTTCCCAAACCTTTTATGATTTACGTTCTTTCCATGATTTTTCCAGGCCTGGAAATGACCATTTTAAAATGCCTCGACTTTTCCAGGTTTTCCATGACCGTACGAACCCTGTTAAACGTATTGCACATGATATTGCACATGATATTGCACCAGGTATGTGATAATAAGCCGTAATAAGATATAAGCCGGCGTACGCTCTCCATACGTAACATTTTCAGAATTTTTCAGTTTGGTCGTGGAAATTTGGTTTAAAGTCTTGGAAAAGTCATGAAAATCCATTGGTCAAAATGTGTAAGGAGTTGGGATGGGGGGAAAAAATAAAAAATAACGTGTTCAATGTATAACTGTATAATCCGCTTTTGAGAATAAACACAATTTACAACAAACAAAAAAAAAAGTGTAAGAACCCAGTTTAACCGCTCTGCTCCTCCTCCCCAGGATGGCCAGACGAAAGAAACCCGCCAAGAAGCGGCGGGGGCGGGGCTCCACGGATTCCGCGGGCAGCCTCCACAACTCCGTCTCCTCGGAGCACGGCGAGATGTCGTCGGAGGACGTGGACTCCCTGAACGGCGCCGCGGTCCCGCCGGACGCCGAGGCGGAGCGGAGGAGGAGCTCGCAGGTGGGCTCGCGGGTCGTGGAGGAAGGGGACGAGGAGGAGGGCGGAGCCGAGGGCCTCCTGCGCCTCCCCGTGATGACGGACACCTCCATGGACGCCGTGGGGCAGCCGCTGCGCGACGTCATGGACCGGCTCGACGGGCCTCTGGACGGGCAGGACGTCTGGGCGCGGCGCGGCGAGGAAAGCGACGACCGGGGTCCCGAGCCCCCGGCGCGGACGCCCTTTCGAGAGAACTCCGGCGGCGAGCCCGCCGCCCCGCCCCGCCTCGAGAGGCGCCTCTTCAAGGGCCCTCCCGCGCCTTCAGGCGTTCGCTGCTTTGCCGCCGACGGTCCGGACTCTGCTCCCGCGGGTGGTGGCCACCATGACGCTGCGGAGCTTAGCCAATCGGAAGCTCTTCCTGGTGGCCTCCAGGATGATGGAGGCGCAGAAGCGCCGGCAGGACGGGAGCCCGCGATGAAGGCCGGGGAGGGAGAGGAGGAGGAGGAGGAGGAAGGAGAGGACGCTGGGAAAAAAGCCTTTGCCGAGGAAGCGGAGGATTCTCATCCGGCGGAGTTTACGTAAGGGCGTTTCTACAGAAAACAAGAAAACACGCGTTGTTTGTTGTTGCAATGTTGTTTTTAATGTTCTTAATTATTCGTGTTTCAGTGTGGACAACAATCACTTGCTTCTTCTGATGATTCACGTGTTCAGAGAGAACGAGGAGCAGCTCTTCAAGGTGAAGACGGAGACTTTTTATTATTATTATTTAGTATTTACATTGAAAGAAGTTAAATCCTTTGCAGAAAATGTCAATGTATCGATCAAATAGTGGCGTTTAAAGGAATGAAGCAGCGCGGCGATGTCATCTCCTTTACCAGACCTGTTTTCAATCCTAAAGGTCTGTTCCACGTCTCTAAGCCACTTCTGTTCGGTGTTGTTTAACGGACATGGAACAAGTGGTTTTGACTGTTGCTCAGTGGAAGTGTTGCAAGGCTCTTTTTGCCAGTTGCCTCTTTAACTGCTTTTACTCCGGCTGTAGCAATGGACCCGGGGTAGGAAATGTACATGTTTTTTAGGGGGCACTTTTTTTCACTCACTGACTGAAATCCAGAGGCATTTAAAAAGAAATTGGGGGCACTTTTTGAAACAATGTAAATAACACAATAATAAATATACTTATTTAGGCTTACAGGATATGAGCAATTGTCATAAACATGTTAATAATACGTCTATTAGACATGTCTACAGATTCAAAGTGTTTTCTTTAGATTTTTTTAAACAAAAAACAAACAGAAATCAGACAATTTTATTCAATTGTTTTCTTACTTCTTTCTGGTTATTTATGAATATTACATTTTTTAAACGACTATTAACAATTTTTACTTATTTCTTTCTTTTTTATAATTAAAAGTGATATGTAGTGATTAAAAAAAAGAAAAACACTATTAAACGAGAATGGGCACTCGGTAGAGCGCATACCTTCGCATATCACAAGATTGAATTATGAACAATTTGGCACTAGTTTCACGCAAATCGGATGCCAATTAACCGAGATATCGCAAATTTACGTTTTTCACCTTTTCGTGACCTTGACCTTGACCTTTGACCCAATCACTCCCAAAAACTAATCGATTTGTTCCTTGGGTCGTGACCAATCATCCCACCAAATTTCATAAGAATCGGCTCAGTTTTGTCTGATTTAGACGAATAACTGACGGACGGACGGACGGACGGACATATTCACAAATAAATAAATACACGCCGGCGAAAACATTACCTTCTGCATTTTCAATGCGAAGGTAATTATAGAAATGATGGGGGCATTTATATTCCTTAGGGTCAGTTTTGCCCTTTGCCCTCGTGTGTTTCCGACGCTGAACGTACCCGTCTGGCTTGTTAAACACAAAAGCTGATTTATTATTAGCTTAATTAGGCGACATAATTTAAGAAGCAAGTGAATAAAAAGTGCACCTGGTTTGTGATGAAAGATGAAGACTTACAGCTGCACTACAGCCAGCTGGCGGACGCCATCGCTCGTGAACGCAGCAGTGTTGACGCAGATGAACGTGAAGTTTTTCCGACGTTTAACATAATTTGGTTATTTTCAGATGGTGAGAATGAGCACGGGCCACATGGAGGGCGACCTGCAGCCGCTTTACCTGCTGCTGACCGACTGTTACATCTACCTGCTTCGGAGGGGTACGTGCCGGAAAAAATACATCATGTATTGGATTTTTTTTACCAGTACAGATTCTTAGTCGGGACATACTGACATTCAGGGTTCGTACGGTCGTGGAAAACCAGGAAAAGTCCTGGAATTTGTAAATGGTTATTTCCAGGCCTGGAAAAGTCCTGTAAATGTGTTATATTCATATGTGCATTTACGCCGAGTTTTAAATAATTAATATGCTTTTTAAAAGAATGACGCTCAAAATATATAAACTGGCATTCGCTCTCATACTCGCACATTTTTCGCGCTGCAAGTGAACGCACCGTAACTGGAAAGACATGCATGTTTATTCTTTTAATCAAACTATTGTCTCTCATTCATTTGTGTCATTTTAAGGTTATATACTGAAAGCGTTGGAATTCTCATTGTTAGTTTAAATACAAAATGTTCTCACTTTTTCATGTATATACTGAGATAAAAAACAATGGATATTGTTATTGGGAAATTGCAAAAATACTATTTTTGACATTTAAGGAGTGCAATTTCTGACCGTGACTTTGTGAAGCGATGATGTTCACCTCTACTAGCAATACTATGAGAGTTTCTTTTCCAGGACATTTAAATGAGGTCATACTTTAGGCAGGAAGTACTTAGTCGTGCTTTTGATTTCCTCCACAGGTGCAGCAGAGAAGCCCTACAAAGTGGAAGAGGCCGTCTCCTACAACGAGCTGGACTATCTTTCAGTGAGTGTTATTACACACACACACTCACACACACACACACACACACACACACACACACACACACACACACACACACACACAAAGCCTGTCATGTTGTCTTTTTACAGTCGACTCGAGGTGTGTTGAGACAGCAGCCAGTCAGTGTACTAGTGCAGCAGCCAGTCAGTGTACTAGTGCAGCAGCCAGTCAGTGTACTAGTGTAGCAGCCAGTCAGTGTACTAGTGCAGCAGCCAGTCAGTGTAGTAGTGCAGCAGCCAGTCAGTGTACTAGTGCAGCAGCCAGTCAGTTTAATAGTGTAGCAGCCAGTCAGTGTACTAGTGCAGCAGCCAGTCAGTGTACTAGTGCAGCAGCCAGTCAGTGTACTAGTGTAGCAGCCAGTCAGTTTAATAGTGTAGCAGCCAGTCAGTGTACTAGTGCAGCAGCCAGTCAGTGTACTAGTGCAGCAGCCAGTCAGTTTAATAGTGTAGCAGCCAGTCAGTTTAATAGTGTAGCAGCCAGTCAGCAGGGGAGAAGTAGCCAGCGGTCAAACACTGATTCTTCTAACCCAATCACATTCATATCTGGCTTGTGGGGGCGGGACTTGATACAGACCGATGGGCTCATTCATTTTATCGTCACGCTTGCGTAGTTTTAAAGCGGGAATTTTTCTGGTTGTCAAAGGCAACAAATAGCGAATTGCTCCGATTATTATATTACAAAACTATTTATATTCTGGGTAGAATAAAGGAGCCGTTAATTGCAAGACGTCCATGAACTTCTTCATTGTCCCTTCAGTGTCTGATGCTCTCTTTGCTCTTCAGGTGGGCCTCGACCAACAGGCCGTGACGGTGGTCTGCACCAACAGACGGAGGAAGTTCCTGCTGGACACGGCCGACGCCTCTCTGACTCAGTGAGTGTGTGTGTGTGTGTGTGTGTGAGTGTGTGAGTGTGTGTCTGTGTGTCTCTGCCCTTGTGTTTCTGGGTTCTCCTCGACTCCTCGTGGATCGCTGACAGTCCGCTCCGTCCTCCGTCCCTCCCAGGTGGTTCCTGTCTGTTCTGAAGTCGGCCATGGTGAAGGGTTGCCGGGAGCCTCCCTACCCCTCTGTGCTGACGGACGCCACCATGGAAAAATTGGCTCTCACAAAGTTCGTCTCCCAGGAGTCCCAGTGTGAGGTACGGCCGCGCTGAGCGTCTCGTGGACCGTATCGGCTCTTTCTTACAGGTCGGAGAGGATGACACAAACGTGTTACTAAGCAACCGTTTATCACGAGGGAAGTTTGTCTTTACAGGGTTTCTTTACAAGTCATGGAATTTAAAAATGTTAATTTCCAGGCCTGAAAAGTCCTTTAAAAAAAGTTAAATCCCTAAAGTTTTGGAAAAGCCATGGAAAATGAGTTATATTCACATGTTTGATTACACAGTTTGATTCAAATAATAAACTTGTATATAAATATTTTGTCTTTTAATCGTGTGTGTGTGTGTGTGTGTGCGTGTGCGTGTGAAAAACACGATGATCACTGGGATAAATACTTCACCTCAGTCAATTTCCATATTGTATATGAAAAAAAAAGATGTCTGCCTCGAAGGTTGAATGGATGAATTTACTTTTAAAAAGCAGCAGTCACATCTTTCTATATTTCTGTAACTCTATAAAGTTCGGGGTCCCCTGTGATGAGAGCATATTTCTGCCACCTCCTTGTTCGTTGCCGGGTCGCTTAAAGCGGCGGCAAACTAACACCTGTCCTGTTGTCTCCAGGTGTGTGAAGTGTCCATCCGCCTGTATTCACTGGTCCACTGGGACGACCCTATGGACATGACTCTGTCGCCCCAGGGCGGCCCGCCCACCGCCGGCCGACCTTCCAGCACCAAGGAGGGCGCGCTGCAGTACCGGGTGGGGAGCACCTACCTGGGCAAAGAGCTGTGGAAGAGCTGCTACCTCGTCCTCAGGTACGCCTGAGGCCGGGCGGCCTGAGATATGTTCTCTACTGTCACTTCCTATTGGAATATGCATCGTCTTGAGAACTGACGGCTAATAGAATAGAATAGAAATATACTTTATTAATCCCCAAGGGGAAATTTGTTGACATAGTAGCACCGATAAATTAAAGACGATGAAATAAAACATAGATAAAAGAAAGAAAGTGACTGTGCATAAAGTATAGTATGCAAAGTGAAATATGAAATATATATGTATATATACAACATATATACGAACTGTAATCCTGAAAAAAACCAGTGTGTGTCGATTGTTGGGTATATATATTAATATACTTAATATAATATAAAGCGTTCGGGCTGTTCAGGCTGGTCCAGGACCTCGCAGCTCGTTGCCCCCCTGTGGTGTGTCTCTGGTGTGTAGTCACCATGTGTGTCTTCCTTTAAACAGCCATTGTGTTAATGATTACATATTAGAATGTCATATGGAAACTTGTGATGTGTTTTGCAGTGTGACGTCCGATTAGGTGATAATATAAACGATGTCCTCTTCTTGCAGCAAGGGGATTCTGTACCTGTACGCCGAGAAGACCGATGTGGCGCCTGTGCTGTCGGTCACCATGGGGTAAGCGGAGACCGGCTGGACGTTTTACTTTGCATCGCGGGTCGGGGGTTACTGATGGCGCCGCGACGCCGCTCCACGGGTCGAGCGTCCCAGAGAGTCACGACAGAGTCAAGATAATGAAACCCGGAGCAAATGGAATTCAGTAGTCTTCCATTTTTGTATTTACTCTCGTATTTTTACCTTTTTAAGGATGTAAGAAAAGACCCCTGGAAAAGTCATGGAATTTTAAAATGGTTATTTCTAGGCCTGGAAAAACAAATCCCTACATTTTTGGGAAAGGCATGGAATATGTGCATTTACGCTGAGTTTTAAATAATGAATATGCTTTTTATTAGAATGACGCTTAAAATATAAGTCGGCATACGCTCTTTCATACTTGCATGTTTTTCACGCTGCAAGTGAACGCACCTTAACTGAAAAGACATGAATGTTTATTCTTTTAATCAAATTATTGTCTCATTCATTTGTGTCATTTAAGGTTATTTACTGTACGTTTGGAATTCTCATTGTTAGTTTACATACAATTTTTTTTTTTTTACTTTTTTTTTTTACTTTTTCATACGTACACCGTGATTTTAAAAAGTTTTGGGAATTTGGTTTAAAGTCCTGGAAATCCATTGGTGTGTATGCACTGGAGCATCGTCTTCCATCTGTTTCCTCTTTTTCTTTTTTCCTCCTTCAAGGACGTCACAAAAGGCCCGTTAGACTAGAGCGGACTGAAAGCCTTTTCTTAATGTTCAAAAGCAGTAAAACAATGAGAAAATTTAATTTCGTAATTTTTCTATTGTTCCCCCCCAGAGGCGAGCACTGTGGAGGCTGCCGGCGCTCCAACGGCAGCGAGCGGCCCCACGCCTTCCAGGTGGTCCTGACGGAGCGGCCGGCGCTGGAGCTCAGCGCCAACGACGAGCAGGACATGGCCGACTGGATGCTGCTGCTCTGCCAGTCCGTCTCCAAAGGGGTAAACCAGTTCTACACCACATTTACACTTCTAATGCCGCATCATGCAGCGCACACTTTTTAGAGGGGGGGGGGGGGGGATTTACATATTTTTAGGGGGTCATTTCTTCCCCACTGAGTGAAAACAAGGGGCATTTAAAAATAAACTGAGGGCCACTTTTTGAAATTTGTGACATAACATTTAACATTTGTTCAAAAATAATAAATATACTTATTAAGGCTTACAGTACATGAGCAATTGTCATATAAATGGTAATAATAAGACTATTAGGCAGTAGTTTACAGATTAAAAGTGTTTTCAGAAATCAGACAATCATATTCAATATTATTCCTATTTATTTGTGGTTATTTATTGTTATTACATTTTTTAAACAAATATTAACAATTATAAGTTATTGTTCTTTGTTTTTTTAAATTCTAAATTATTATTTTATTATTGAAAATATTTTTTTTTATTGATTTTGTGTGTGTGTACCTACCTAGTACAGGCAATACAGATAGGACACACACAAAAAAGAACAAAAACAAAACGCTATTAAATTATCATAATTATTAGAGGAAATTATGGGGGTATTTTTTGCCCCTCTAGTGATATCAGGGGCAACATTATATTTCTTCGGGGCAGTTTTGCCCTTTGCCCTGGTGTATTTCCGACCCTGGCTAGACGGCTCCTGGTGTTCCCAGTGGTTGACGATGAAGGTGAAGTTAAATGAAAAGCCTCTGTGCCTGCAGGTCATCCCTCAGGGTCTGGCCCCCACGCCATGTATCCCGTGCTGCCTGGTGATGACGGACAGGAAGCTGCTCACCTGCCATCAGGACTGTCAGACCAGCTTCTTCCGCTCGCTCGGCAGCGCCGACATCTGCGACGTCACTTCCGTCAGCCTGGAGGCCGACAAGGAGTACTGCGTCATCGTGAGTGGGCCACTTGTCAGTAGATGGGTTTATATTAGACTTTATTAGTACCAGCTTCTCCGTACTATCCTAATGACTTTCATAAGCACACGAGACGCAAACTCTGGTATGAAAAGCACTCGGCTAACGGGGTCGGGCGTCTCCTGCTTGGGGTTTAGGTAAACGATTAAAAACTTCTTTTTTTTCGTGTTTTCCATGAAAACTCACACTTTTATTTATCAAATAATTTGCAAAATTAATAGAAAATGTAGTCAAGACATTGACAAGGTTATAAATAAAGATTTTTATTTAAAATATTAATTTTGTTGTGAAACTTGTCGCTTAAACGAAGGCCAGTTTTATAGATTGTCTCACCAGCATAACTGTTTTCAGCTGCGCTCACATAAAAAGGGTTTTCAAGGGTTTTCTACCCCTCCGTTAGTCTTCTAAGGCGATAACACAATGTACCACTAGAACACTGGAGATGGGCCTCTACACACCTCTGTAGGGACTTCATTAACCAGAGAATATTCATTTACCACATTAACTATGTAGAGAGTAATTATGATTAATTTGATGTTAGCTTCATTGAAAAAAAAACTGTGCTTTTCTTTGAAAAATAACTGACTTTTTGTGTAAAGAATTGTGTAAATGTCCTAGTATGTAGTCCTGGTGTTTAGGACCTTTTTTCTGAGAGCCGTCCCAACGTTCCCACTCTGCAGGAGTTTGCGGCGGATCGCTCCCACTTCCTCCCTCCGTGGGTTTTGTACTTCAGCGGCTGCGAGGAGAGAGACCGCCTGCTGGAGGCGCTCGACCGCACCTGGAGGGCTGTTTACCAGGTGGGCGGATCAGACCGAAAATAATCAGTCATCTTGCGCGACCGCTGCCGACGGCCGAGCCTCACCGATGCCCCCCCCCCCCCCCCCTCCCCCTGTACGCAGGTGGACCTTCCTCACAAACAAGTCTTGGATCCGCCCGTGCAGAAGCGCTGCGGCGAGGCCCTCGCCCTGATGAACAGCGCCTGGCAGAGGGCGGACAGCCTGGCCCGAGGCCGAGCCCAGCGCGAACCCTGGTGCTGACAGACGCACACACACACACACACACACACACACACACACGCACACATGCGTGCATACCCTTTTTGTCGGGCGGCCGCTGAGACGGACTTGACGGGTAAGAGTACTGATATCGATCCAGGCGGAGCTAACGCCGGCATTCCCTCTAAACCGATGCACCTCTGGTTGCTTGGCGACGCCCTGCAGGACTTTTCTCACCTGGAAGTGAAATGAGTCGATATTAACGGAACAATACAAACAGACGTGTGTTTGACTCTCGTGACGCATCGCTCCATTATTCCCGTTTTATCAGAGCTTCGTAAGAAATAGCGGCAACCCTGACTCAATGCGCGGAAACGATTGGTTCAGAGGATACGACTCTCTCACCGATAATCTGTCGTTATTCTCTCCGTACGGAAAGAAAACACGGCCTTCAAGAAACGGAGGACGGATTTGGGATGTGAACGGGGGAGGATGAGGAAACGCACATTGAGGAAGCTGAGCGGGGAGGAAGACGAGGAGCGGTTACCGGCAGCTTCCCTGCACAGAAAATACTTATTATAAAGTAATTTACGGAAACAAATATAAAATATATAAAAAGCCATAAATGAAGGGGGAAGTTGATGCTTGTTTTGCTACCTGGAAGAAGTTCACCCTCCTTTGCCTTGGGCACACAGAAGTGATGCTCTATGACCACATGTCACACACACACACACACACACACACACACACACATCTGTGTGAAGACGCCAAGTCAACCGGTACCACAGAGCAGATGTACAGCGCCGTACAGTACCGAGGCATCAATCACCGGCGGTTGCGTAATGTCTGACGTTCAGATTTTAAGGTCGTCGAAGGTCACGCCGCTCCACTGAATCCTCGCCACATCGGGCGTGAGCGTGAGAGAACGACGGTCTGGATACGAAGAACATCTGGATGCTCAACAGACTGCTCATGCTCCCGTTTGAAAACGTTCTTTACCCATTTAAACGTTGATTAAAAACAAAAGAAAAGAAGACAAAAAAATAATAAGTATCAGAAAATGCAACAGACTTGCGTTTTCTTTTTTTATACCTCCTCTGTAGACTCGAGTGGAGGCGTTCCATGCAGACTTGCACATTTGTTTCATGCCGTTAGTCTTTTTTTTGTAATGGTTTTGTTTTAATATCATAACGTGCTTTTTGTACGACCTTTTTGCAGAGACAGTGGGAACAATTGTGACCGAGTTATTGAATCACTTATTCGCCTTTTCGCGTGGGCAAAAAAAAAAAATGGAGGAACTGGACTCCCGGTCCAGTGTGAAGAATCTGTCCACGTCCCGAGAGCTGCAAGTTGTGTCCCGGCTCACCTCGGGCCGCTCCTCTTCATCAGAACCCCCGTCCCACACGAGTCTTTGTGGTGTAATGGTCGTAGAATCCTGAGCATCTCTAAGACCTGCGGTGCAAGTCTTTGGCGACCCCTTGTGGCTATGAGCAGCCACTGCAGGCGTCTTTTTCTGGAGGGATGGAGAACTGTGTCACCTCACAGCAGGTGATCGCTCCCAATAGACGGCAGGGTTCATACGGCCATGGAAAAACTGGAAGTCATTGAATTTAAAAATGTTTTTTTTCCAGGCCTGAAAAAAAAAATGATTTCCAAAAGTCATGGAAAAGTTGTTATACTCACATGTACATTCACGCAGTTTGATTAAAAGAATAAACATTTATATCAGTATTTATTCTTTTAATCAAACCATTGTCTCTCATTCCTTTGTATCATTTAATGTTGTGTATTTCACAACATTTTTGGTCATGGAAATTTGGTTTAAAGTCCTGGACAGCCATCGGTCAACATGTGTATGAACCCTAACTTTGCAGACATTAATTTAACAGGGAGATGCTTACTTCTTTAGTTGCTGCTGTTCTTCTCAGTTGTAATGTTTTTATGTAGCCTGTAAGTAACATCAACGCTTAACTTTGGGGAAAAGACCCTAAACCAAACCCTCCATCCATCTGTCCTCAACATTAACACTGATCTGAGTCGAACTCTCACTACAAGGCTGTGATTATTATTTTTTTGCAATGACAATGGTATTTTTTGTTATCAACCGTGCCTGAACTGGACAAAAAAAAAAAAAAAAAAAAAAAAAAAAACCTTTCCACTAAATGGCGCACATTTTTATCCTTTTTTTTCTCGATGACCTCGTCCTGTGCGACTTAGCCGTCCTCGTCGTAAACACCCGAACAATCTGCTCCGTTTTACGTTGCGGTTTTTGGTTTCTTTCCTTTATCAAAATGAGTCAAAATATGAGTCAAACGTATTTCGAGGCTGGATATCGACCACGATGCTCTCAAAATACGCCGTCTTCAAAGTCTGAATTAAGCATCGACTGTTTGCATAGAACGCGTTCTTGTTGTTATTGAATCAGGATTTTGTCTGGAAAAAAAAGCAAAAATCCTATTATAAAAAAACTGTAAAACAAATGTTGAAAAGTCTGATACTGAAGAAATACAATTTGGGTTTATTTATTTGTCCGAATCCTTGAAGTGACCCTCGTATGCCACTTATTTATTGTACGTACGACATGTTCCTCGGTCCCACTGTTACCGCCACGTCGGCATCAATCCGAGCTTGAAGCCTTTCTAAGTGCCACTTTGTCGCATTCGTCTGTTTTCTTCTTGTTTTTTACAAAGAAATCTAATCTCAGGTGAAAAAAGGTACGCCGCACCCAGAGCCGTAACTCTCACCCTGTGTGTTTTTTAAATTTTAAACGCTTTGTTTTGTTTTCTTATTTCTTCCCATTTTTAATATATTTGTTTCTATTTTGGTTTGATGCAGCACGATTTTTTTTTAAGTTATTTTGCGCACACACACACACACACACACAAGGCTGCAAAGTCATGTTGGAAAAAGGTTTTTATGTAAAAAGTCCTTTTTTTTATATAATTAAGTGTTTTTTTCCGAAATAGCGTGGGTAAGTCGTGTCGTTAGTCGAATGTGGGACATTGCTGGTCAATGGGGGGACGACATCTTCTGAGTGATGCATTGTGGGGGGGAAAGCGCCTTTTTGATGGTTTTGTTTGCATCGATATCACTTGCATGTAATATGTATATATGTGTATATATATATATATATATGATGTTTAGCGGTTTAATTGAATTGTAAAAAAGAGCGCTAATCAAATATAACATACTGTACACACACACACACACACACACACACACACACACACACACACGAGTATGTGCATGTCCAGAAGGTTTTTACACTGTTCATAATGGTAACGAATGTACAAAGATGCCTTTTTTTGTGGTTGGACGGCGTGACTGAATAAATGTAAAAGTAAGCCCCGCCTCCTGTGGTGACGCGTGCGCTCTGTGAACTGACGGACCCGTCTTTAAACGTTGACTTACGTTCGTCGAATGTTGCTGTGAGGGCCGACATCTTGGATTGCTTACTTATTAAAACAAAACAAAACAAAAAAAAACCTCAAATGTTGAACCACTATTGCTGGAAGACAATGAAACTTGGAGGACTGAAGAACTGTGCTATCCAAACAAACAATAAAAAGGAAATTACATACTACCGTTTGGGGTCACGTAGACAATTTCGTGTTTTCCATGAAAATTCACACTTTTTATCAAATGAATTTCAAAATGAAAGGAAAATATAGTCAATACATTAACATAGTTATACATATTAATGTTGTTCTTCAAACTTATCCCTCAAAGGAAGGCCAGTTTTATAGCTTCTCTCGCCAGCATAACTGTTTTCAGCTGCGCTCACATAAAAAGGGTTTTCAAGAGTTTTCTACCCCTCTGCTAGTCTTCTAAGGCAATAACACAATGTACCACTAGAACACTGGAGATGGGCCTCTACACACCTCTGGAGAGACTTCACTAAACACCAGAGAATAGTCATGTACACATTAACTATGTATAGAGTGTATTCATGATTGATTTATGGTATCTTCATTGAAAAACAGTGCTTTTCTTTGTAAGAATAATAATGTACAAGAATATTTCTCAGTGACCCCAAACTTTTGAACGGTTGTGTGTGTCAAATGTCAGATAAGTGTTAATGCCGTCTACTGCGTTCATTAGAGCTCCAGTTCCTCCCAGCCACCACTAGAGGTCGCACATGCACCTCCTCTTTCAACAAGAATCTGAGTAACTTCCCTCTGTGACTCAACCGCTTGTGTTTTATCTTTACATTATATGACCAAAAGTGCTGAGTGGGTGTTTGAGGCTGTTTTGAGCTCAACGCCAGCTGAGAAAAGGGCTTTTATTTCTGGCTTCAGAATAAAGTGTTGACCTATCACATGAGCGTAGTAATCTAATGATGTAATCCAGGGTGCGCATACTTTTTTGCCCGTGAAATGTATTCATCAAAGTGATCCTGAGCCGTGCGTGTACAGAACCACTCTGTTATCTCTAAATATTACTCCTATTCCCAGCTGCCCACATTCTCTTATTTTTTTATTATATATATTTTGTTCTTCTTCTAATTGTGTTCATAACGTGTCACATGCCGTGTCCGATCATAACGTTAAAATACTACAGAGGTTAAATATTCTTCTATCATTCAGTGGGGTTCTTTTAAAACGCGATGAGGAAATAAAAACAATGTATAGTTTAGTTAATGATAATGTAGTTAACTTAATATCTGGTGCAATGCGAGATGTTCAGTATCGGCTGTAATGAGTCCGTGGATGGAAAGCGTCCAACGCCTCTGGTGTTAGTCATTATCTTGTTGTAGTTGCTCCGGCAACAAGTTACTGTGGGTGTAATTTCAGCAGCATAATTATACATTTCATCATGATGAGATATATCATTATATATTTTATCATGATGTACCTTTCGGCTGCCGTTAACGTCAGAACAGCCTCAAAGAGGATTACGGGAAAAGTCTGTTTGGGGCTTTAGTGCCTTCACTTTGCGTCAAGCTCCAAAATCACCGGATTCCATCCCATAATTCAACTGGATGCAACTTAGAGCCGAACCACGACCGCGTCTTTCCAACTCTCATCCCCGATCTGAGATAACCCCGATGACGTCATCGTGTGCAGTGCCTTGAACGTTGGCAGGATAATTGTTTATTTATTTCGAAAGAATGTAGTATTACTCTATTGCTATATTATGTGACATTTATTACTGTTAGTATTTTTGTGTTTATCTCATAGTGTATTTTTCCCTGCAAAGATCTTCTTATATTGACAATGTCAACCTCTCAGAAGACTTGGGATGATCTCATTGCAGACGTATAGACAGTAACTTATATATATATATATATATATATATATATATATATATACACACAATAATATATATATATATATATATATATATATTTGTGTGTATATATATAATTATTATTTGTTGTGTATATATATATATATTTATACAACAAATAATAAATATATATATACACATATATATATATATATATATATATACAACAAATAATAATTATATATATACACATATATATATACACACAATAATATATATATATATATATATATATATATTTGTGTGTATATATATAATTATTATTTGTTGTATATATATATATATATATATTTATACAACAAATAATAAATATATATATACACACAAATAATAATTATATATACACAAATATATATATATACAAAATAATATATATGTATGTATGTGTATATATATATATATATATATATATATATATATATATATATATGTGTGTCCCATAATTAGTCATATTTGGGGAATGCAATATTATAAATGATTTAGCTGGACATTTAATCATCTACACAGCACTAGTATTTCTACCCATGAGATGTTGTTGCTGTTAGAATAACACGGTGCATTCCCTCTTTTACTCCGCTCTACATTTTCTTCCCCTTTCTAATGCAATTTTAATACCTCACTCTCTTCTCGCCCCACACGTTCATGCATCATCATCTCCCCCCTCTCTCTCTCTCCTCGTCCCTCCTCCTCTTTACGTATCTTTCCCCTGCATGACTTCCACCTCTGGCTTCACTGCAGCAATGCGACCCCACAGACAATAAGCAGGTGTCTGTGTATGTGTGTGTGTGGGGGGGGGGAGATAAACACATTATGTCACTTATATCTCCAATGCATCCCCCCCCCTAACCTTAACCCTCCCCCTCCCCTGGAGCTTCTCTTTTAGCGCTAGTTCTAATTTTTTGAAGTGTACATTTCAAAACCAATTGGATAACATTTGCAAAAACAGACCCCCCCCCCCCCACACACACACACACACACTGACTGTAGCATTATTATTTATGAAGTGGGGATGTGCACTGTGCTATAAAAGAAACGCAGCGAAGTGTCAGCCGCTGCTGCTGCGTGGATGCTCGCTGCATTACGGTACTCCACAGTTCTCTGGCGGTGGAGCGGAGGAGAGGGAGAGAGGGAGAGGGAGAGGGAGAGGACGAGAGAGGCACGGATCGCTGCCAATCCAGACTTTGGCGGCAGCTTCCTCTTCACCACAGCGGAGGTGCAGCATCGACCATCATTTTCTCCTTTTTCCTCTCTCCTCCGCTCTCTCCTTTTCGGTCGGCTGATCCACGGATTTTTCTTCCACAGCGCCTTCCAGTCATCTGCCTCATCATGTTGAGGAAGGGAGACCGAGAGGTCCTCCTGAATCTGGACGACGAGGGTGAAGAGCAAACCACGGGCGGCTACGGGAGTCTGCAGGACGGGAGCTTCATCCCGGCCAGATGTGTGAGCATCAGGCTGCAGAGTGTTTTGTTTTCCTCCTGTTCGTGTATAGGAATCGCTTATAGATGTCGGGATAAAAGATGAGCGGCCATAACCCTGCTGCTCTGCTCCGTCCCTTCACACCTCACTGACTTCTCTGTTGCAGTACATCTGATAATCCACAGTAGTCACTGGGAGGACTGGGTTGTGCGACGGGACTTGAACGGCTCGTCTTTCTTGCCTCATTATTGCAAAGTGGAGGCTTTTTTATGATGCTCGCTAATGGCACGGGATCTTATGGGTTAAACCTCTTTGGGAGCTAATTAACTATCAATGTGTACAGAAGGAAATGGAAAGGAATTCAATTCTGTTTATTTTAGTCCAATATCCAAAATTACGAATGTGTCTCCGAAGGCTTTACAATCTGACCACCTACGACATCCCTGACCTTTGACCTCACATCAAATCAGGAAAAACTTCCCAAGAAATAGAAGAAAAAAAACTTTCACGGGGAAAGAAAGTGAAGAAACGACAGAGGAGGATCCCTCTCTAGGGTGTAGACACATGCAATAGATGTCATGTGACCAGAATGAAGCGTCACAGAGTTATATATACACATTCAATGAGTATGGCAGTGTGTGTGAATAGTTCATAGTAGGCATGGTCCACGATCCAGAAAGCAGTTTGAACTTTTTTTTTTAACGAAGCGATTTTTGATAAATAACTCGTTTGGATGTTTCTCAGTTTGCCGGCGTTGACGATGCGGGCGACGAGGATCCCACGTACAGTCGCCGGAGAGCGAGAAGCGACCAGCCCGGTCCACAGCTGACAGGGAACTACTTCAGGGATGGACGGACCAAAATCGGTGGGTAAAGCATCAGCAGCTCCAGAGTAGACTTTACATATTTTTTAGGAGGCAATTTTTGCCCCCACTGACTGAAATCCAGGGGCTTTTAAATATAATTTGGGGGCAGTTTTTGAAACTTGTGAAATATCATTAAATCTTTGTTAACAAATTATCAATATACTTATTTAGGTTTGCAGTATTTGAGCAATTGTCCTACAAATGGCAATAATAAGACTATTCTGAAGTGTTTTCTTCGATTTAAAAAAATTATAATTTAGACAATCATATTAAATTTCATTATTATTTTTTTGTGGTTATTTATAATGTTATTAATTTTTTTATAAACAATTTAAACTTATTTCTGTTTTTTTAATAATAACAAATTATATGTATTGATTTCTACAGTCAATACAGAAAAGACAGACAAACAAAGATCAAGAACAAAACGCTATTCAATTATTTGACCTTTTTGTGACCTTTCTCTATCGATCTGGAGTTTAGACTTTGTGCTGGTGTGGGTGGTGCGGAAGAAGCGGCGCGGGAAGGGGAAGAGCCGGACGACCGCCGAAGAAGAGGAGGAGGGAGAAGCAGCGGAGGAGAAGAAAAGCAGGTCTGAGCGAAGGAAGGCGCAGCTCGCCCAGTGGAGGGAGAAGTTTGTTCAGAATCTGGAGAGCGCCGGACTGCTCATGGAAAAGGTGTGTGTGTGTGTGTGTGTGTGGGGGGGTCAGATTGAAAGGTCACCGTCTGGTTGGCGAGTCTGAGCCGTTGTGTTTTGTTGAACTGTGTCCGTGTGGCCTTCGCTGCTCTTTTAGGAGGAAACGGCCAACGAAAAGAAAACCATCCACTTTCTGAAACTTAGCGCTCCGTGGAATGTGATGCTGTTTTACGCCGAGGAACTCTGCCTGAGAGCTCCGCTGCAGGTTAGTGCAGCTGCTTGTGATCCGGTGGGTCTATTTTCTCCAAAGTCCAGACTGAAATATCTCAACTATGAGCTCGAAAGCTTTGGAATTCGTACAGATAAGTCGCGTAAGAGCCACAAGTGCATTATTTGAAAGTTTATAATTTACTTTCTGAATGACATAATCATTTATGTTAGTGACAGACGCTCCCTAGACGGAGATCTAGAGTACATAGTTTTTGTACCGTGACATCGACATATTGTAACGTATCGTAATATATCGTTACATACCATATCATATTGTAACATACAGTAACATACCGTAACATATCGTAACATATCGTAACATACAGTAACATATCGTAATATACAGTAACATATCATAACATACAGTAATACATCGTAACATATCGTAACATACAGTAACATACCGTAACATATCGTAACATATCGTAACATATCGTAACATACAGTAACATATCGTAACATATCGTAACATACATTAACATATCATAACATACAGTAATATATCGTAACATATCGTAACATATTGTAACCTACAGTAACATATCGTAACATACAGTAACATATCGTAACATATCGTAACATATCGTAACATACAGTAACATATCGTAACATATCGTAATATATCGTAACATATCGTAACATACAGTTACATAGCGTAATATATCGTTACATACCGTATCATATTCTAACATATCGTAACATACAGTAACATATCGTAACATATCGTAACATATCGTAACATACAGTAACATATCGTAACATATCGTAATATATCGTAACATATCGTAACATACAGTTACATAGCGTAATATATTGTTACATACCGTATCATATTGTAACATATCGTAACATACATTAACATATCATAACATACAGTAATATATCGTAACATATCGTAACATACAGTAACATACCGTAACATATCGTAACATACAGTAACATATCGTAATATATCGTAACATATCGTAATATATCGTAACATATCGTAACATACAGTTACATAGCGTAATATATCGTTACATACCGTATCATATTGTAACATATCGTAACATACATTAACATATCATAACATACAGTAATATATCGTAACATATCGTAACATATTGTAACCTACAGTAACATATCGTAACATACAGTAACATAACATAAGATACCGCATCATATCGTAACATACCGTAACATAATACAACATTTTTGTTAACATTTTCCAATAAATGAAATAAGAACTTTTTATGAATGTTCTTCCAGGCACAGCCCCACCTGGACTTGAACACGTCGGCTCAGGTTCTGAAGAGGCTGTGCGTGCCCAACGTGATGACGGAGTCGGTGCCAAACAGGCCGCTGGACTATTACACCTGTGCCTTTCGCAAGTCCAAGATGAACAGGTGCCTCCGAATTAACCATGAGGAATAATCTGATGGCTTTTATTACAAGTTAGAGAAGGGGTCAAATAGTCAGAGTTGGGATTTTGTTTTCAGGAAAATGCAGATATAGATGCAGGGAGGTGTATAGAAATGTATTAGTAAAAGATAATTAAACGGGTGCCAGGTTTGTGTTTGTTTATATGTATATAATATATATGATACACATATATATGTTTATAATATATATATATATATATATATATATATATATATATATATATATATACACACACATACACAAATATACCTGTGTATCATTTTGCCCTGTTTTATTTTGTATTTTTGTCTTTGGACGTATATGTGTGTGTGTATATATATATATATATATATATATATATATATATATATATATATTTTGTTTTATGTTTTCTCTTTTAGTTTTTAATGTATATGTCTGACATTTTTGTATTTGTTATACATGAATATATCTATACAAATGAAAAAATGTAAGTAAATAAAAAAAAAGAAAAACCAACGAGGACCAATAGGGTTGTTGGGATTGTTGGCTGAACGTCGTCTCTCTCTTCGACAGGTTCCTCGGCTGCGACAACCACGAGTCCTACTTCACCAACACACAGAGGCACCGTGTTGTGAGTGACGGGGGGGGGGGCATGTGCTCGGGGAAACGATTCCCCTCGTGGAGTGACAAGTCCGTGTGTTATCTCAGGTGCATGAGATTCTTGCCAGGACGGTGTACGGCAGAAGGAAGCGGGCCGAGGTCGGCGTGGACCGACTGGTGAACGAAGGCGTGTACGCCGCGGCGTTCCCGCTGCACGAGGTCCGATGATCTTCATCCGCTCTTCAAATCGGACGAAAAGGCCCGAGCTCCGTTCCCATCTCCAATCAACACTTTTGTTGTTGTTGTTGTTGTTGTTGTTGTTTTTTTCCCACCCACAGGGCCCCTTCAAGCTCCCGAAGAACGACATCCGCCCCGATGAGCTGAACCAGAAGCAGGTTCTCCACCACTACTGGGCCCGCTGGTGTAAATGGTACAAGTACCAACCGCTGGACCACATCAGGGAGTACTACGGAGAAAAGATTGCACTCTACTTCGCCTGGCTGGGTGAATATATAAATCTGTATCCACACACACACACACACACATTAGGTTGAGTGCTTTTTTGCATCCGAACCTTTTATTGCCATTTGTGTTTTCACATACAAGGAATGTGTACATGGTGGTCGTCAATAGACAATAACAATAACAACAATCAACGACAATCAACACAGTGCGAGAATTAGGAATATAAAAATATAGGATAAGTGAACAGACGTTTTCTGGAGGGCGTACACACTTTTTTCTGGAGGCTTTCATCTTCAAATACCTAAATCGGGAAAAAATATTTTAGCTTTCAACAAATCTGAACTCGTAAATTCTGGCGCTTGGTTTATGCCGTCGTAAATCTGCGATGAACTAATAATCCACAACAATTTAACCGTGGAACGCTCCAGGCCCCGCCTTTAAACACCTGGTGCATATTTTACATGTGGTCCGAGGAGTAAAATACATTATATTTAAAAACATACCCGGCATTGCACAGTGTCTACAGAACAATGTCGGGAAAAGCTTGAGACAATAAAACTATTATATTATATTCTTATAGAATATAAATTAGATTAGATTAGATTAAAACACTCTATTAATCCCCAGTGGGTAAACTCATTTGCCACCAACAATAGACACAGTCCACAGAAAACAGGAAACACACTACAAGGAACACACAGAACCAGAAGATGCCGCATAAAACATGACCGTCAGAAAGATGCTAAATTTAAATCTAAATAAAAAAAAATTAAGAAACAAACCAATGAGGCCACGCCTCCCAAAACCTCTTTGTGTCTCTGCAGGTTTCTACACCGCCTGGCTGCTGCCGGCGGCTGTGGTCGGAACCCTGGTCTTTGTGTCTGGAGTCATGTCCATGGGGAGCAACACACCAGCGTGAGTCCACACACACACACACACACACACACACACACACACACACACAGAATATATTTAAATGTGGAACACAGCATCATTTCAATAATTTAAAAGTGTTTTGTTTGTGTTCTTTGTTCTGTGTGTACTGGTATGTACACAAACAAACCAATAAATATCATTTTTAATTAAATTAAAAAATGTTTTAAAAATAAATAAGTTCTAATTATAAATAGTTATTTAAAAAATTTAATAACAATAAATAAACACAATTAAATAAGAATAACATTTAATATGATCGTCTGATTTCTGTTTGATTTTTGTTCAAAAAATCTAATCTGTAGACTACTGCCTAATAGTGTTATTACTGCCTAATAGTGTTATTACTGCCTAGTAGTCTTATTACTGCCTCATAGTCTTATTATTGCCTTATAGTCTTATTATTGCCTTATAGTCTTATTATTGCCTAATAGTCTTATTGCCTAATAGTCTTATTACTGCCTAATAGTCCTATTATTGCCATTTTTATGACAATTCCTCGTCTACTGTAAGCCTAAATAAGTATATTTATTATTTTTGAATAAAGGTTAAATGATATTTCACAAGTTTCAAAAAGTGCCCCCAATTAATGTTTTAAATGCCCCTAAAAAACACGTACGGTTCCTTTCTACGGCATCCCGCGGGTTTCAGTGGCAGAGATCTCATCCCTCTTTAAAGTAACACGGCCTAGAGAACGAGAGAGCGAGTCAATATCCGCAGAATGAGTACGACCAGGTTTCTCAGATTGATGCGGTTCGTTAGTCCGGACTTAAAGCCCCTGATTAGTGTCGAGCGGTCCGCGGAGACAAACGGCCGCCGCCCCGCGCGGTAATGAACCGTCGGTGCAGAATGATGATCTCCTCAGGACATAAATAAGCGAGATAGACGCGTCTCGGTAACTCACTTAATAACTGCAGCGAGGGAGAGAGCAGAACTTCCCGTCCTGTTGTCTCGCTCGATCGATACGCGAAGGCCAAGTACATCACACTTAAATCTCCCCTCACGCCGACGGCTACGAGCGTGGAAAGCACTCCAGGTTTTGAATGCTTTTTAAAACGTGTTGTAATGGGTCCACCTATATGAATTGGCGTGAACACTTAGTTCTGGTGAAACTCCTTTATTCTCTCTCTTTAGGTGAATAAACATGAATTAAAACTCGTGAACAATCATCACCTTGTCCCCCCCGACAGAGCGTCTCCATTAAAACTATTAAACTTTGTATCAAATGCGCATCTGTCCATCTGTATAGCCGTACTGTCACGTTTGTAATATAATTTAAAATAAAAGTGCCCTTCTTTTTAACTTATCAAAATAAAAGTCTTATTTAACTATAAAGAGGAAGTAGATTAAAACGTCTATACATTATTCAAACAATACAATATACAAGGCATACATCAATAACTAATAAAGCAGATACAAAAACATTATTTTTTTAATTTAATTTAAAATAAAAATGCCCTTCTTTTTAACTTATCAAAATAAAAGTCTGATTTAACTATAAAGAGGAAGTAGATTAAAACGTCTATACATTATTCAAACAATACAATATACAAGGCATACATCAATAACTAATAAAGCAGATACAAAAACAGTAATTTGTAATTTAATTTAAAATAAAAATGCTCTTTCTTTTAACCTATCAAAATAAAAGTCTGATTTAGTTATAAAGAGGAAGTAGATTAAAATGTCTATACATTATTCAGACAATACAATATAAAAGGCATACATCAAAAACTAATAAAGCAGATACAAAAACAGTAATTTGTAATTTAATTTAAAATAAAAAAATGCTCTTCCTTTTAACCTATCAAAATAAAAGTCTGATTTAGTTATAAAGAGGAAGTAGATTAAAATGTCTATACATTATTCAAACAATACAATATAAAAGGCATACATCAAAAACTAATAAAGCAGATACAAAAACAGGCAAATCAACACAAAACAATGAACCTTTCGAGGTGTTATTTACAGTGTTTTCTCCTATTCGTCCACAGTAAGGACATCTGTGACAGCGGGGACAGCTACCTGATGTGTCCTCTCTGTAATACATGCGAGGCCTGGAACATGTCGGATATCTGCACCATGGCCAAGGTAAACAGACCTCCAACGTTTATTTTTCTTCTTCTTCTCCATTATTATAATGCAAAAAGGAGATTTTAAAGCTGATGTCCTTTCTGCATTGCAGTTGGGCTACTTATTCGACCACCCGGGTACAGTCCTCTTCAGTGTGTTCATGTCCTTCTGGGCCGTGACCTTCCTGGAGTACTGGAAGCGAAAGATGGCCACGCTGGCCCACCACTGGGACTGCATGGACTTCCATGAAGAAGAGGTCTCACAATCGTCCCTTTCTTTTCTCATAAATGTTGTATTTATAAGGTATAGGGTCTTGATGCAGGTGCTGGCAATGCCTGGAAAAGTCCTGGAAATCCATCGGTCAACATGTGAATGAACCCTGGCTCCTTAGAATACGGTCTGCCTTCCCATCCTGAGTAAACGGCAAAAATAATGTCCGCTATTTCCGTGAAGTTACAAGCGTAATCCGTATCCATTGGGCCGTATCTATATCATTTCCAGACCTGAAAAAGTCCTTTAAAAAAAAAAAAAAATCTAATCACAAGAGTTTTGGAAAAGTCGTGGAAATGTGTTATGTTCATATGAAAATGTACATAGTATATACTGTATGCTTTGGAATTATCATAGTTAGTTTAAATAGTTAGTTAATTAGTTCAAGCGTCTTTGAGTACCTTGAAAAGCGCTATATAAATCGTATGTATTATTATTATTATTATTAAATACTACATCTTCTCACTTTTGGTCATGTAAATTTGGTTTAAAGTCCTGTAAATCCATTGGTCACGGTGTGTATGAACCCTGCACACAGCACCGCGGTGTCCCTCCGTAGAAGCTGATGTCCTCCCCCTGTCCCCTCAGGAGCGTCCTCGTCCAGAGTTCGCAGCCACGGCGCCGATGATGGAGCCAAACCCCGTGACCGGTGTGAAGGAGCCCTACTTCTCAGAGAAGACCCGGCTGTCCCGGATGGTCACGGGCTCCATGGTCATCATCATGATGGTGAGACACCGCGGACGTTTGTAAAGGCGGAGGGGGGGGGGGGGGGGGGGGGCTCTTTTTAATTTGAGCTTTCTTTCCACCATGCAACACATCGGATCCTCAGATTGACGAGTCAATAACACCGACTTCTGACCCGATGACCACACTGCAGTTCGGCTGATGGTCTCCGATGGGCATTATCTCTTATCAAGTCAAACAAGCGTTGTCATTATTCAGTCAAGAATCTTAGTGTCTTTTTAAGCTCGTACCTTATCCTGAAGAGAGAAAGAATCCTGCAGTGGTAACTGGACCTTTTCTCTCATAATGAATCCAGATCATTTCCCCAAGGCGCTGGATATGATCTGATAATCCACGCCTCACACATTATGTTCAGTCTCAGGATTAACTTGGCGAGGGATCATTTGAGGATCATTTTTCTCAACCTCTTACACTGATAATGATGATTTAAGGTGGAAAACGGAAAAGTGATACCATGATACGGCTCTGTAGAAGCACCCTGCATAGAATAACTGTGACCACCTGGAGAAATCACCCAATCATGGGAAGTGGTGTCAACAATGATCGCTCAAGAGGAGAGAAAGAAGAGGAGGTGCTCAGTGTATCCTAGAGGAGATAGGTGCTCAATGTATCCTAGAGGAGATAGATCGTCAATGTATCCTAAAGGAGGTGCTCAGTGTATCCTAGAGGAGAGAGGTGCTCAATGTATCCTAGAGGAGATAGATCGTCAATGTATCCTAAAGGAGATAGGTGCTAGGTGTATCCTAGAGGAGAGAGGTGCTCAGTGTATCCTAGAGGAGATAGGTGCTCAGTGTATCCTAGAGGAGATAGATCGTCAATGTATCCTAAAGGAGATAGGTGCTAGGTGTATCCTATAGGAGAGAGGTGCTCAGTGTATCCTAGAGGAGAGAGGTGCTCAGTGTATCCGAGAGGAGAGAGGTGCTCAGTGTATCCTAGAGGAGAGAGATGCTCAGTGTATCCTAGAGGAGATAGGTGCTCAGTGTATCCTAGAGGAGATAGGTGCTCAGTGTATCCTAGAGGAGAGAGGTGCTCAGTGTATCCTAGCCTAGAGGAGAGAGGTGCTCAGTGTATCCTAGAGGAGATAGGTGCTCAGTGTATCCTAGAGGAGAGAGGTGTTCAGTGTATCCTAGAGGAGAGAGGTGCCCAGTGTATCCTAGAGGAGAGAGGTGCTCAATGTATCCTAGAGGAGATAGGTGCTCAGTGTATCCTAGAGGAGAGAGGTGCTCAGTGTATCCTAGAGGAAAGGGAGAGGTGCTCAGTGTATCCTAGAGGAGATAGGTGCTCAGTGTATCCTAGAGGAGAGAGGTGCTCAGTGTATCCTAGAGGAGAGAGGTGCTCAGTGTATCCTAGAGGAGATAGGTGCTCAGTGTATCCTAGAGGAGAGAGGTGCTCAGTGTATCCTAGAGGAGATAGGTGCTCAGTGTATCCTAGAGGAGAGAGGTGCTCAATGTATCCTAGAGGAGATAGGTGCTCAGTGTATCCTAGAGGAGAGAGGTGCTCAGTGTATCCTAGAGGAGAGGGAGAGGTGCTCAGTGTATCCTAGAGGAGATAGGTGCTCAGTGTATCCTAGAGGAGAGAGGTGCTCAGTGTATCCTAGAGGAGAGAGGTGCTCAGTGTATCCTAGAGGAGAGAGGTGCTCAGTGTATCCTAGAGGAGATAGGTGCTCAGTGTATCCTAAACATCCCCCAGCAGCCTATCAGCCTATAGCAGTTCATAATATAACAATGTCCCGTCTCCTCCCTCTCAGCTGTGTGTGGTGATGATCTTCCTGGTGACGGTGGTCATGTGTCGAGGTATCATCAGCATGATGATGTTCCACACCGGGAGCCCCGTCCTGCGTACAGAGGTATATACTTATATATATATATACATTACATGTCATTTAGCTGACGCTTTTATCCAAAGTGACTTATAATTATGTTACATTCATACGCCGGGAGCAAAGCAGGGTTAAGTGTCTTGCTCAAGGACACAGAGACTAGGGCGGGGATTGAACCACCAACCCTCTGATTGAAGGACAGACCTGCTAACCACTGACCCACAGTCGCACCATATACTGTGTGTGTATTTGTATAATATATATATATATATATTATATTATATATATATTTATATATATGAACATATATTTCACTTATATATATATAAATATTATATACATATATATATATATATATATATGTATATAATATAATAATAATATCTTCATACGTTTATGTAAAAGGACCAAAATAATAGTATAATATATATATATATATATATATATATATATATATATTCATACTATTCTTTTTGTGCTTTTACATGAATGTATAAACATGTTACATGTATCTATTATATTTTACATATATATGGAAAAAGTTTATATATATATTTTTTTTTTTATATATATTTTTTATGTATATAAGGACACAATGGGTGATTTAAGTGGTTCTATTATGAATATTTGTATTTAATTTTAAAGCAGTGTAATGATGTATATTAGCTCCTTCAACATCTCTGGGTGAACCTAACATACGTGCGTGTGTGTGTTTTTCTGTGTGTGAGTGTGTGTGTGTGTGTGTGTGTGTGTGTGTGTGTGTGATCTGGTCTCCAGGCCGGGACGATAGCCAACATCTCCAGCAGTATCGTGAGTCTGGGCCTGATCCTGCTGATGGGCCGGGTCTACACTGCATTAGCCGAGCAGCTCACGAAATGGGGTGAGAATCAATATCCCTCTCCAACACCTCGGACCAGAATGCTCTCTGTTGACATCAGCCTCTCGCTGGATGTCCGCTAACTAAAAGATGAGACTCCTCTCAGAGCGCATGAGGTCTTGGATCGGATCCCAGCATCTAGGGGTCGATGGTGGTAATCGTAGACTTTATTTGTAGAGCACCTTTTATACAAGAGATCAAAAAGCTTTACAGCAGAGAAACATAGAAAACAGGATTAGAACGCCAGAAGGTAAAATAAGATGGATAAACAAAATTGATATACATATAATGCATAACGATAAGATGGAGAATAAAGAATTGGAAAAAAGCACTTCCAGGATGATTATATGTTTGGAACGAGGCAGTTGAAAGGCTTAAAACTCTCACAAATCATATTAAATAAAAGGAGATCAAAGGCGAGCACTTTTAGTCTGACTCTGATGTGTCTGGCGTCCATGTATTTTTCTGTGTTGCAGAGATGCACAGAACCCAAACCCAATACGACAACGCCTTCATCTTCAAGGTGTTCATCTTCCAGTTCGTCAACTTCTACTCGTCCCCCTTCTACGTGGCTTTCTTTAAAGGAAGGTGAGACACGAGTCCGTCTCTTGACGCACACACAGACACTATCGATGCACGAAGGACCGACGTTCACTTTCCCACTCCTCTTGTGTAGGTTCGTGGGTTACCCTAGCAACTACGGGACCTTGTTCGGGATGAGAAATGAAGATGTGAGTCTGTCATTTACCACAAAATGAGATTATTGCATATCCCTGCTATTGTGTTTTCTTTCTTCTTTTTTATTCAAGTAAGTCAGAGCTTGTGTGTGTGTGTGTGTGTGTGTGTGTGTGTGTGTGTGTGTGTGTGTGTGTGTGTGTGTGTGTGTGTGTGTGTGTGTGTGTGTGTGTGTGTGTGTGTGTGTGTGTGTGTGTGTGTGTGTGTCCTCACTGTGTTGCAGTGTGGTCCCGGCGGTTGCCTCATTGAACTGGCTGAGCAACTCTTCATAATCATGGTGGGAAAGCAACTCATCAACAACATTCAGGAGTTCATCATCCCGTATGTTCCACACGACTGATGTACCGGTCCTGCTTTTCTGATTTTTTTATATTATGGAAAATACTACTAATTACCTTCGCATTGAAAATGCGGAAGGTAATGTTTTGATCGCCGCGTATTTGTATGTGTGCGTGTTATTCGCATAAGTCAAAAAGTATTAAACCGAATCGCATGACATTTGGTGGGATGATTGGTTATTATCCGGGGACCATTTGATTAGATTTTGTGATCGATCGGGTCAAAGGTCAAGGTCATGAAAAGGTTAAAGTCTTCTTTTTACTATAGCACGGCCAATTTATATCCAATTGGCATGCAACTAATGCCAAAATGTTCATAATTCAATGCCCAATCTTGTGATATGCGAAGGAGTGCCTGTTTTAGTTCATAAATAATCTAGGCCATATATTATTATGTAGATCTCCTCACTGTTAACTGCAGTCGGGGAGTCTGGCGTGCAGCTGCTACTGGGTGGGTTGTGGTGCGTGTGAGTTGGCAGTCAGGCTTGTTCTGCTCGTCGGAGTAGTTTATGTTTTTGCTCGAGCTGCGTTCCTAGTTCAAGGCCTCGATCCTTCAAAGAATATTCTTAATGACACTGAGTCCAAGCGGCGTCCGGCCGTGGCGTGGCGGGCGCCTGCCTCTCGGGATCAGCGGCGCCCGTTTCCAGTCGTACTTTTCCTGCTCGTGGCGCCCCAGATGACGGCCGCCCCTGAGGAGACGACAGAGGCGCTAAGAAACCTGCTTAGCACCAGTTGTGTCATCACTTAATACAACAGCGTAGAAGACGGTTTGTGTGATGTTGCATATGGTTTTGATAGTGAGAATTAATTACTAAGATGACAGTTGCAGCCACAATAGAACCGACCGCAACTTCTTGTGAAGGTTTGAGTCTCAGAGGCTGATCAACAACTTCAAATGTTTCCAGCTTTGAAGAAATGAACAAGCCATGCTCATTACAAATCATCAATTTATTTATTTTATTTAAATTTATTCAACCAGGAAAAGCCTCATTGAGATTAAAAATCACCTTTACAAGAGAGCGAAGACAGGAGTAGCACATTAAAACAAAGATTCAAAGAATTGAAATATATTTATATATTTTTTTAGATCACAACATGAGTAAAACCAAAACTAAAACTCAAGTCATCATACTCTTATTTCACACAGGTGCACATACCATAAAACATCTACAACCAGATGAACCTTCCTCCAACTCTTTCAATCTATTTTTAAAAAGCGAACAGTAACATAATATCTTTGAATTATAGTCTGAGCAAATAAAAATAAAAAAGTAAGAGAAATAAAAGGCATGTGCAACTAGAATAAGATCAAACATCAGAATCAACAGCTGTTTTGTAGACGTGCGTGACCTCTGACCTTGCCTTTTCAAAGTTCCGTGTTCACGCAATCCTCTTGTGCTCTGCCAGGAAAGTGAAGGCCTGGCACCAGAAGAGGTCGTTGGCCAAGGTGCTGGGGGACAAAACTTCCCATGAGCCTCGGCGCTGGGAGGAAGACTACCAGCTGGTGGAGTGTGAAGGCCTGTTCGAAGAGTACCTGGAAATGGGCAAGTATCAAAATATAGTATAAATATGTATAAATAAATAAATGCATAAATATAGGAATAAATAAGTAAATGTTTAAATAAATGAATAAATAAATGCTTAAATAAAGAAATGTATAAATAAATGCTTAGATAAATGTATAAATAAATGAATACATGCTTAAATAAATAAATGTATAAATAAATGCTTAGATAAATGTATAAATAAACGAATACATGCTTAAATATATAAATAAATGCTTAAATAAATGTATAAATAACTAAATGCTTAAATAAATAAATGTATAAATAACTAAATGCTTAAATAAATAACTAAATGCTTAAATAAATGAATAAATGCTTAAATAAATAAATGTATAAATAAATAAATGCTTAAATAAATTTATAAATATATGAATAAACGCTTGAATAAATAAATGTATAAATAAATACAGGAATGAATAAATATAAGCCATAAATCAACAGGACATCATTAAATAAATATATTTCTACATTTCTGTATTTCTTCATTTATTTATTTCTCTATTTATGTGTCCTCCATAAGTATCAGCTACTGCTGCATTCAAAGCACACAATGTCGCTGCAGATAGGTGACGATGAAGGTTTGAATTTCTCTGCAGTGCTCCAGTTCGGGTTCATCACCATCTTCGTGGCGGCGTTCCCCCTGGCGCCGCTCTTCGCCCTCCTCAACAACTGGGTGGAGATCCGCCTGGACGCGCACAAGTTTGCGTGCGAGTACCGCCGGCCGGTGGCGGAGCGCGCCCAGAACATCGGCGTCTGGTTCAACATCCTGGAAGCCCTGTCGCACCTGTCCGTCATCGCCAACGTGAGGACGACCTCCACGCCGGGCTGCACGCCGCTCTGCTCCTCCTCTCTTGCTCTCCGAGCGTCACCCTTTGTCGTTGTTGTTTTTTAGGCCTTCCTCATCGCTTTCACCTCAGACTTTTTACCCCGTCTGCTCTACCAGTACAAGTTTGGTAATGATCTCAATGGATACGTCAACTTCACCTTAGCTTACGCCCCCGAGAAGTACACTCACAACCCCAAGTGCAGGTATGGTGTTTTCTGATTGGCTGAGCGCATGTGTACTCTAACAGGCGTCGTGAATATGCGATTATTCGCAACGCTTTACTCGCGTGACTATTTGTGTTTTTTTGCTTCACTCGCTCGAGGGGCGGGGCTTATCTCCGTGGAAACGGTTATCATTTCCTTCATCCACCACGGGAGAAATAACCACCAGTTCTGCTTCATATTTCATGAGGACGACCCACACACGTCAGAACATCTAACGCCTTTGTGTTTGGCTTCATCACATTAATTTCAAATATATATATTTTTCCGCAAAGTATAATATATTGCGCTTTCTGCACAACAGCGTCATCTAGTGGATCAGGTGGGGCAGTGCACCTGCCGCTAATGTAGAAACGCCACTGATGTTATGTATAAATATAATATTTATATATATAATATTTGCAACACGTAATTCGTGGCGAAAATTTGCGTTTAATGCAACGACTCGCATCTGTACGTTGACTTTGCATGGGATCGACTCGCTTGGAAAATTCGCAACGCTTTTGTTGTGAATGCACCTTTACAGTGGGGGAAACACTTTATTTTCGCAATTCTAAATTCTGCCTCTCAAATATGTTTTTGTTTCGTATAATTTTTGCAAAAAAATAAGTTTCAGTTGTAATCTCGTTGATTTTGGATCAGAGGATACTGCTCCCGATGTTCAACACACTGTTCAGTTTTTTTGTAGTAACTTTGTTTTACTTTGTATTATATCAGGTATAAAGCGTTCAGAGACAACGATGGAAACTACTCGCTGTTCTTCTGGGAGCTTCTTGCAGTCAGACTTGGGTTCATCATCGCTTTCGAGGTATGAAGGCCGTGTTTTCTCTCCGTTCTGTTTCCTTCTGCCTGTTTCAGTTTTTGTTATGCCCACATATTAACCATTTATACTTTTCACCCACGTCCCTATTCCCTGCTGTGCATAAACGTTTGTGTATGTTTAGTGTTTCCATCTTGTGTCATGTTGACCCATGTCAGCAGGTCATGTGTAACGGCTATTTTAATTCTATTCAGTTTATTATATATAGCCCAATATCGCAAATTACAAGCTCCCCTCAGAGGGCTTTACAACCTGTACACATGCAACATCCCTGACCTTTGACCTCACATCGCATCAGGAACAACTCCCAAGAAATAGAAAAAACTTTCACAGGGAAAAAAGGGGAAGAAACCTTCATGAAAACTACCGAGGAGGATCCCTCTCCAGGATGGACAGAAGAATAGACGTCATGTGACCAGAAGGAATCATTACAGAGTTACTTAAACACATTCAATGAATATGACAGTGTGTATGAATAGTTAACCGTGTCTCCTTTTCTTTGACACGTCCCTCTCTCTCCCTCCTCGCCTCCTTCTCCCACATCCCGTTACTTTTCCCCAGCGTCTCCCATCAGCCCCGTCTCCCTTTCAAAGTTCAGTTTTATTCAATTTCAGCCCGTCTGTCCGTCTCCATTCATCTCGCACTGTTCCACACTGTGCACACCTCCGAACCCTGCTTCTGCTGCTCACTTTTATTGGGTAGGGGTGTGTGGAGTGTGTGTGTGTGTGGGGGGGAAACTGGAAGAAGAAGAAAAAGCAGCTGGTGCTCTTAAAGACTCCGAGGAGTATCTGAGCGTTCCAGGGGAAAACTTGACAAAAAATGCTCTCAGCGAATGTTTTTTGTGTGAAAATACCCCAAAAAACACCCAGAAGCTCAAATCCCACAACACGTAGCTTTTAACCTCCCCCCCCCCCCCTCTCTCTCTCTCTCTCTCTCGCCAGCACGTGGTGTTCTTCGTGCTGCGAGTCATCGACTGGGTCGTGCCGGACGTCCCCGGGTCCCTGGAGCTGAAGATCAAGAGGGAGCGCTACCTGGCCAAGCAGGCGCTGGCCGAGCACCAGGAGGCTCTGCTGGTGAGTCGAGGCCGAGGGGCCGCCGGCCCCCCCGCCTCTCGGGGCTCCTCCAGCCCAGGTCAGTAGAGTGTGGGACACACACACACACACACACACACAAGACACACTCATTCACAAAACCTGACACGCCTCGTTCTGTGTTTGAGTAGTTTGGACTCTAGATGAAGGTTTTCTCTCAAACTGCTCCACATCCTGCTGCCACACAGACACTATGAAGGGGAATTTAGTTTGAGGTGTTTCTTTAAAAAAAGAAAAATCCTTGTTATTCTAGATAATACAGACTCTTCATGGTTATTAAATGATATTCTCATGTGAATCCGTCTCAGATCTACGATACCTCACTCAAATGTCACAATCTATTTTTTCCATCTGATGTAGATTCTGATGTTTTACACTATTTTCTGACAACAAGGCGGCACAGAGTTCACGTGCGGAGTTAAAACTCGTCGCCGTTGATTTTCATAAACTAATTCTAGATTGCAAAGTCCTTTTTTAACCCTCCTGTTACGTTCGTTTCTTAAATCACAGCCGTGATGCTCCCAGGTCAATTTGACCCGGTTAATGCTGAATCACACAAAAGTTGTCAGAAAACAAAAAAATCCTAATTACTATAGTTTGTATATCATCATCAACACCATTACTAACAATTCAATAATTTTTTTATTGGAATTGAGTTATTCACCCCTCCATAGATCAGAGTTCAATCAGGAGAACTCACTCCTTTTAATGGAAAATAAATGTTCAAACTATTTTTTTGTTACATTGGAAAAATCGAGATATAAATTGCATTAGTCTACCATAACATGTATTTTCTCGTAAATTTTATTAGCATTTTGTAATCATTTTATTTTATGGTGTGAAGAAGATAAATTGAGATGAGACACCTCTTCAAGGTCATCCGCTCACTCAAAATCAAGACAAATGAGTCCTAAAGTATTTATATTGAAAGTTAACTTTAGTTATGTTTATGTATAAAGTTAAAACGCTCCCACACACCTCCCACACACCTCCCACACACCTCTCACACACCTCTCACACACCTCCCACGGAGCGCTCCCAGGGCACCTGTGGCTCAACTAGCTGTTTAAAAAAAAACATGCTACACTGCACGCAACACGATCATTAGAGGTAATCTGTGTGGGAGCCGAGCCAAACGCGTCAGTGTGAGATGAATATGATTACATCCATCGAGCTCAGAGGGCCGTTGGCATGTGTTAGAACAGCCTCGAGTATAGCTGTGTAGTAAACGGTGATCAGTAGAAGAGGTCAAACACACACTTCACGAGCATCGGGCGCATTGTCATCGTCTCCTCTGTGCGTCCGTGTGTGTGTGTGTGTGTGTGTGTGTGTGTGTCCTGTGCTCTGACCATTGTTGTTGTCATGTGTCTCATGTAGTGAATGTTGCCGGAGAAGAGCAGGTGAGTACCGACCGGCACGTGAGTAGATGGCCTTCTTGGAGAAGGATGTCAGGATGTCCGTAAACTATGAAATTAAATTAAAATTAGTGTTTTACTCGCTGGCATTGAATCATAAATGCTATAAAACACGCAGAACAACCGCTCTGTGCACGCCGATTAGCATGATGTTGATTTACAGCATGTCAGCGGTTCTCAAATAGGGATCTGTCTACCTCCTGGTACGTGAAGGCACTCCAGTGGGTGAGATTTTAGTATATTTAATATATTTAAAATTAGTATCCATTAAAAAAAATACTTTAAAAATAGTCGTTATTTATTGAATATTCAATTAAATATAAATGTAATTTCATCAGCTTTATTTGATATTTTCTATTTTAAATGAGACACTGGTACTTTTTGTATTTCATGTTTTTTGTAAAAAATAAAAAGGGTTGAGAACTACTGCAGTATGTCATAAATAAGAAATATCTATCTGAATATCTGTAAAGCGCAGGTTACCCAGAGGTGCTATTGCATTTTATTGTGTTGGATCTATCATCAGGAGGGGGGGAGAACACAAATTCTATAATTATTATAAATATTATCTCTGTTTTGGAGCTGGTTGCGGGAAATTGTGTTCTGCTCTAGTTATGCACAAACTTTTAGCTAAAAAAATCATCCATTTAAGGCACATTTCTGATGGCCTGATAAAAAGGTGCAATGCTACCGAAACCACGGCAACCCGTTGGGAGGCTGCACACAGGGAATTATTTCCACGTGCAGACTCTGACACCGTTCTCCACACAGACGGGAGACGGTGAGCACCTCCTCAAAGAAAGAACCGCAAACATATCGTATTTGACAATTTCTGAAAGAAGAAAAAAAGAATCCTCCTTTTTTATTGCAAGTTTCCCCAATATATTAAAAGATAACAGCTGCCAGCTGTGACTTAGTAGCATGTTGCAACAAAGATGGTCTGACTCCCCCCCCCCCCCCCCCCCCCGAGCCCCTCCCCCTCCATTCCTCTCGCAGGAGTCCGTCCGACAGAACTAATTCCTTCCCCTCTCTCTCTCTCTCTCTCTCTCTCTCTCTCTGTGCTCCTCCCCCTTTCCCGTCTGTGCACCTCAACCCGAAGCAAGCGACTCGTCCTCTGGAAACGTGAGTTAGGAGGAAAAAAACGACATCGGAGGAATAAAGGGAGGAAAAAAAAGAGCCGCGTTATCCCTCGCATCTGGGATGACGCGGGTGAACTTTGACCCTGACTGGAACACGGCCTCCGCGCTGAGGATTTTGTTTTCATTTCATTCGCCGCCGCGCGCAGGCTTTGAGATAAGCGAGGCGAGTTAACGGAGGCCGAAGCCCCGCCCCCTCTTCATCCGGAGAACGAGCAACGCCTCGGTGTTACGTTCAGGAGGAACGCGTCTTCCACGTGTTGCAAAAATCGCTGCTTGATCTCGAAAAAAGGATCCACATCTTTCTCATCCATACTGGGTGCTAACCCGTCAGTGACACACACACACACACACACACACACACACACGCACGCACGCACGCACGCACACACACACACACACACCTGAGCCCGAGCGGACCTGATGGAAACTGAGAAACAAAAAAAATGCCCAAAAGATGTAATTTACACGTTTGCTGATGCCCTCAACTCCCCAATCTGCTTTATACCTGCATCAATCTCTGTTTATTTTATTGTTTGGTCTTTGCAGGAATGCCTTTTTTTCAAATGTGTGCTTTAATGAATAGTGAAATAAATTTTTCTCGTTCCGGGGAGGAACTCAATAGCGTCCGTGGCCAAAATGCAACACTCTCAAAGTGTCATAACATGTTCGTGAAGCCATTGAAGTGTTTATGTTTCTAGTGGCTGATACATTTGCAGCATGAATTATTAATGCCGTGAGACTTCAACACGCTGACCTCATACCTGCATCAGACCCAGCCTGAGCATCACTACGACTACACTGGTGCTTTATGGTTTTATTGACATTAAAAGAGGGAGTAAAAGCCCCCTGAAAAGCTTTGTTTTTGCTGACCTCCAGTGGTTAAAGTTCTCACCTTGCAGCAGTTACTACAGGTGTATTACAGGGACCCTGTGACATCACAGGTGGGTGTGGTTACAGGTGTAGCAGCCAACCACTGATTGGTCAGAGGGGAAACACAACCTCTTAAAGGGGCACTTCTATAAAGTCGGTGGGACACAGAGCAAAGGCCCGAGATGTGTCCTCCTTTTTCCCATCATGCAATGTTTTTTTTTCCAGGGTTGTGTAGTTGGAGGAGTTATTTTTGAAGGAAGTAAAAGTCTGCTTAACGTTCATCTTAAAAAACTCTCCTCAGACATCAGAATCCTGTTCGTGTTCCACGGGTCGGGCATTAACAGGTGAGGGGTCAGAGGTCAGAGGTCAGGGGGTTAGATGAATCAAGCAATTATAATGCAAACAGTGTGTGCAATAGTCCACCTCCCCCCTCTCTCTCTATGTCACTCTCACTCTACAACACACACACTCCCACACACACACACACACACAGAAAGCACCGCTCAGTACTCGTCTCTTCCACCGTCCCGGCCCTGACAGTTGTGCTACTACATGATGCATAAAGTCGGTGGTTGAGTAACGCCTCCTTTTTCGAGTCGGCCGTTGCAAAGCGTCTCTCACAACAAGTCGGGCGGCTGCGCGTGATAACGACATCGCCCGAGGCGCAAATTAATTTGGAAAACCATCCAATCGCTGATGTAAATTCTTCCCCTGATAACATCTCCAGCTCCAATGAACTCCCTCCGAGGTCGACTGTGACTACGGGTTACAGAGAGTCATCCCCCCTAAAGTGTGAGTGTCCTCACACTGTTGTGTTTCTGTGTTGAGGATATTATCACAACACACACGTGTGCAGCTCCCCCTCTCCCCCCCCCCCTTCAAACCCCCGACATAACCCCAATGACATCATCAGGTTTTCTTTCTTCTTCTTCCCAGATTTTACAAAGTGCTCCAACAAGTGCAAACTGTTTTTTTTTTTATAACTTTATTTATATAGCACCTTTTAAAAACAATGTTTACAAAGTGAGCGTCAAAGCAAAACAAGTGGAATAGTAAGAAACCAATATTACATTTAAAAGTATATATACAAATTTAAAATTTAAAATAATACATTTAAACAAATAAATTACAAATAAATTAAAAACAGACAAACTAAATTACATTAAAGACCCCCCCACCCCCTCTCATGAGTAGACTGAGCCCCTTAGAGTTTACATTGTGGTTTGTATATTTCTTTCTGATGACCTCTGACCGGAGGTCAAAGTGCTCCTACGTTTTCCCCTGGCTGATACTGTAAGAACCAACAGGCCTTTTTTTCTTCTTCTATTAATAAAAAAAAAAAGCATTGATTGTGCACTGATGTTGTTCTGTAGTTTATCTGACGTCTTCAAAGAGATGAAGAGCGTATACACAGGCTTCATACGGTCGGGGGGGAACCTGGAATTAAACAAAATGTTTTTTTCCAGGCCTGGAAAATCCGTGAAAAAAAAACCTAAAGTATTTGAAAAAGTCGTGGAATATTTGTTATATTCACATGTTCATTTAGGCCGTTTGATTAAAAGAGTAATCGTTTATATCAATATGTATTATTTTAATCAAACTATTGCCTCTCTCATTCATTTGTGTCATTTACACACCGAATGTTTGGTCATGGAAATTTGGTTCAAAGTTCTGGAAACCCACATCGACGTGTGTGTGAACCCTGTGTATAGACCTCTGCCCACTCGTCTGCAATATATGCAATATATATACACACACACACACACACATACTGTCCATGTACACTGTGCTTGGGTGCTGAGCATGATGTCCCTCTTTTGTACTTGAACTCTCTGCACAGTGTTCCTGAGCGTTGCTGTTGTAACATACTGTAAAGTACTCGTGAAATAATCCTGTGTGGGACATATTTTGTGCGTGAGCCGTTTTGCATCGAAGGCCTTTGAGACCAAAATAAAAGCAGTTTGATGAATGCATTTGCCTCCAGACGCCACGCTTTCTGTTCTCTTCTCCCTCCCTCCAGGAGACGCAGACGGATAAATGGGAAGGCAGATTTATTAGCAGCCGGCAACAGACAGGTGTTCGCTGATGACTCCTCTCCTCCTCCTCTGACTCCTCCCCCTCTCGAGGCTAAACAAATGGCTTCAGGCGACGGCTTTTTCACTCCATCGCCTTCTTCCTCCGTCGCCCTTTCGTCAACCTTTCTTTAACCTTGTTTTTTTTTCTTCTTTTTCTTCTCCATAGTTGTCTTTCTGTACACACCGCCCCTCCCCCTCCCTGTTCATCCTCTCGTGCCTTGTTGTGATTGCGGTGCGTTCCTCTGCCATGGCCTGCAGGAGGAGTGAGTTAGTACTTGTCAGCGAGCGCAGGTATGCGCCGCGGACGGCGAGGAGGAAGAGGAGCCGCTCCAAGCAACGCTGCAAAATCAGCCTCACAGGTTTTTTTTTTTATTATCGTGCATTTCTGATGAAGAGGCTGAGCCGAAACAATATTTTAGGGTGAAGATCACAAAACCCCCCGGTGGTGTCACTCAAAAATGACCCCGCTTTTTTTTTTTTTTGACCTCATTTGAAATGAGTTAATTGTTGTAATTTAGATCCTATATTTGATCCCATCCCAAATATTTTTCGATTGCAAAAGGAATTGCCAAAAAATGTATGTGTCTCTCTCTCTCTCTCTCTCTCTCTCTCTCTCTCTCTCTCTCTCTCTCTCTCTCTCCTGTAATGACCTTTTTCTTTCTTTCCTCCAACAAAAAAAGGGGGGACGATGAGACGTCCACCGCCGCGGAGTAATGTCCCGGGGTAACCTCCCTCCCTCTCTTCCTCCCTCTCTTCCTCCCTCCCTCCCTCTCTTCCTCTCTCTCTCCCTCCCTCCCTCCCCCCCCCCCCCCCCATCCCTCTTTCCCCTCCGCCGTCCCTGTTCGGGTTTTGATGAGTGAACGTAGAGAGAGGAAGAGATGAGACGGCATGCCGGAGCAGCTTTTTTGTCACCAACCCGGTTTGTCTTTTAGCGAAAGCTGCACACACACACACACACACACACACACACACACACACACACACACACACACACACACACACCAATAGCCAGAGGCATTTCAAGCGGTGGATCTGCAAATGTGCACTTTTGCATTGCTTGTTAGTCTTTGTGCTGTTTGTGAATGCAAAACTCACACGTTCAAACAACAAACTACGCGGACCGCGCACACACACACACACACACACACACTCACACACACACACACGTGAGCGCCAGGCTTTTTGCTGACAAAGTGCACATGCAGATTGTGCACGCTCCCAGCGAGGAGCAGCAGCAGTCTGTCCTCTCCGGGTCCGTGGGCTCGCTCCGCGTCGGTGTGTCTCTCTGGCTGGAAGCAGGTGCTGAAATGAGACACTAAATAACTATTAGAGTTAGAGGAAGGGCGAGAGAGGGGGAGGAGAATGAGGGAAAATGAGAGAGCACTTCCCCAACAGTAGCAGGGAGGGAGGGAGGGAAAAGGAGAGAGAGAGGGAGAGAGAGAGAGAGGAAGAGCAGAGGAGCTTAGAGAGGGGATCTGCATTGCAAGTAGCTCTGAGAGCAGCAAGTGGTGGCTGTTTTTTTTTTTCTTCTTCTTCCCCAAACCTGTTTTTGTTTTTTTTCCACGAGGTCGGCGAACAAGACGGAGGAGGAGGAGAAGGAGAAGAAGAAGAACTGTACCGGGGAAGCACAGATTTTTTAAATTTTTTTTAGACGTCCCCAGCCAAGTCTCCAAAAGGAAGAAAGGAACCGGAGAAGAGGAGGGGAAGAGGAGGGGAAGCAAAGCCGGGAGGAACACAAGGCAGCAATGGATAGCAGAGCGGCTCGGCCTGACCCGGGGACGGCACGCACTCACACACAGCTGCTGGCGGCCGGCCAGCACACACACTGAGGCTGCAACACACACACATGAGGTACGGCAACGGGCGACAACCACTCGCCAACGCACGTGACATTTCACTCACCCTCCTTTATGCTCTAGTTGGAAGGTTCTTCTTCTTCTTCTTCTTCTTCTTCTTCTTCTTCTTCTTCTTCTTCTTCTTCTTCTTCTTCTTCTTCTTCTTCTTCTTCTTCTTCTTCTCCTTCTGCAGAGTGAAAGTTGAGTCGTGTTGTATTTTGCCTGAGAGTGACGGGTGTGCTCGTCAGGTGCATGGCATGAAATGACAGCTCCGAAATATAATAATAATATATATATATATATATATATATATATATATATATAATACAGGGAGCATAGCATGAGACAGGGTCTCAGGACTGGCTTGTCTCTATAACTGAAGCAGTTTATTTCTCAACCTGCATGTGCATCGCATGGATGTCATTTCATTTTCACGTCCCGCGGGGCAACGCGCTTCATCCCCCTTTCTTTTTTTTCCCTTTTTTTTTCTTTTTCTTTATTTTATAACAAGTATCGGTGATGCGTCTGCAGAGTGAGGTGGGCCCGCTGCAGTGCCGGTGGTTACAGTGCAGCAATGAGTTGTTGCAGAGCGGGGCAGGTAAGTGCATGTCTGGAGTATGTTGGATGAGAGGGTGGTTACAAAAAAAAAGAAAGAAATGAAGAAAAAAAAAAAACCTGTACATGGCTGAACATCCTCTGTTCTCTCCTTTTGTGGCACATTCTGAACATAAGATTTTTTTTAAACCTCTAAAGCCTGACGCTCCTCGGGTCGGCTACTGAGGGGTGTGTGTGTATGTGTGTATGTGTATATGTGTGTGTGTGTGTATATGTGTGTGCGTGTCAATGTGTACATGTACATATACTGTATGTGCATCACCCTGCCCCGCTGCTTTTGTTTGCTAACTCATGTGGAGCCTGCATCTGGGCCCTGAGTTGTTTGCGCGGCTCTTTGTGTGTGTGTGTGTGTGTGGGGCAGTGCGGTGATGAAGTTCAGCGGCCAGGGTCATCATTTTTTATCTCCCTTCTCCTCAGTTCGCCAGTTCGTGAAACCCACATGTGAAACACATTAACACCCCCCCCCCCCCCCACACACACACACACACACACACACACACACACACACACACACACACACACAGCCCCGGTGACTCAGCGTATTGTCGCGGGGTTAATTGTCTGCCGCCGCCGGTTCGGGAGGCAACGGTACATATTTTGGCTGGAACGCAAACAGATAGCTGACGGTGTTTTCCGGATTATCCGATGTTCTACGGTATGTCTGGCCTGGAACGCACCACCTGCACCCAGCAGCCAATCAGGACCTTGAACTGTTTCCCTTTATTACAGGCCGTTATTATTGAAACAGCCTTCGCGTGGAGCGATGTCCTCTTTTTTTTTTTTTTTTTTTCAACGTCTCGCCTCTTGAGCGCCTTCGTGCGTTTTGATGTCCCTCCGCACGCCTCCTCCATCTCACACACACACACACACACACACACACACACACACACACACACACAGACATGTGTAACTCGGCTCACCGCAGCTCCTCCCACTTCCTCCCCCCCACCTGCCCCCCCACCCCCAGATCTGTATGTCTGGAGAGCACCTGCCTCATGACCTGCCACTTAGACAGCAGCGGCTGTGTGTGTGTGTGTGTGTGTGTGTGTGTGTGTGTGTGTGTGTGTGTGTGTGTGTGTGTGTGTGTGTGTGTGTGTGTGTGTGTGTGTGTGGGGAAGTGTTCCAGGACGCCACACCTCAACCCCATTCCTCACTCACCTCGCCCAGCATTGCAAATGTTACCTGTAGCTCCTCGTACACACACACAAACACACACACACACACACACACACACACACACACCACATACACTCACTTGCATGGACAGAATCACTCAAATACATACACACACACACACACACCTGCATGGACATTCTCTCTCTCTCTCTCTCTCTCTCACACACACACACACACACACACAACACGTACACTCACTTGCATGGACAGACTCACTCAAATACACACACACCTGCATGGACATTCTCACTCTCTCTCACACAGACACACACAGACACACACTCACTTGCATGGACAGACTCACTCAAATACACACATGCACACGCACTTGCATGGACATTCTCTCTCTCTCAATCTCTCTCTCTCTCACACACACACACACACACACACAAACACACACACACACAGCTGCAAACCCGGACGTGTCTTTTATCTTCCAACTTGACTAAAACCATTAAGCGGCAGTGATTGGCGAACTTCGGTGACGGCTATACTTTGGAGGAGGCCCGGTCACTTTCCAGGATTTCTTTTGGCTGCCGGCCCACATGGCGGCCGGCCCCTCTCTGGCCCATCATGGCGGCCGGCCCCTCTCTGGCCCATCATGGCGGCCCCTCTCTGGCCCATCATGGCGGCTCCTCGCCGCTATGCGTGAATAGCGGAGCTGCTTTGTTCGGCCCTCGCTTTTGCGGTCCATTTCAGAGGAATGACCTCGCCGAGTCATCCGGGGAATGCCGAAAAAAGTGTCTCGGTGGGGCGGGGCGGGGCGGAGCCTCATCGGGGGCTCCGGCGGCTCTGAAGTCGGACGTGAACTCGTCCTTAAACCTGGACGATAAAAGCGATGAGATGAGTGAAGAGTTGATGTTCTAAGACAAACAGAGAAACAGAGAGCAGAGAGCAGAGAGCAGAGAGCAGAGAGCAGAGAGCAGAGAGCAGAGAGCAGAGAGCGGTCAGCACAAACCACGGCTCTGTCTTCTCTGGCTGAGTCTGTCACAGGATTGTTCTGGCCGATGCACGAAGGTTAAAACAGACGGAAACTCGAGCCCAGAGGCTGTGTGTGTGTGTGTGTGTGTGTGTGTGTGTGTGTGTGTGTGTGTGTGTGCGTGTGTGTGTGTGTGTGTGTGTGTGTGTGTGTGTGTGTGTGTGTGTGTGTGTGTGTGTAAACCCTGGCTGCATTGCTGCACACCTGTCCAGCCCAGCAGGCCTTGGGTTATTCCACATAGTGACTTGTGCTTTGCTTCTTTGCTAAAAAGAATGCTAATTGTTTTCTTTTAGGCCTCTTGGCTCTTCTGGGGAGAAGAAAAAAACCCAAACAAGGCGTCGATCTCACGTAAAAAAACTATTTGAGCTTCTTCAAGGTCGTTTGGCTCCCGTTCGATCGTTGCGTCCCCCCCGTTTTCTTCTTCTTCTTCTTCTTCTTCTTCTTCTTCTTCTTCTTCTTCTTCTTCTTCTTCTTCTTCTTCTTCTTCTTCTTCTTTTTCTTCCCCCCCCCCCCCCCCCACTCCCCTAGGGATCACATTTCAAAACAACAGGCAGCCCAGTGGACGGCTTGTCCGTACCTGTCCGGACAATTAAAGCAACACAAAAAAAAAATCAAGGTGGAGGGGAGGAGGAGGAGGGGGGAGAGGTGGGGGGGGGGGTAGAAACGGCTGGTGCTGCTTAGGGGAGAGGAAAGAAAAAAAGACGAGCGGACGGCCGGAGAAGATCGAGAGGAAGATGGATGCAGAGTCGGTCGGCCGGGAGTCAACGCCATAACTGATTGACAGTTTCAATACAGCCCCCCCCCCCCCCCATGCCCCTTCAGGTAGTTTAAGCCAGACCGATAACCGCTGTAAACAGCAGGATGGCACATTTTCTTTTAGCGGTAGACTTTTTTTTGTTACTTCTCGTGCCGATGTGATTGGTCGATCAGAAGTCACCGAGAGATCAAAGGACGAGGCTCGGCAAACGACTTTTAGAGGATGAGGTCGATCGTATTTTATGTTTTGTTGTCGTCAACAAGTTCATTAAAAAGACTCAAAGTCTCTTTGGGTCTCGAACCGAGCCCTTTGGTTTCTGCTGGAAATGTAAACATCTTTATAAGAAATGTGACACAAATTAAGTTTGACCTTTGATCAATGATGAACAGCTTCCTTGGATTTCTGGGCACAGCAGATTTGAACGTGTTTTACTCAACAACAACAACAACAACAACAACGACAACAACAAAGGAGTAAAGGGTGTATCTGTTGGGGACTATTTTCAGCAGTGGAGTGATACATTTGATGCTCTAATGAGTATTCACTTTTTACAGCTGCAGGAGGGTTTATGGGGACTCGACTGATAATAAACTGTAGCGTGTGTGTGTGTGTGTGTGTGTGTGTGCGTGTGTGTGAAGGAACATGTCATCCAGTGCAACAGTGTTTCTCAACTGCCGTGAATAGTTTTCGGACAACGGTGGAGGATCGGATCGTCGTCCTTATATGGAAATAAATGAGCGCAGGAAAAAAAATACAGAGAAATCGTTTTGAAAAGTTTCAGGTGTTTGTCAAACGGGAAAATGCCAAAAAACACTCCTCATTGTTCGGGATGCGCTGTTCAGAAAAGGAATGTTTGGCGTCTCCGTGGCCTTTTCAATACCGGGAAAGGAATTTCTAACTACCTTCTGACATTTGATGGACTAAACAATAAGCCAGAAACACATTTATGAATCGATCTTGAAGGTAAACATGAGTTGATAACCTCGAGGCGTCAGGATGCGGACGTTTTCTTCTCGTCAGAAGATGATGTCTTGATATTGGAGAGAAGCTGTTGTTGTTTACAGCGGCATGAAACATCAAATAGTTGTTGATTTATTTTGTAAAAAAAAAAAAACACACACACAATGCTGTAAGCTGCAATACTTTTTATTTGAGTTGTCCTCACGTCCGTGTGACAAAACATCCTAAATCAGCTTCTATTCTTAGACCGTCACGGCGTCCAGATAACCATCGGCTGTCAGGAGGCACTGATTATGAGATTTGGGGGATTTGCCGCGCGCTGGATCCCCGGCTCCCCGTCGACTCGGTAGCTTTCGCCGTCTCACGACAAAGAACCATAATTAGAGCGGGTTGTTTCCACGAGGTCGTCAATAGCTCCTTTGTGTCTCCTCTCTCCTGGCTGCGTGTCTCCTGCGTGTCTCTTGACTGCGGCTGTTAATGGTGGCGGGGGGGGGGGGGGGTTAAAGGTCCAAAAGTGTTGCCGTGTACGTGCGAAATGGTCTCCCTTTTTTTTTTTTTTTTTAAACGAGAGATTGTCATCTGTCCGTCTTGAGGGGGGGGGGGGGGGGGGACGACGACAAGGTCAGGGCAGGAGACCTCTCTCGCTCTACAATCTCCTCGCTTTCAATCAAAGGCAAATTGCGTCTCAAACACACACACTCTGGCCTTCAGGTGTACGTTATGTGTGTGTGTGTGTGTGTGTGTGTGTGTGTGTGTGTGTGTGTGTGTGTGTGTGTGTGTGTCATAGCGTTGTGTGATTGTAAGCCAGGTTGTCAGTGTGCATCTTTCTAGTAGCGTCTAGTGGGGGGGGAGGGGGGGGGGTCGGGGGTAAGTTGCCTGAGGCCGGAGAGGCGGATTAAGAGGACCCTTCACCATGTGTAAACATTTGGGTAACCCCCCCCCCCTCAAACCCCGCCTCCTCCGTAGCCTCCGGGGTGCTCACCTGTCTCGGTGGGCGGAGCCCAAAAGAGCAACGAAATACCGAGAAGCTCCCCGAACTGAGTCGGCTCAACCGACTCTCACAAAAAAAACAAAAGAAAATGAGCGCAGCTTAGCGCGTCACCTTGACATCTGGCGCGCCCTTTCCTCCTGCGATCGGAATTCGTGTCTCGCTGAGGAGTTTGTTATGATTGAGAGATTTTAGATGAAGCCCATTAAAATACCGAGAAGACACGTCCTGGCTTCCCATCCAGGACTTTTTTTTTTTTTTTTTAGGTGTACATTTTTAAAATGCTGTGCGAAGGCCAACAATCCTAATTGGGTGCGTTGCCATCGGCCGGGTCGAGGCAAATCTCTCGGCAACCAGCAATCATCTCATCTCGACCCGAGACACATGGGAGATCTTTTTTTTTTTTTAAGATATGCAGAAAAACCACATCCTTTTTTTGACAAAGAAAACCCCTGCATACCTCCAACAAGCATAAAAAAAACACATTGCACAACGCACGACTTCACGGGCGCCCTGCATTGTTTTTATGTCAACACGTCGTAATTAGCTTTGAAACAGACACACACTGTCATTTTCATTTTGATTTTTCCATCCCACTGTCCATATTTTTTACTCTTTTTTTACTCTTTTACTGTTTTGTTTTTTTATTCTTTCTGGCTATACAAGCCCATTGCACAGACTGGTTTATTTATAGCGTTTATTTATAGCATTTTTCACTATCCTCGTGGATATCAACACTCAATCAATGCACACTAATATCTGTAAATTCTGTATACTCCCTACTCCCTGTGAACATGTTCCCCCTATCTGTATTGTTGTTATACTTTGATTCTACTGTAAGTTGTGTATGTATGTTTGTGAGTTAAGTTAAGCTACTGGTTGACCTAAATTTCCCTCGGGATTAATAAAGTATCCATCTATCTATCTGTCTATCTATCTATCTGTACAAATATAAAATACTAAAACGTTGAGATCGCACAGTTAAAACCTTTTAAAATCAGTTTTTTGGTAACTCGAGTCGCCGGATGATGTCACGTCTCGTCTCGGGCCGACGATGCCGAGGCTCTCTCAGTCTCCCGCTTGGCAATTAGTGGTCCGGTGTGACAGAGTTAAACTGCGATCTGGCACACACACACGAGAGCCGGGTCGCACCACACTGTCGGGACGCTCCGGTCCGTCTGACCAAACACACCGGGGGGGAGGAGGGGGGAGGGGGGAGGGGGGGGGGCTGTGGACGTTACACACGATCATCTCCTTTCAGGGACTTCCATCCGTACTGCGGCATAGCAACGCACCTTTTTTTAAAGCGTCCTCTAGTTTAATCTGGACGTGTCGCGAGGTTCGGTTTCTCTCCGATACGTGGGGCCTGAGACTCGAGCTGCGAGGAACGTTTGTTCAAGGCATTCGAGCCGATAAAGATCTAAGACAAAGCACACACGCGCTGTGATTGGCTCTCGCTCCGGAACCGCGTGACTTATTGTTTTCGGTCAGCACACAAAACTACTGGGAAAAATAATGTGGCGTCTTCAGGGGAGTTGTTGTTTTTAAAGGCTTGCATCCGGGATTCACCTTCATGCTCCAGAAGACGGAGTGTTTGGAAATGTCTTGAAACGCCACCTGGCTTTGGGTTTTTTGTTGTTTTTGCCGATTTATCGCACAAGAGTAGAAGGGACCGTGTGCGGCGCCTCCGTCCTGGCAAACCCTGACGTAATCTCCCCAGCTTATAGTTTGAGCCAGGTAAACATCCACTGGAGAACCTGCAGAACCGAAGTAACGCACAAAGAAAGAAAAAAAAAAAAAAAAAGATATTTATTTTATTAATCCCCGAAGGGACATTTGTCATCACAGTCGCAGCAATAAATAAATAAACTAAACACACGAGAATAAAATATAAAATATAAAAAACAGGGATGAAAGATATCGCTGTATACGCCCTCGAGGATCCGGACCTCGCCACGTTCAGTATCTTCGTGTCTCGGTACTTTCTAGAAGAAGTGTAGAAATGTACTCCTTCCCTCCCGTGAACCGCAAAGAGCTCCGACAGTGAATCCATTCGTTTTAACATTCTTATCTGCTCCTCCTCCTCCTCCTTTCCTCCTCCAAACATCAAACACGCTCTAAATATGCGATTACACAACATTGGACTCCGTCGTGAAGTCGTGACTCAGCGATGGATACATGCTCGTATCTATGCGCTGCGCTCCATTAAAGGATTATTCTGAGACCTTCGAGATGAACAATATCACAATTAAAAAATGCGCCCCGGTACGGCTGTCGGCATTAGCGGCACGCCGGAGCGCCCTTCATTGCCCGCCGCATGCAGACACGGCGTCTTAGAGCAGCCTAGGTAAATTACAGGGGGGGGGGGGCTGGCAGCAAAGTCCATAACAGTCATAAATAACACCCTGCTATGACGAGGGAAATTACACGTCTTTTTTGGAATTGAGATTTTAATCGCCCGGTATAATTGTATCGGCGCGAGGAATGTTAACCCCAACCCCGGAGAGCGCCATCGGAGGCTTTCATGTTCTGACGGAGGTGGTGGTGGCGGGGGCTTATTGTCATTTTTTTGGGATCGCCCCCAAAAAAATCTCCTTTTAACAAACAGTACGCCGATTTACGATTCATGATGTATTACCACGCGGCTGTTGCAGGGTTCGTACGGTCATGGAAAACCTGGGAAAAAAATGGTCATTTCCAGTTTTGGAAAAGTCATGGAAACGTGTTATAATCACGTGTTTATTTAGGCCGAGTTTAAAATAATGAATGTGATTTTTAAAGAAAGACGCTCAAAATATAAGCCGGCGTACGCAATCAATACGCCAAATTCTCAACATTTTTAATGTGTACCGAGATTTCAGTTTGGTCATGGACATTTGGTGAAAAATCATGGAAAATTTATGGAAAAGTCATGGAAATCCATTTGTCAAAATGTGTAAGAACCCTGTGTTGGTGGAGGATCGTGTGAACGTTCGTTAATCAGGATATTAACGAAAGATAAAATGGGAACGGAGGTTGTGTTTTTCATCATGAGCAGGAAATAATTCATATTTAATGTGAGGTACTAACACTGAACACCTCCACCTGGATTACTGTGTAACCAGCCAGTTATCAAATGCAGGCCCCACTCAGATTGTGTCATTGTGCAGCAGTGGCCTGCATGTGTGTGTGTGCGAGTGTGTGTGCGAGTGTGTGTGTGTGTGTGTGTGTGTGTGTGTGTGTGTGTGTGTGTGTGTATGGCTCAGTGGCTGCACTATATGAGCGGATCAGTAGAAGGAGTTCCCACACCCTCTCAGGTGTCCTGTGCTCAGGGCAGCCGGGCCCGGGCTCGCATATAAAGGCTGCCTTTGTCTGCAGCAGGGAACAGGTAACCATTTGTACCTGCACTACTGTGTGTGTGTGTGTGTGTGTGTGTTTCTATGTGTGTGTGTGGGAGAGAAACGGGGGGGGGGGGGGCAGGTGTGGCTTAGCAGCAGCTTCGTATTTGCAGCATACAGCACGACACACGTGTGCTCCACGAGAATAAGATACACGAGTATCGACAGTCTGCGATCGCAAAGGGAATAAACGCCATTTTCAAAGTAGTCGGACATCCAGCAACAGCGTCAATTCATGCTTTAATCCTCTTAAAGGCACAGTGTGCGGGATTTAGGGCGAATCTATTGGCAAAAATAACTTTGTTTTCACAACAGGACGTGTTGGGTTTTTGTTTGCTTAAGAGCGAGCTCTTCGTTTAGGGAGGTAGTCGCACCGCCATGTTTCTACAGAAGCCCGGAATGGACACACCAAACTCTTTATCTTTATCTGAAGCAGCAGTCATATGCATATAAATATAAAAACAAAAATGCATTACACAGATATTAGACTAAATTCAGTAAAGAGATTATATTACCTTTTATATACTTTTATTCCGTCTGTATATTTAATATAACTATTGTATTTTTGTATTTTTCTCACTGTTTTTGTTTTTATTACTATTGTACACCTGCTGCTGTAATCCTGCAATATATATATATATATATATATATATATATATATATATATATATATATATATATATATATATATATATGTATACATATATATATGTTAATATTGCATACTTTCCATATGCATATAAATATAACAGCACTTTTCTGAACTAATACAAAAATCCACTACACAGATATTAGACTAAATTAATTGGCATTATGCAAGAAGGTGGTGAGGTCATGTTTGAATGTCTGTTTAAAATTTACTGGATTAAGTTTGAACCATAATCTGCATAATGAAAAAGGATATAGGTACAATTTATGTTCTGGAACTTTTGCATTAGAGAAATTAGGACAAATGTAAGTGGTACCACAAATGTGTCCTGTCCCAAAACCTCCCATCGGATCAGGAAAAATCTAATAAATATTATAACACAAATCATTAAAGCAATAATAATTCAAATATAGTTTTTTTTCTGGTTACTTAGAAGCAGATTTTAAGCTGTTCTTGTCAACAACATGTGGGGATGATTTAACTTATTTAAATATTTGAAGCAAACAGAGGAGCAAAGGGAGAAAACTGGAATGCTCTTAAAATAAACTGATAATAAAACGCTCTGCGTGTTCTGTCCAGCACCGCGGCGCCGCCTGACAGTCATAATGAAACAGACGGACTCGGGCCGCATGGCGCTGACACTCGCACTCGGGAGGGGAGGAGTCAGCAGAGGGGGATTTCATTGGTTGCAATCTGCAACCACACAGAAAAATAAAGGTTCTTAAATGGTGCTTTAAAAGGCTTTGTGGTTCTACGAAGAACCATCACCTACTGGAGAACCATTCTTTCATTTGAGACACCTTTACAGGTTCTTTAAGAACTCTTTAAGGGGATAGTTCTTTAAAGAACGCTAGTTTGAAAGGTTCTTTGTGAAACCAGACACGGTCCTTTGAAGAACAATTTTTTGAAGGTTCTTTGAAACACCTTTTAAGTTCTTTGAAGAACTCTTTAAATAAATAGTTCTTAAACAGTTTCTTTTAAACTAAATTAATCTGATGTGAAATTGGGCAAAATAAAACAATACGAATCCGTGTTGCCTCTGTAATCGCTCTGTGCATAGTTCACATGAGGCCTTGTGTGTGTGTGTGTGTGTGTGTGTGTGTGTGTGTGTGTGTGTGTGTGTGTGTGTGTGTGTGTGTGTGTGTGTGTGTGTGTGTGTGTGTGTGTGTGTGTGTGTGTGTGTGTGTGTGTGCGTATGTTTGTGTGTGTGTGTGTGCGCCTGTGCCTGTGTTTGTGTGTGTGCGCGCGTGTGTGTGTGTGTGTGTGTGTGTGCGCGCGTGTGTGTGTGTGTAGGTGTGTGTGAACATCTGTACAGTGCCTCTTAAGCGGCTCTTTAAAGGAGGACTTTTGAGGATTACCTGCTCAGGAAACGGGCCGGTCAGAAAGAGACGGCGACTCCACTGGTGTGTGTCACGGCGACTCCACTGGTGTGTGTTGTGTGTGTCCGCCGCCGTCGGGAGAGAGAAGTTTACGAGCCGCCGCCGCGACTCGCCAGACGCTCTGTGTGAATATTCAATCAGCAGAGAGGTGACAGGACGGCAAAGCAACCGGCGCAGTGATGGATGAGGATAGAGCTCAGGTGAAAGGTGAGAGTGCTGAGGATGTGCTCGCTTCCTCTGTCTGCTGAGGTATTCCATGTGTGTGTGTGTGTGTGTGTGTGTGTGTAGAGATGTTAAGTACAGGGGCTGTATGCTGTGAGTAGAGAGGTCTTTAATTATAGCAGGAAGACACGGCTCAGGAGACACACTACGCTAGACTTAATGGTGTGTGTGTGTGGGTGGGTGTGTGAGAGTCTGTCCATGCAGGTGTGTGTGTGTGTGTGAGTGACCATGCAAGTGTGTGTGTGTGTATTTGAGTGAGTCTGTCAATGCAAGTGTATGTGTATGTCACATGTGTGTCCATGCAGGTGTGTGTGTGTGTGTGTGTGTGTCCATGCAGGTGTGTGTGTGAGTGTGTCTGTCCATGCAGGTGTGTGTGTGTGTGTGTGTGTATGTGAGTGAGTGACCATGCAAGTGTGTGTGTATTTGAGTGAGTCTGTCAATGCAAGTGTGTGTGTCCATGCAGGTGTGTGTGTGTGTGTCCATGCAGGTAGGTGTGTGTGTGTGTGTGTGTGTGTGTGTGTGAGAGAGAGTGAGAGTGAGAGTGAGTAAGAGTCTGTCCATGCAGGTCTGTGTCTGTGTGTGTGTGTCTGTGTGTGTGTATGTGAGTGAGTGACCATGCAAGTATGTGTGTGTGTGTGAGTCTGCCCATGCAGGTGTGTGTGTGAGTCTGTCCATGCGTGTGTGTGTATGTGTGTGTGAGTCTGTCCATGCAGGTGTGTGTGTGAGTCTGTCCATGTGTGTGTGTGTGTGTGTGTGTGTGTGTGTGTGTGTGTGTGTGTGTGTGTGTGTGTGTGTGTGTGTGTTAAAATACCTTAAATGAGGCTGAATCTCAAACATGTCCAAAAGCCAAAGGAAAGTAATTCCTCACTGATGAAACATCCACGACTCTCTGAATAGTTTATGAATTGTTCTCATTGCTTCCGACTTTTTATTAACAGATTATACTTTGGCTGACAGTCAATTGTTTCCTGACAAACGTTTTTGATTCATTTTATTATCATTTTATTTTAAGAGCATTCCAGTTTTCTCCCTTTGCTCCTCTATTCACTTCAAATATTTAATATTTATTTGTGGTTCATTTATCCTATCCAGATTATGGTTCAAACTTAATCAAGTAAACTTTAAACAGACATTAAAAACATGACCTCACCACCTTCTTGCATAATGACACTTAATTTACTAATTTATTATCTGTGTAATGGATTTTTATAGTTCAGAAAAGTGTTTTATATTCATATGCATATGGAAAGTATGCAATACAAACATATATATATACATATATTGCAGGATTACAGTAGCAGGTGCACAATAGTGAGCAGAAATAACAGTAAGAAAAATAAACAAATACAATAGCAATATTAAATATACAGACGGAATAAAAGTATATAAAAGGTAATATAATCTCTTTACTTAGACAACATTTTGGATTTTAGATAATTAGTTTAGATGAGGGGCTGTATGAATTAATTTTTCATTTGTAAAACAAATAAATAAAAAGTTTGCTGAAAACATTAAAATAATAAAATTATTATTAATAATTAATAATACTAATAATGTTTTCTAACACAATTAAATCACAATACTGTAGGTTAATGAAATAATAATAATTATTCTTATTCTTATTATTATTTCATTAACCTACAGTATTGTGATTTAATTGTGTTAGAAAACATTATTAGTATTATTTTAAGGTATTACATGGAGGTTATTGCACTTTTACATTTATTTATTTATTTAGCATTAAACCTCTCCCGACACCAATAAGTGTTATAAAGTCTCTTTTTACGAGTTATAATCAAGTAATAAATAGACTATAGATGAAGAATAGCCTCTTGGCTAACTCTGGCACATTTACAGAAATGTTTTTTTATCAATGTGCACTGTCCCTTATTAAATAAAACATAAAAAATAAAAATAAAAAAACCTACATTTTAATCAGGGTTCGTACGGTCATGGAAAACCTGGAAAAGTTATGGAATTTTAAAATGGTCATTTCCAGGCCTGGAAAAGTCATGGAAAAAACTTAAATCACAAAGGTTTTGGAAAAGTCATGGAAATGTTGTTATATTCACGTGATCAATTACGTTGAGTTTCAAATAATTAATGTTTTTGAAAGAAAGACGCTCAAAATATAAGCCGGCATACGCTCTCTTCTAAATTGAATGTTTATTTTTTTTAATCAAACTATTGTCTCATTTATTTGTTTAATTTAAAGTAAGACTGTATGCTTTGGAATTCCCATTGTTTAAATACAAAATTTCTCACTTTGATGTATACACCGAGATTTCAATTTGGTCATGGAAATTTGGTTTAAAGTCATGAAAAGTCCTGGAAAAGTCCTGGAAATTCATTGGTCAAAATGTGTAAGAACCCTGTTTAATTGATAAAGCCAAATGAAATGAGAACTAATGATGCAGACGTCCCGTTCAGGAACGCTGAACCCTTCTCCTCCCTCTCCCCAGCTCTCATGTGTTTGCTCCGCCATGCTTCCTGGGTATGGACTCTCACCTTTCCCTGACTTCCAACCCCACCTTCACGCGTTCCGCTGCCGAGGAGAAGGCCCCGGCATGTGGATCGCCGGCTCTGGCGAGTCCCCGGCTCCGGGCGAGGCCCGGAGGACCGGCCTCTGCTCCACCCGGGCCTCCACCCGGGCCTCCACCCGAGCCTCCACAAGCACGTGGCCGTGTGCCAGCAGGAGACGTTGGCGTTCATCGAGCTGCAACCCAACGGCCTCGCCTCGGCCGTCATCGACACGGAGACGCCACGCACGCCGCCGCCGCCGCCGTTAAACGGCTTCACGCACACGCCGAACGAACTGAACTCCAACTCCTCGGAGCCCGAACGCCACGACGGCGTCCGCAGGACTTCTTTGCAGGAGGAGCCGGAGAGACCCGGCGCCGTGACGACGGTGTGCCGCCCCCTCCACGCCGCGCTCAGCCTCCCGCTCACGTTCCCGCTGTCCTGTTTACGCGCCGACCGAAACTCCTGGGAATCTCGTCTGCGCTGCTCCTCTTCCTCGCCCGAACTCCCCGGGTTTCAGAGCCCGGACGCCTGCCAGCTGCAGAGGAGGACGTCACAAGGCTCCGTGAAAGAGAAGTCCATCCGTGAGTGTGTCGCTTTTTAAAATCCAGCTTTAAAGCCCCATTATGTAGTTGTTCCCCTTGTAGCGCCCCCTTCAGGTATTTAACGTTTACTACAGTGTCGTAAATACCCAGTTACGATAGATCAGGTGTCTGAACCTCTGGCTCTGAGCCATATGTGGCTCTTCAGGTGACGCATATGGCTCTTTTGAGTTTGAGTAAAAAAAAAAATCTCCTCCGCCCCCTGTAACTTTCTCTCTCCTCCAGATGACAGCAGCAGTAATGTCAGGTCCCTTTCTTAAAGACGTCTTTGTTCTGTTATTAAACTAAAGGTCTGTTATTGGTCGTCTCCACAGCAGCATGTCTCTCTGTCTCTACGTCGCGTAGCGGAGACAATAAAAAGTCCCCTGTGAGGTGGACTGGACTATGTGACGCTGGTCATCATGACAGAAAGCAGGTCCAAGGACCGGGCGCTACAACATGGTACATAGTCGGGTTTTTAGCCCACAGACCCCGATGGCGGTGGAGGATGGCGCAAATCGCCATATTAACAGTCATTGTAGCGGCACCATTTTTTTCAAACTGTTATTTTAAGGTACAATTGTTACATAGTGTCGCTTTAAAAGAGCTCTTTGCGTTGTTTTCCTCCTTCTCCTGACGTGAAGTTATTTTCTTCTCGTCTCCAGGGCGGAAGATGCAGGTTTATTCGCCGGACAGCCAGAGCGACGAGTCCGTCGGCAGCCCGATCCTGGACGCCGACTACATCTTCCCGGGACCGTTTGCGTCCTTCCTGGAGGAGGACCTCAGCGGACTATCCTCCCTGGAGGCCGCCTCGAGGCCTTCGTCCACCGACGGCCCGAACCTCGGCCACGACGATATCTTCAACCTCCCCGAGGAGCCGCTGCAGATCATAGAAGACTCGGCGGCGGCGGGGGAAGACGGCGGCGGGAGCGGAGAGACGTCGGGCGGTGCGGCGGCGGCGGCGGGGGGGGGGAGCTTTTTGTCACGCGGTCGTCACGGCGATCAAGAGCGGCGGCGCTTCTCGGCCTCGGAGCTGATCTCGAGGCTGCAGCTCTCGCAGAGGAAGAGCTCCTTCGCCTTGAAGCTGGGGAAGTCGCTGTCGGCACGCGTCGCCTCCAGAGACCGGCAGGGCGCCGCCGGCCTCGGCCCCAACGCCGCCGACCGTGAGTAGTGACGTAGCACCGGGGTGACGTAGCACCGGCCTTCTCCTTGAACCAAGTGTCCCGCTTCACAGCTTCTTTGTCCTCCGTCTGCAACGGTCGAGGGAAGAATATACACCGCCGTTCAAAAGTTTGACAGACAATTTGGTGTTTTCCATGAAAACTCACACTTTTATTTATCAAATGAATATTAAATCTAGTCAAGACATTGACACGGTTATATTGATTTTTATTGGAATATTAATTTTGTTCTTCAAACTTTCCATGAAAACTCACACTTTTATTTATCAAATGAATTTCAAAATGAATAGAAAATATAGTCAAGACATTGATAGTGATTTTTATTTGGAATATTAATTTTGTTCTTTAAATTTGTCGCTCAAAGGAAGGCCAGTTTTATCCCTTCTCTCACCAGCATAACTGTTTTCAGCTGCGCTCACATAAAAAGGGTTTTCAAGGGTTTTCTACCCCTCCATTAGTCTTCTAAGATGATAACACAACGTACCACTAGAACACTGGAGATGGGCCTCTATACACCTCTGTAGAGACTTCACTAAAAAACAGAGAATAGTCATTTACCACATTAACTATGTATAGAGTGTATTTATGATTAATTTAATGTTATCTTTATTGAGAATTCTTTTTCTTTAAAAACATAAGGATATTTCTAAGTGACCCCAAACTTGTGAACGCTAGTGTCGCCTCCAGAGAAGAATCAACCGTCAACATTTGGACGTGCTCAGATTTTCAAAAAATATAATGCTTCACGTTAATTAATAATTTATTTGACTAACAGAAAATTTGATATATTTTGAATTAAACAAAACATGCCAATAAAAATACATCACTTTTAGGCTCTGGGTAATTGAGATGTATTTATTTTAGATGTATTTATTATTTATATATTTATTTAGATAATCCTTTTTAGTCCCTCTTTGGGAAATTGCAGGATCAAAGTAGCAGGTGCACAGTAGTGAGCAGTAATACAAATAAAAAAGTTTTTAAAAAATTAAGAAAAAGAAAGAAGAAGAAAAATGCAACAGCAATATTAAATATTCAGTATATACAATGTTAATTCATTAAGATTAAAGATTATTATAATGTAATAATACAAATTAAGGGTGTTTTTATTGAATTATTTGAACAGATTAATGTAAATGAATGCCAAAAGTTCTACAGGGGAAGATAACATATGAAGCGATAGGTAACCAGGTAGTTTACACTTTGATGAAGAGGAAAAACTTGGCACAAATAGGTGAACTTCCATCAAAAAGCCCTTTCGCGGCTAATTCTGCCAAGTGTTGCTGCCGTTTTGTCCCTAAACATCCAGAAAGCCTGAGAGTGAGTCACATGACACGAGGTGCTCCGCCTCACACCTGCACCGTGGGCTTCTCATCCTCTTCAGCTAAGTCCACCTGCAGGCACCGCAGTACCGGAGGCCCGGTCGACGGCGCCCCCCTCAGCCCCGTGGCACCGCCGCCTCCTCCGCCCAGCGGGGACAACGGCATGCCTTTACATCGGTGGAGCACAAAACTCGGGTAAATACACATTCAGACTGTTAAGAAATTGCGAAAACGAAAAGTTTAAAACACGTGTATTGATGTCAGTTCACTTCTTTTCTTTTTCTCCCCCACAGAATGAGAAATAAATCCATCGAGGAGGACTTCTGTACACTTCCAACTGTCGCTAGTTCAAATCGGTTATCGCGCTTTTTGCCTAGTTGTAAGTCTCCCGGGACATTTTAATTCATGTGTTCATTTTAAATCAAAACCGTTAAAGCTATTGTACCTAATTAAAAAAAAAAACGCCTTTGTTAAATGAGCCCTTCTGTTTGTTTTTTTTGCTTCCCTGCAGCTATTCTGTACCAGGAGTACAGCGACGTGGCCATCAACAGAGAGATCCAGAGGCAGCAGGGCAAGGAGCCGGGCACCGAGGAGGAGGAGGGGCTCCGGGACGAGTGTTCGGACGGGACGCCGTCCCCCTCCGACCTGTCCCCGTCCAGCTCCTTCCGCTCGTCGCGGGGCTCGGCCTTCGCGCTGTGGCAGGACATCCCCGACGTGCGGACCAGCGGCCAGCTCGACAACTTCAGCAACGAGGAGCGGAAACTGCAGGAGGTGAAGGAAGACGCCCGTTTACTACGCGGTTCATGTCCTGTAGATCGGCCTCCGAGATTTGACACGGACAATATGTTCACGGACCGGCCTTCTCAATGTGGGCGTAGAAAATATGACGTCATTAAAATGACACGAACTGCATGAAAACTAATATAAAGTGCATACAAATACAACATCGACGTGTGTCTAGAGCAGGGGTCAGGAACCTTTTTGACTGAGAGCCTTAAAATCCAAATATTCCTAAATATATTTCATTGAGAGCCATATGCCAGCTGACAGCTGCAGTACTGCTGAGATCCTGACAAACTCAACACTTTACTTTGTTTTCCCCTTTTAGTATTGGTATTTAATATATTTTAGTATTTTAGTATTTAGTATTTTTTTGTATTTTAGTATTAGTATTTAATATTTAGTATGTATTAGTATTTTGTATTTTTTTGTATTTTAGTATTAGTATTTAGTATTTTTTGTATTTTAGTATTAGTATTAAGTATATTTTAGTATTTAGTGTTTAGTATTTTTTTGTATTTTAGTATTAGTATTTAGTATTTTTTGTATTTTAGTATTGAGTATTTAGTATTTTTTTGTATTTTAGTATTAGTATTTAGTATTTTTTGTATTTTAGTATTGAGTATTTAGTATTTTTTTGGTATTTTAGTATTAGTATATAGTCTTTAGGTATTTGGTATTTTAGTATTAGTATTAGTATTTAGTATTGTGTTTTGTGTTTTTATTGCTTTTATTCATATTAATGCTCTAATGTACATCCACTGCTGTGATCCTGAAATTTCCCCACTGTGGGACTAATAAATAAATAAATGTCTTATCTTATATAGTGTTTTTAACATATAATAAATCAAATATGTCTTGCTTTTAATGCGACTTCTGGGGGGTGCAGGTGAAGTGTTAAAAGAACAAAGACGTCTTTAAGAAGAGGAATGTAAATTACCTCTGCTGTAATCTGGAGGATAGAGAAAGTTTCTTTTCTGCGAGCCTTATGCCGTCACCTGAAGGGCCAAAGGTTCCCGACCGCTGGTCTAGAGGCTCGGACGCACAGGCGGTTGCATCCGGTCATTTTTCAAAATAAAATATCTTTCTGACCTTTTTAAAAAATTCATCCTTTTACTGGTAGCACGCCCGGTGACTGGGGACAAATGCTGTAGATGACCCGGCTGACCTTTACTCTCTCTCTCTCTCTCTCTCTCTCTCTCCCTAAACGTAGGCCAAGTTTGAGCTGGTGACGTCCGAGGCGTCCTACATCCGCAGCCTGACCATCGCGGTGGACCACTTCATGCTGTCTCAGGAGCTCGCCGAGTGTCTCGGCGCTCAGGACAAGCAGTGGCTGTTCTCCAAGCTGCCGGAGGTCAAAGGCGTCAGTGAGAGGTGAAGTTCGCCCGCCGACGCCTCTGATTCTCTCTTCTTCTTTTTTTTTTTCAAACGTCCCGGTCGTTAAACGTCCCGTTCTCTGAGCGTTGTGTGTTTTCTGCTCACTCTGGGCCTCTTCTAGGTTCCTTCAGGACCTGGAGCACCGGCTGGAGGAAGACATTCTGCGCTTCGACGTGTGCGACATCGTCCTGGAGCACTGCCCGGCTCTGCGGAGGGTTTATCTCCCGTACGTCACCAACCAGGCGTACCAGGAGCAGACCTACCAGCGTTTGCTGTGAGTCACATGCTCTTCATCGGTCAGCTGCTTGAGACCTAAACGAGTCCACTACCGATCAAAAGTTTGGGGTCACTTAGAAATGTCCTTATTAAGCACTGTTTTTCCGATGAAGATAACATTTAATTAATCATAAATCAACTCTATACATAGTTATTGTGTAGATGACTATTCTCTGGTGTTTAGTGAAGTCTCTACATAAGTAGTAGCCCATCTCCAGTGTTCTAGTGGTACCTTGTGTTATCTCCTTGGAAGACTAGCAGAGGGGTAGAAAACCTGTGTAAACCCTTTTTATGTGAGCGCAGCTGAAAACAGTTATGCTGGTGAGAGAAGCGATAAAACTGGCCTTCCTTTGAGCCACAAGTTTGACGAACTAAATAGATATTTTAAATAAAAATCTGGCACACTCAGCACTTTAAATCATTATTTCTAACCTCGTCAATGTCTTGACTATATTTTCTATTTATTTTGAAATGTATTTAATAAATAAAAGTGTGAGTTTTCATGGAGAACACAACATTGTCAGAATCAGAATATTGTTTATTGCCAAGTAGGTTTACACCTACATGTACCTGGATTTTTTCTGGTGTATAAGGTGCATAAAGAACATACTGAACATAAAAACACAAAAGGTACTGCACAACCACAGGAAGTACTACAAAATACAAAATACAATCACATTAAGTACAAACAAACTTAACTTGCAGATGTTTCATCTCGAGGAGGCTGAGCATTTCTTTTTTTTTCCTGAAAAAAAGAAAGAAAAGAAGGCACGCTGGAATTCACACCCACCTCGACTAAAAGTCATTAACGCGTTTCTCTAAATCTGCTCCTTCTTTTCCTCTCAGGCACGAGAGCCCTCGTTTCCCCGGCATCCTGGCTCGTCTGGAGGAGGACCCCATCTGCCAGAGACTTCCCCTGACCTCGTTTCTGATCCTGCCGTTTCAGAGGATCACGCGGCTCAAGATGCTGGTGGAGGTGAAAACACTCGCCGCCCGATTTCGTGTTCGCACTCGAAAGCCAATTACGTGCCGTAAACTTAATACGTGGACCGGCTGAACTATTATTCCGCAGCAGGTCACCGCAAGAAAAATTACTCACGTTGCCGTGTCTGCGAAAAACAAAGAAAACAAAACAGAAATAATTCACTTTTTCAGAACATTTTAAAGAGGACGACTCCGGGCTCCCGAGACGAGGACACCGCCACCAAGGCTTTCAACGAGCTGAAAAAGGTGGCGATTATCCTCTAATAGCCGGTTGGATGATGTGCTGGCGAGGCACAACAGTAATAACCGATGTCGGTGTGTGTGTCTTCTCAGATCATCAAAGAATGTAACTCCAGTGTGCAGTCGATGAAGAGGATGGAGGAACTTATTCACCTCAATAAGAAAATCACTTTCGAGGGAAAGGTGATGGAAGTCATCGGATGTTTATTTCCTATTTTTGCATCGTGAGCGTTTTAACGTCTTTTAAGCGTTTCTTACGCTTCGTCTTTCTCCGTAGATCTTTCCTCTGATCTCTCAGTCCCGCTGGCTGGTGAAGCACGGCGACCTCCTGGAGGTGGACACGCAGACGATGAGCATCTCCGGGTCCAAGCTCAAGCTGCCCACCAAGCCGGTGTACCTCCACCTGTTCAACGACTGCCTGCTGCTGTCCCGGAGGAAGGAGTGAGTCGAGCGGACGGCGTCGTCTCTCACGGAACACGGGTTTATCTATAGCTTCTTCCCTTCCAGACTGATGGCAGAAACAAAACTATTAAAATGTGTGTAATAACCCAGCAATACCTCGCTACACTTATCATGTTGTCACCTTCCTAAAATAAGGGCATATGTCATTTTTTGACAATCTTTATTTTTATATTTTTGCCTAAATCATAGATAGATAGATAGATAGATAGATAGATAGATAGATAGATAGATAGATAGATAGATAGATAGATAGATAGATACTTTATTAATCCCCAAGGGGAAATTTGTCGTTACAGTAACACCAATGAACTAAACACACAAGAATAAAATATAAAATATAAAGAACAGGGATGAAAGATATAGATGTATACAAGTAAAATATAAAATACAAAATGAAGTATATATGTATATAAAATGAAACATATATATATATATATATATATATATATATATATATATATATATATATACACACACAAACAAATATAATACAATGACTGTGCAAAGTATACAAAGTAAAATATAAAATAAAAAGTAAAATATAAAATACAAAATAATATATATATTATTGTTGAAACACAAATGATATTACAATAATTCTAAAAACTAACATATTATAATAATAATAACAATGGTCTGAAAACCACACGCCCACTTAAACCGTCAACACACAGTGGCTTTAAAGACCCTCCAGACGGTTATTATAATGTGCAGAGGAAAAAGAAATCATGCTAATAAACCGCCATCTTTGTTGTTGTTGTTGTTGTTGTTGTTGTTGTTGTTGCAGTACGTGGAAGTTCATGGTGTTCGTGCACGCCAAGATCGGAGAGCTGAAAGTGAAGGACCTCAGTCAGAAGCTGCAGGGCATCTCCGGCTTCATCTTCCACCTGCAGCTGTGTGAAGGCCGGCAGCTCAAGCACCAGATCCTCCTCAAGTCGCACACCGAGTGAGTCGCGACGACCGTGGCATGGAAAAGGGGGCGGGGCATCTTTATCAGGCGGCGATGTAACTGTAACTTCCTCTCGTCTACCAAGGAGCGGGAAGCAGAGATGGATCACGGCCATGTTTCCGTCCGATCCGCTCGACGACATCGAGCAGGCCAGTGAGAACGACGGTCAGCGGAGACTTCAGGCTGAGACTCGATGGACGACGTTCAATCCTCTCATTCATCGTTTTTCTTCTCTTTTTTTTTTCTTTTCGCCTAGATATATCCCAGGTTCAGTGCATCAAGAGCTATCAGGCCCAAGAGCATGACGAGTTGACGCTGGAGAAGGCCGACATTCTGCACGCCAAGACCATAACGAGTGACGGTGAGAGCGCGGATAAAGTGAGATGGATAAACCTGCAGTCTGACCTCAACCTGCGCCCAAGTTATCGGAACTTGTGACGTTTAAAAGTTTGGGGTCGGACAATTTTGTGTTTTCCAAGAGAACTCACACTTGTATTTATTATAATGAATTGCAAAATGAATAGAAAATATATAATAATGTTTTTTTAAAGACATAAGATAATCCTTTATTAGTCCCACAGTGGGGACATTTCAGGATCACAGCAGCGGATGCACATTAGAGCATTAATAAAATAAAAAGATACAGATAAAACACAATTGCAATACTAAATAATAATACTAAAATACTAAATATGCAGAGGAAACAAAATACATACACAAGGCAGTGACTAAAGTGAATTTCCAGCAGGTTAAAGTTTCCAGGAAAATAAAGTACTGAGTGTGCCAGATTTTTATTTGAAATATCAATTTTTTTTTTCTTCAAATTTGTCGCTCAAAGGAAGGCCAGTTTTATAGCTTCTCCACAGCATAACTGTTTTCAGCTGCGCTCACATAAAAAGGCTTTTCAAGGGTTTTCTACCCCTCCGTTAGTCTTACATTACATTACATGACGTGTCATTTAGCAGACGCTTTTATCCAAAGCGACTTACAATAAGTGCATTCAACCTTGAGTACAAACTAAGAACAACAAGAATACAGAAACTAACATTTCCTCAACATAGTCGAACTACTAGAGTACCATAATAAGAGCTGTTTAAGTGCCTCTTCTAAGGCGATAACACAATGTACCACTAGAACAATGGAGATGGGCCTCTATACACTTATGAAGAGACTTCATTAAAAAACAGAGAATAATCATTTACCACATTAACTATGTAGAGAGAGTATTTATGATTAATTTAATGTTATCTTCATTGACAAAACAGTGCTTTTCTTTTTTAAATAAGGACATTTCTAAGTGACCCAAACCTTTAAACGGTAGTGTGTATCTGTCCGTTCCACTGGCGATGGAAGCTGTGTGTGTGTGTGTGTGTGTGTGTGTGAGCGGCGGTCTCCTTGACGACCATACGGGATCTTCTCTTTCCACCAGGCTGGGTCGAAGGCATCCGACTGTCCGACGGGGAACGGGGCTGGTTCCCCAAAACCTACGTGGAGGAAATCACAAGTCGCAGCGCTCGCCTCCGCAACCTGCGGGAGAACATCCGCATCAAGTGTGTGACGCAGAAACTGGAGGGGGAAGAGTAACCAGAAGGTGTGTCATTTTCAAGCCTCTAGGGTCTCTTTTCGTTTGACTTCTTCAAGGACGTGGGACCGGCTTCTTGAATACGGAGAACGACAACAACAACAACAACAACAACTCTTGTGAGCGGTTTATCTGTAGCGAGCAAATTCAGTCTTAAAATCGGCTTTGATCCCAAATGAGTCATGTTCTCCTGAGGATTTTCTATTCGTGGGAGCAATCACTTTATGCATTCTTTCTGTGAATGCGTTTTCTTTTCCATTTTTTTAAGTCTCAGAAACACCTGCGCGGGGTACGTTTCTCGGCTCACGTCGGAGTCCGTATTTTTGGCGCCGTTTCGTGCCGTCGCTCACGTAATGACGGCAGATGCTTCTCTTGATCAGGAGCCCGTCGTCTTTCCATCGCTGTTCATTTTCATTGTCCGAGGAGAAGAAAAGAAAATATAATTCAGTGTTTTTAATCCATCCGATAGTTAATTCCCATCCATGTGAGTTTGTGAAACATCCTTGCCTCTTTTATTAAAGAGGAGGTCCAGACGAGGATACTGAAGGATGGGTTTCATTTCTTTCAACGGTGTTTTCACGATTCCGCTGTAACATGAAGGACAGATTACCCCGTTAACAAGGCCACGCTACACGAATACCGTCTGGATTAACCCTCCTGTTACCTTCAAATGTACTAACATCTTTTACCCTTTTTGACCCCAGCAATTAAAACCTCCAGAAAATTTTGAGAATTAATATTGTTTCCCAAGTTGAAGTGTCAGGTACTTTATGTTTGTTTGTTGACGACCTAAATATCCTTTTAAATAAATAAAAAAGTTGATATTTCTTATCTGTTTTACACAGTGAAAGCCTGGGGTCAAATTGACTCCGAAGAACACCGATGTGTTCAGGACAGTGAAAACATATCATGTGAATGTTATGTTTTCCCAGTTGTCCCCAATAAATTAGGAAAAGTCATGAAATATGAAGCAAAAAAAATTATGTCAATCATTTTTTTAGAGACGTCAAACATTAAATGGGGTCAAATTGACCCCATGGTCACAGGAGGGTTAAGATGACTATATTCTTCTATTTGAGTTATTGTCCACGAAAAAACAAGTTATCTCACTGACAAGTATTGCTTGTAGCTAAAGACAGATAGATCCTCTTTCTCTGTGGCATTGGTGTCCAAAATAAACGATTAAAAACTGACTTTCCTGTGTTCCCACAAACACGCCCTGTAGTTGATCCAGAGGACAGAAACCATCCCACTGATGCAAATACCTATTAATGCACAGCTGGAAATAGTCCCCAACAAATGCACTATTTAGTCTTGTTTGAGTAACGTTTGCTAAAAAGAAACTACAGCGCCCCTCTGTTTTTAGGGAATGATTTGTGCCTTTAAAAAAAAAATGTTAATGTCCATTGGGAACAAGTTGCGCTTGGTGCTCAGTGCCAGACACCATGGTGATGGTTAGCTTGTTCTTTTCACTGCATTTGTTGACAAATTACAAAATAATTGTCTTTTAAAAACAAGGAAATGGACACTTATCAAAATTCCCCTGCGGACACATTTACATTTCCGTGTAGTAAAAGGTTTATAAACTTTAACCCCAGTTGAACAAACACTACAACTTTGATATATCCCACCTACAATGCATTAACGAGTAGTACCGTCACACTCTAAGGACTAAATGACATTAAGGCCTCCATTGTCCACATTAGTTGCAAAAATCCCCAAACGACCCAAAGCGCAGTGTAACTGAGCTGAGATCAGTTATTAATGAACCACTATAATCCACATTCAATTATAAACTCCTCCAGTGGCACATACAATGTCTATAGCCCCCTTTTTATTTGTGAGTTGTAATTTAATTGTGTATTTATACTCCTCTAGCTGGTTGTTCTCTAAGGAGATGCTGATGTAAATGTGCTTAAGTGCAGATTGCTTCGTGTATAAAGAGTAGAAATGATTAATTTACGATTATGACTGTAATTTATGAGAACAAAGATTCAACGGGTGTTATTGCATTCCACAACTATAACGTTTTCTGTTTGATTCCTTTCTAATAGCGACATATAAATACTGTAATACACTGGATGTTTACCGGATATCTGCACACTACTGTAAATGTTTAAGCTTTTAAATAAATACAGATACTTACTTGTTTTATTGTTGTGTTGAATTAACAACTCTTAAGTTTAAAAAAAAAAGTTTATTGTAAAAGACATGAAAACTAAATATGTACAGCTGCTTCAGAACTATTTATATGAGTAAATTACTTTAATATCTCTGCAGACTAACATTTCTTTTAGCTCTCTTTTTTTCTGAGGAATAAAAGGAACTAAATCCCCGAACGACATTCATATTGGGCGAGAGCATTTCACGCCTCCCCGCTGCTGTATCTTCATTTTGCGGCACAATTATACACTACCGTTCAAAAGTTTGGGGTCACTTAGTGCTTTTTTTTCAAATGAAAATGACATTAAATTAATCAGAAATACTCTCTCTACATAGTTAATGTGGTAGATGACTATTCTGTTTGTTAATGAAATCTCTACAGAGGTGTGTAGAGGCCCATCTCCAGTTTTGTGTTATTGCCTTAGAAGACGAGCAGAGGGGTAGAACCCCCTTGAAACCTTTTTTTTTTAAATTGTTAAAATTGAAACTTTTTATTTTGCATTTTCCACAAACAGATTATTTCTTGACATTGAAACCCTTTTTATGTTAGCGCAGCTGAAAACAGTTATGCTGGTGAGAGAAGCTCTAAAACTGGCCTTCCTTTGAGCCACAAGTTTGAAGAACAACATTAATATTTCAAATGAAAATCATTATTTCTAACCTCGTCAATGTCTTGACTATATTTTGTATTAATCTTGTATTCATTTAATAAATAAAAGTCTGAGTTTTCATGGAAAACACAAAATGTTCTGGGTGACCCCAAACTTTTGAACGGTAGTGTACATAACAGCGGTTCAGTACATACTTTCTCTACACGTTGTTTCAGATTCATAATAAAAGTCAATCTCGTTCCACGTTCCCATGAGTCAGCTGCGGCCGTTGACGTGGCGTTGGCCGGCCGGCGCCGCGGCCTCCTGGGACTCCTTCCTGCTCCTCTGCAGCTTCGGCATGAGGGGAGGAGCGCCGCGAGTCACGGGGGCGTGGCGGCTTCTGTCCGGCTGCAGATCAAAGGAAACAAACTCGTGGAGGCAAAGTCGAGTCGACGTAACCGCGGGCGGATGTGGATATTTAGTGCCAATAAAACCTTTTCTTCCAGGATTAAGAAAATCATTAATTACCTTCGCATTGAAAATGCGGAAGGTCATGTTTTGCCGTGTATTTGTATGCGTGTTATTCGCATAAGTCAAAAAGTATTAAACCGAATCGCATGAAATTTGGTGGGATGATTGGTTATTATCCGGGGACCATTTGATTAGATTTTGGGATCGATCGGGTCAAAGGTCAAGGTCAAATATTCTTGAATCGCATGACATTTGGTGGGGTGATTGGTTATTATCCGGGGACCAATTGATTAGATTTTGGGATCGATCGGGTCAAAGGTCAAGGTCATGAAAAGGTCAACATCTTTACCATAGCGCGGTCAATTTTGTATCCAATTGTCATGCAACTAATGCCAAAATGTTAATTAATTCAATGCCCAATCTTGTGATATGCGAAGACTCCTCGTGCTTTGCGAGTGTTAGTTGAGAAAGTTAACGTTGACCAATGGATGACCAGGAGGAGAGCAGAAGGTAGCTCTGTGTGCAAGGTGTAACTTGGGGTGTCTCGCTAACTGTGAACCCTGTTATTATTTGAGGTCCGCTCTACCTCCTGGACCCCAGCCACCTCAATCTTCTACCACCTTCTAAGTTTCACTGAACATCTTAGTTGATAGAAACCGTGTTAGGGGAAGTCAGGTATTCTGCTAGCAGCGTGTAAAAAGGCTATTACGAAGAGATGGCACACGATAGAACCACCGTCACAATTCTTTACCATTGTATATTCATTATACAGCACAGTCTAACCTGCTGTAATTGAAACATCCAGTTCCGATAATCCTCCTCACAGGTACAAGATACCTGCAGCGGCTCCACCAGCTCACCTAAAACACAACAGTTATGCAATTACTTCTTCTTTTTTTTCATCGCTCTTAGTTTTTTTGACTATAATCAAATGCTACATTTAGTCAAAATAAGTATTAAAGTCAGATGTTCGCACCTGTCAGCTCAAACTCCAGCCGTCCAGGCAGGGCGAACCTCTCGACTGCTTTGATGCTGTGTCGGGGCAACCTCCCCTGATAGAGATGGCGTGGAAGAAATAGAAACGCTTTAAGTAGATCTAAGTTTTCCTTCCACAATCACACAATGACTGCACAAGAAGAAATAACGACTGAAGGCGTGTGTGTGTGTGTGTGTGTGTGTGTGTGTGTGTGTGTGTTTGCACCGCTATCAAAGTGAGGACCATCGTGGGTTATTAACTTTGGGAGTGAGGACCAAAATGCAAAGTGAGGACATTTAGGCCGGTCCTCAATTTTTGGTGTTCCACGATACTGTTTGGGTTTGAACTGAGGCGCAGGCATGTGTGTGTGTTTGTGTTTGTGTGTTACAAAATGTTCTACCCATGCTATATGTCAAGTTCTGTGTAAAGGTTACAGGGACACGTAGTTATGCCACAGTGGTTGACGAGGTGTTATTATGGATTTTTCCCGTAGAGTCATGTTACACTACCTCATATCTTATATTCAGACGCTTGTTGTCAACAGACAGCAGCAGAACGTCTTGAGGGAAGAGAACCATCAGTCTCTCTTGGAGTCCCTGAAAGAACCGAGCCAGGTCACTGCTACTGTTGTATTAACATACTATGTCAAATAATGTTAACTATAATACAGGGTGTTACTTATATTTATTTTAATGTGCCACCAGTAGCAAACAGTTTATCACAACTTGTTATATTTTGTCCATTATTTAAATGGGTAATTATTAATATAAAAGTATTTGATCTCATTTGGCTCATAATAAAAAATATACACTGAGCTTACAATGCTATAATGAATTAAAACGTTGCGCAAATGTCACAAATAAGACACAAGTTGTAGTCAATCTGAATAATCCTTTAATGTAAATAAGTAATGTTAAATAAATGATGGACCGTAAATGAGAGCAGCCTCTACATGCCACGTTGTCTTACTTAGAAGTGTTTTATAAAAGGAAATGTAGTGTTAATTTCCAGATAAGTATTATTGTAAATGGTGGTTAATCTGCAATCAGGTGGTAATCATGGAAGGGCGTAAAGGAAAAATAAAAATCCCTTCGGATTACTTGGCAGTAAATTTGATCTCCAATTAGTTGATCCACTCTTAATTGAAGCTTCTTAACCCAGTGAGACAGGGTGTGTGTTACCTGTCTCTGTGTGTTGACGATGTGGACGATGGATGTGTACCCCGGCTGACCCATGTGCTGAATCGGCGAGCCCTCCCACTGCCAAATGGGAGCTTGCAGTAAGTACTTTTTCAGCTCTTCTCTTTTCCAATGCTCATCACAGGGTAACTGGGAAAGAAATCGTAATAAGATATGATCAATATATTCATTACGATGTAACTTAAAGTGGAGTTGTCACCAGGACAGAAGGTAATTACGAGATAGGAGAGGGCGCAGTGGGAGGGGCTCATGGGTTGTGCCGTTGACTTGTACTTCCTGTCTTCTATGTGTTGCATCCACCTCTGCAGCTCTGCAGCGCTGGAGCATATGAAGACCTTGGAGTCCAGCATCGGACCTGGAGGAAAGAGGGGACGACATACACGGCGTTTCTTAATTCAGAGTACACGACTACAGACTTGTTCTGGTCTCGGGAGTCCAGACTCCGGAGGACGGGAGGACAAGACAACGGGAGGACGGTCTTTCTGCGATTGGACCAGCAGCTGACTTGATGACGTCACCACATCAGCTGTTCTTCTCCTGACTTTACTCTAATTATTCACTGTGAATTATTTTTTACAGTCAAATAAACAAAACATCCTAAAATGACATTCCGTGACTCAACAACAGTATTTATAAAAACTAATCTGTCAGTAGTTTATTTTCTCCTCCACTGCTGTTTCCGGTTGCTGGTGAAATGCATTCTGGGATATCTGCTGGCCAGAATACGCACAAGTCTCCTCTGATGCATTCTGGGTAAAGTGGGAGGAGCAAGTCACATCCGGACGTTTTGAACGTGAAGAGAGAGAAGAGAACTTTGAATGTGAATATGTACTGAGACTGATGAGGAGACAGGACACAAGGAGAGGAAAGGACACAAGTAGAGGAAAGGACACAAGTAGAGGAAAGGATGCACTATAGAGGAAAGGACACAAGTAGAGGAAAGGACACAAGTAGAGGAAAGGACGCACAAGTAGAGGAAAGGACGCACAAGTAGAGGAAAGGACACAAGTAGAGGAAAGGACGCACAAGTAGAGGAAAGGACGCACAAGTAGAGGAAAGGACACAAGTAGAGGAAAGAACACAAGTAGAGGAAAGGACGCACAAGTAGAGGAAAGGACACAAGTAGAGGAAAGAACACAAGTAGAGGAAAGGACGCACAAGTAGAGGAAAGGACACAAGTAGAGGAAAGGACGCACAAGTAGAGGAAAGGACACAAGTAGAGGAAAGGACACAAGTAGAGAAAAGGACACAAGTAGAGGAAAGGACACAAGTAGAGGAAAGGACGCACTATAGAGGAAAGGATGCACAAGTAGAGGAAAGGACCCAAGTAGAGGAAAGGACACAAGTAGAGGAAAGGATGCACAAGTAGAGGAAAGGACCCAAGTAGAGGAAAGGACATAAGTAGAGGAAAGGACACAAGTAGAGGAAAGGACACAAGTAGAGGAAAGGACACAAGTAGAGGAAAGAACACAAGTAGAGGAAAGGACACAAGTAGAGGAAAGGACACAAGTAGAGGAAAGGACGCACAAGTAGAGGAAAGGACACAAGTAGAGGAAAGGACACAAGAAGAGGAAAGGACGCACAAGTACGCTGATTGAGAAACGCCGTAACTCATGCTCGGTACTGCACATCGTGTTTTCAGTTCTCACCGCTGATCTCAAACATGTGCGGTGAATGTGGCGCTTTAGGGTCTACGGAGACGGCCTCCAAGGAAAGTCCAGAAAGGGGGAGGATGCCCTGCGAGACAAGAAAACACAAGCTGTCAGGAAAATGATGGGATTCAGTTTCCTTTGAAGAGATTATATAATGCTTTTTTTTAAAATCATTATAGTCCCCTGAAAAAGATATTATGCCCCATTTACCCCAGCAGATACTGAGCTCCTCTGCTCCTGTCCAACGTGTGTGTTTTTTGAACTGGACTATATTTTCTAATGTTTTTCTGCTTTCAGAGTTTGTTGTGTTGAAGTACAAAAAGTATATAGTGTGATCAAAACGATTTAAATGTGATGGTTGACTAATTTGGAGAAAGTGGAAGAGGCGTGAGATTATATTTTTCGACATTTACAGATTTACAAACGTACAAACAGACTGGATCAGGCCAAATGTAAAAAGAAGAAAATATGTTTTCAAGCATTTCACTATTTTGTAAAATATATTATTACAATAAAAAGCTGAGCCAGCAAAAACAAGACAAACATTAAACGTATGAAAAGGCTTAAGAGCGATTACGTTGCAGAACGTTTTCAGTGTTCTCTCTATATCCTGGACCAATTAAAAAATGCGTTCTGTCCATTATTCCCTTTAAGAACAATGACATGGGAACATTGGGTCTAAGTTTTACCTTTTAGTTTAAAGTGTGTGTTTGAATCTTAACCACTATTGGAGATTTAATTTGTAAGTAAAAATGCACAAAGTTTACCTGATAAATGAAGTCTTGTTGAGCGTGGTCCAGGGAAAGGATCAGGAGGTGGGAAGAGAATAACACCAGGAAGTGCTCACTGGTTTCCTGTGTGTGTGTGTGTGTGGGGGGGGGGGGGGGGGGCAAGAGAGAGATGTGGGACAATGATTTAATAAACAAAATATAGTGCAGCAGGTGTCATTGGGGTCTCCATCAACAGTCCACACAGGCAATGTAAGAAAATCAATCAATCTTTGATTTTAGACTCAAGGTCCAAATAGTACAAAACATTCAATTGAATAAAATACAAATAAAATCCCAGGTAGAGTACATGGAACTACGGATGAGTTATGAATAGACGGCTGTATAGAGGACTAAACTTTATGTTTGATTAAACCAAATGTACAGTGAACACTTTCACGCCTCACACCAATGTGTTCAGTGGCGTTTCTACATCAAGGCCAGGTGGAGCACTGCCCCACCAGATCCACCAGATGACGATATGCTGGTCTAACTGGTTTGTTTAGGACAAGAATTACAGCGCCAGTCGTGGCAAACCCCGCTACTGCCCCCTAGTGGCGAACACATGTATCGCCCTGAACTACTTCAGGTGAAAGCAGGTGAGTTTTAAGTAAACACAAAGCTTTAAAATGATAATAACAAGAAAATAAGGATGATGGGGGCAAGGTACTAACACACTACAATACAATAACAAGTCTGACAATATTTGCCCTTAAAATGTACAGGGTGCAATATATATATATATATATATATATATATATATATATGCACACACACATAAGTACAGTCATATATATACAGATATATATGACTGTACTCATGTGTGTGCATATATATTTTTTTGAATATATATATATATGAATATATATATATATATATATATATATATATATATATATGAATATATATATATATGAATATATACACACACATATATATATGAATGTATATATATAAAAATGTATACATACATATATATATGTAAATATATAAATATATATAAAAATATATACATATAAATAAATATATATATATATATATATATATATATATATATATATATTTATGTGTGTGTATATGTATGTGTATAGGTGGTGTTACCTGTGTGTAACCGTTGTAGAGCGTTACCAGGGAGGAGTGGATGATCTCTCCATACATGTGGGCCGGTTGGCCCTGCCACTCCCTGATTGGCTGGTGGGAGTAAATCCTTTGGCGTAGCTCCTCCCTGCTCCTGCCCCACAGCGCCACCTACAGACACGACACCTCATCAGCACATACTATTGGTTATGATCTGTACATTTAAATAGTTTGTCGGACATTTTCCCTTAGTTGTAAAAAAGAAAACTGTATGTTCTTCGTGGAAAAATCCTGCATACTCTATGTTATCTCAATAGTGTTGAGTTATGTTTCGCAGGAGTCATGCATTCGCTCCACTTTTTCTGTTTTTGTTTGTTTGTCTCGTCTCCAGCTCTCCTTCTGATCACATACAGCATTGCTCTTAAACCTTCAGCAATCCACCGGTCAAACTTTTTCACGGTTTCATAACGGAATACTTTACAGAGACTTTGTTCTGTTGCAGCGGCTCTTTTCGGAATTCGCCATTCAAGTGGAAGAAGTGTGTGTGGCAGTGTGCCCTCTCTCGGATTTCGAACTTCCCGTCAATTCACCTGGCGAACGAATCTCTCCTTTGGCGAAAAGAATGAACTGATGTCTAAACAAAGCCAACACGGACTTTAGTAGATCTGCCGCCCTCTGCTTCAAACCTGGCTCAACACACATCCGGACAGCGCACTACATCTGCCGGGCGCAACTCCACCGGACACTCCAGCACTGTCGGGGAAAACGAGGGAGGCGGGATCTGCTTTTATATTAACGTAGGTTGGTGCACAGATGTCACAGTGTTAATGGAATCATGCAGCCCTCACCTAGAAACACTTTTAATAGACTGCAAACCATTTTATTCACCGCGGGAGTTCTCCTCATTCATTCTGGCCGGTGTGTACATCCCACCTCAGGCCTGTGTGGAGTGAGGCACTCCAACACCTGGCTGAGCAGATCACCACCATGGAGCACAAACACCCAGACTCCCTGCTCATTGTTCTTGGGGACTTTAACAGAGCAAACCTCAGCAAAGAACTGCCTAAATACAGACAGCATATCAAGTGTAGCACCAGGGACAAAACACACTGGACCACTGCTACACTGTTCTGAAAGATGCATATCACTCAGTCCCCGTGCAGCTTTGGGACTATCTGATCATTGTCTGGTCCATCTTCTGCCGTCCTACAGGCAGAAACTAAAATCTGCAAAGCCTGTGGTGAAGACTGTGAAGAGATGGACCAATGAGGCCAAGCTGGAGCTACAGTCCTGCTTTGCCTCCACTGATTGGAGTGTTTTTGAGGCTGCTGCTAGAGACCAGGAACGGCTGCGTGACAGTGTGACATCCTACATCAGTTTTTGTGAGGACATGTGTGTGCCGACTAAAACCTTCTGCACATACAACAACAATAAACCCTGGTTCACTGCAGGACTCAGGCAGCTTGTCGGGCTAAAGAGGAGGCCTACAGTGGTGGGGACAGGATTCTCTACAACCAGGCCAGAAACTCCCTGACGAGGGAGATCAAGTTAGCTAAGAAGAGCTATACTGATAAGCTGGAAAAGAAGTTTTCAGCCAACGACCCCTTGTCAGTCTGGAGAGGCCTGGAAGTACTCACCAACTACAAGAGACCATCCCCCCCCACTGTGGACAATCACCGTCTGGCCGACGACCTGAATGTGTTCTACTGCAGGTTCAACAAGCCCACTTCCGCCACGCCCAACTGCCCCATCAACAAACAATCATCTGCCTCCCTCTCACCTCCCCCACCCAACCCCCCACCGCACTGACGATCTGCGAAGAGGCTGTGAGTCGGCTCTTTCAGAGACTGAAGATCAGGAAGGCTCCGGGCCCAGACGGTGTGTCCCCCTCCTGCCTGAAAGCCTGTGCTGACCAGCTGGCCCCCCATCTTCACGGAGATCTTCAACCGATCACTGGAGCTGTGTGAAGTCCCTTCCTGCTTCAAGCGCCCTTGATCATCGGTCCCCAAGAAATCCTCCATCACAGGATTAAATGACTACAGACCCGTTGCCCTGACGTCTGTGGTCATGAAGTCCTTGAAAGACTGGTGTTGACCCACCTGAAGGACATCACAGGCCCCTGCTGGACCCCCTGCAGTTTGCCTATCGCGCAAACAGGTCGGTGGATGATGCGGTCAATATGGGACTGCACTATATACTGCAACACCTCGACTCCCCAGGGACATACGCAAGGGTTCTGTTCGTGGACTTCAGCTCGGCATTCAACACGATCATCCCGAGCTTCTTCATCCCAAACTCTGCCAGCTCACCGTGCCAGCCCCCACCTGTCGGTGGATCACTAACTTCCTGACAGACAGGACGCAGCAGGTGAGGCTGGAAAACCATATCCAGCACCCGGACCATCAGTACCGTGCGCCCCAGGATGTGTGCTCTCTCCACTGCTCTTCTCCTCTACACCAACGAGTGCACCTCAGGGGACCCGTCTGTTATACTCCTGTAGTTCGCAGACGACACAACGGTCATCGGCCTCATCAGGAACGGTGACGAGTCTGCGACAGACGGGAGGTTGAACAGCTGGTCCTCTGGTGTGGTGAGAACCACCTGGAGCTGAACAAGCTCAAGACTGTGGAGATGACAGTGGACTTCAGGAGGAGCCCCCCAGCAGGGCCCCCCCTCACCATACACAATAGCACTGTGTCCGCAGTGGAGACCTTCAGGTTTCTGGGATCCACAATCTCCCAGGACCTGAAGTGGGCCTCCAACATCAACACCATCCGGAAAAAGGCCCAGCAGAGGCTGTACTTCCTGCGCCAGCTCAGGAAGTACAGCCTGCCTCAGGAGCTGCTGATCCTCTTCTACACCGCCATCATCCAGTCTGTCCTCTGCTCCTCCATCACTGTGTGGTTTGGATCGGCCACCAAACAGGACAGAGGCAGACTACAGCGGATCGTCAGGTCGGCAGAGAGAACTATTGGTTCCAGCCTGCCCTCCATCCTGGACTTGTACACCTCCAGAGTCAGGAAGCGGGCTGGAAAGATCACTACAGACCCGTCACACCCTGGACACAAGCTGTTCCAACTCCTCCTCTGGGAGGCGCTACAGAGCTCTGTACGCCAAAACTACCAGACACAGAAACAGCTTCTTCCCTCTGGCTGTCACCCTGATGAACAGTTGATCAGACTCTCCATCTGCACTATCTGCACTTTTTTAACTACTGCCTTTAATGTCTTTTTGAATCTTTTTTATATTTATCTAGTTTAATGTATATTGTGTATGTATGAGAGAGCAAAGTGGAACCGGAGACAAATTCCATGTATGTGAAAACTTTCATGGCCATTAAAGCTGATTCTGATTCTGATTCTGATTCTGATTACTAAATGTTTTTGTCAATATTTGTTATGTTTCACAGGAGTCATGCATTACGCAGCCAATTGGAGTTTGCTTCACCGTTTTAAGTCTCTAGTCATCGTTATTTGAGCAAAACATTGCCCAAGCAAGAATGATTTTGTTTCTAAATGCTAAATGTTGTTCTGTTGCAGGTTGGAAGCTTCATATTTAAACAATTACTCATTCAAGTGGAAAGAAGTGTGTGTGGCAGTGTGTCCTCTCTCCTTTCGTTTCCCGTAAAGTTTCAATTGGAGAATGCAGAATCTCTCACTTTTTAAGCGGAAATAACCCGCAGTGTGTAAACAGTGTGTAAACAGTGTGTGTCGGGCCCTCAACACAAATAACTGCAGTCATGGGAGACGCATCTCCACCACACTCCAGCACTTAAAAGGTGTGAGTGTTTGCCCAAAGTGATACTTGTGTTTCTGACACACACACACACACACACACACAAATCCCACGCACACACACAGACACACACGCATTGGGGACCTCTTGTTCCAGGTGTCGCATTGAAGGGTGGCGCGGTGGAGGCGGATGCTGCTCATCTCTGCTGTGCCTCGCCGACAGCTGAAGCCTGGACTCTCCCAGATTCCACGCCCTGAATAAACACACGTCATGAGTCACGTTGGCTCCGTGGTTATAGCGTCGTGGTTATAGCGCCGTGGTTATAGCGCCGTGGCCTCATTGTTGCACGGATGTGGCTCCAGTTTTATGGCGCCTTCTTTTGCAACGTTGAACATCAAAGTGCACGTCCCGTTTGGCTCTGGCCCGCCGTTCAAAGCCCTAATAATGTTACTCAACTGCGGCCCTGTTGAGCTACAAGGAAACAAACAATACATAGAGATTGAAGAGCAGTACACCTCACAACATAAAGGTCTTGATCCTCCTGCAGATGGACGGCAGACAGACGTAATCAGATTACACTAGTTATTTTAAGTCAAAGCAGCTTTAAAAAAAAGTATCAGTCGTGAAGTCACCAGTGATGAATGTATTTTCATCTTGAGTGGTGTGTATTCTTTATAGATATCTTAATATCTTGCATTGTAATCTTAAGCTATAATTGCTGGTTTGTGTCATTGGTCCATGCGAAAAAATAAACATGATTTTAAGGACATTTTCGGAAAAACATGAAACATTTAAAAGTGCTTTTGACGGTAGCGAAGAGAAACATTAAATACAAATAAAAAAAGCATTTCCATTTGTTAAAGTTTAATCAGCAGGATGTTATTCAGATACCAACGCAGTCAAAATCCATACGCATGTCAGTACTTTATACAAAGTGAAAAACAGTTACTGTTAACAGTGTATATCTACAGTATCTACATCTCCAGTGTTCTAGTGGTACGTTGTGTTATCGCCTTAGAAGACTAACGGAGGGGTAGAAAACCCTTGAAAACCCTTTTTATGTGAGCGCAGCTGAAAACAGTTATGCTGGTGAGAGAAGCTATAAAACGGGCCTTCCTTTGAGCCACAAGTTTGAAGAACAAAATTAATATTTAAAATATAAATCAGTATTTCTAACCTTCTTAATGTCTTGACTACATTATCTATTTATTTGATGAATAAAAGTGAGTTTTCATGGAAAACACAACATTGTCTGGGTGAGCCCAAACGTTGTGTCTGCGCTCATCTTCGCCTGTGAGTGGGCTGAGACCATAAGTAGTAATCGGCCAGATAAGTAGTACTTATTGAACAGCCGCACATAAGAACTGGTAGTTGTAATCATCCTCTGGTAATCCCGTAGCCTTAGAACAAGAGGGGATTAGTCCCGCCCTGACTGTCTATTAAACCCCTCCATGATTCAGCTATTGTCTCGTCGTAAACTGCTAATCACGTCAGTGCACCATCACCAGAGCCCCCCAAATTCACGCTTAGTAAATAGGAGCCATTTACTTCTCCGTCCTTGTCGTTGTTCTGGGTGCTGATGAGTGGAAATCATATAGATGTAATGTGTTTGGTTCTGCAGCTGTTTTTCATTGCGGTTAAAAGGGAATTGAATCTTTTCTGAGTTTAAAAAGCACATCCTGTCACTCTTTGAAAACAAGCATTCAGTATGCCCCTCCTGGAAATGGTACGGCTGAATACTCTGAAGGAAGTAAAAAAGCTGCTCTCTTTCAAAGCTGTGAAGATAAAACACACATTTAATTTGACCCCAAATCACGTTGTTTTCTTCTTCCAGGATCCAAATGCAGACACGACTGTGTAAATTCCCCCACCTTTTTACTTTTCCTAACCAGTTCTTAGCTTTTAAAACACATGCACTCATATTCACATCTTACCCTAAATTGTCTCCGGAGAGTTCCAGGAGCTCGATCTCATCCGGGCCCACCTCGTCCACCCCACTGTGATGCCTCTGGGTCACGCTGCAGCATCCCATGTCGGACGAGGACTCTGCACCTCCCTCCGTCCGTCTCAGCTTCTACTCCACACACCGAGCACCATCTGCCCAGACGCTCATCCCTGCTGTGTGTGTGTGTGTGTGTGTCACACTTAAACCAAAGAGATAACTGAAAAAAACGAGGGCTGGTTGGGTCCAAAAGAGGATATTGTTGGCTGGAGTAGAGACCTGAGTGGGTGCTGTCGCTAAGCTCTAGTTCCCCCTTTTTTGCCAGCATGCATTTTTTATTTAACAAAGCCGTATCGAAGAGGAATCGAAGATAAAAGTGGTAAAGTCGCAGCTTCGTCGTTGCTCCTTCCTTCCTGTCAGTTGGCTGTGTGCAGAGGTCTAAAGCGACGCTTTACTGTGACAAAAAAAAAAAACCTGGCTGCTATTGTTAATTAAAGCTTCTCCCATTTGTAAATGTTTAAAAAAAATGTAAAATCCGCAGCAGCAACAGATACTAAACTCGCTTTGTTTTGACGCGTGAGGCTCTGCTGCTCCCTGCCTCCTGGCTGAGAGTGGATGAAGATGCATGGGAAGAAAACAGCAACACAACTCATGAATATTGATAGAGGAAAGGAAATAATGAGGGGGTTATGAAACGGCGAGCTGCAGTCAAAACAACGAAGCCGCAACAACTGCAGCCTGGTGTTGATCTTGTGGTTGAAGCTCCAGTCAGAGGGTGGGAGGGTTCACACGAGGCCGGAGCTGTTCCTGTGGCGCGAGGCAACTGGATGTCAGATGAGTGGCTGCTATTTAAAATAATTAAAAAGTCAGCTCTTGATTTCTGATTTGATTAAAGTAAACAAGTCCATCAATAATCTACTTGGGAAGCAGGCATGTGCACAGATAGAGCCCTAGTGGTGCTTAAGCTCCTCCCCTTTTGCCCTGGATGAGAAAAGTGCCCTTTTTGCGGGAGACACATTTTTTTTATTCATCCGTATTTAAGAATAGAAGTTACTCTTTTAGTAAAGTTACTTATTTTCTATCATTATTTGATCACCTTTACCATGAATTTACAACTTACACATTTTATTTTAACCACTTTTTTATTTATCAGACGTGTTTCTTATAAATGTTACTTATTTATTCCTTTACTCAAACATTTCCTTTTTCTAGATGTAGTTTATGTTGTTATTGGAGTTTTTTTATTGTCATTGTATTATTATTATTATTATTAATTTATTATGACTAATTATTGGTTCCACCTTCTTTTACTCCATCAGCGCTCCTTCCTGCTGTTATTCCTTTCACAGGTAATGTTTTGATCGCTGTGTATTTATTTGTATGTGTTTTATCCGCATAACTCAAAAAGTATTAAACCGAATCACATGAAATTTGGTGGGATGATTGTTTATTATGCGGGGACCATTTGATTATATTTTGGGCTTGATCGTTTCAAAGGTCAAGGTCATGAAAAGGTACCAAAGAAGTGGCTGCGGTGAAGGTATGCGCTCTACCGAGTGCCCGTTCTAGTTAAAGTGTGTTTTTACCTCTTCACTCAGAGAGCCCTGCACAGTAACTCCACCATTGGTCTATGCACACATGGCAAATAAAAAACCTTGAATCCGTGACTCATAATGTTCCCACTCATGCTGTATTGAAGAATTTTATATATACATTTAAATATTGATTCAAGTTACTCAGAAAATCTAATTATAATATATAGTGTATATTAATATATAATATAGTGTTTGTATGTTTCGATGTTTTAACTGCAGTGATTGTACCTGTATTGTATAGTATTTTATATATTATGATATGATGTTATATATACCTTTATTTGTCCCACAATGGGGAAATTTCAAAAATCACAGCAGCGGTGCACATCAGAGCATTAATCAACATAATTATAAAACACAATACTAAATACTAAAAACGAAATTCTAACACTAATACTAAATATACAAGGGGAAAACAATGTAAAGTGCTGAGTAAAGAAAAGTGCAGAGTAAAGTGTTGAGTAAAGTGTTATTGTTATTATATATTTATAATTTATATATAGTTAGTATATTTTAGTTTTGTTTGTTGCTTTATGGACTCATGAGTCTGGAATTAAATAAATATACCATTTCTCAATGGCTCTTTAGCATGCAGACAGGAAGCGCCTGAGGATTGAACCGTGAACCTTGTGGTTAAAGGATAATCCTCCTCTCTCCGCGCCTTCTGAAGGGTTGTGGTTGCATTTCTTCAATGATTTATTAGTCTGATCCATCGTAATGATTGGCTCGTTTCCTTCTCAGTGGGAGAATGTCGAAACGTTGATTAATGCCACCTCCCTCTGCAGAAATAAGGGCCGTGTGCGTCATTTCACCTGAACAAATAACACAAAACGTAGCAGACTAGCAGCTATGATGGGTCGTGCTCTACAGATCGACGAGAATGAAGTGATGAGCGACGGCCTCCTGCAGGTACTGGAGATGGCCAGCAGGGGAACCAGAGACACACCGAAACAGTCAGCAGGAGCACAGAGACGCTTGATGCACTCAACCTTTCTGTTGAAGGACGTACCGTACCAAAGAAGGACGGGGAGGCAAATACCTGTTAACCTGCACGTGTGAATGAATGCCTTTAAACTCAATCAATAATGATTTCAGTCGAAATATGAAAAAATAAGTTCAAAAGTTTGGGGTCCCTTAGAAATGTCCTTATTTTCCAAAGAAAAGCACCGTTTTGTTTTCAATGAAGATAAGATTAAATTAATCATATTTACACTATACATAGTTAATGTGGTAAATGACTATTCTCTGGTTTTTAATGAAGTCTCTACAGAGGTGTATAGAGGCCCATCTCCATGTTCTAATGGTACATCGTGTTATCGCCTTAGAAGACTAGCGGAGGGGTAGAAAACCCTTGAAAACCCTTTTTATGTGAGCATCCTTATGGCATTCCTTATAGTATTACTTATGCTATTACTTATGGTATTCCTCATGGAATAAATCATGGTATCCCTCATGGTATCCCTTATAATATTACTTCTATTACTTATAGTATTTTTGTTGCTTGGCTCACTTGAAGAAATGTAACTTTCTTGATTCTTGTTGTTCTGAGTTTGTACTCGTGGTTGATGAACTTATTGTACGTTGATTTGGATAAAAGCGTCTGCTGAATGACAAGTAAGGTAATATAATGTCATATAATTTAATATGTCATACACAGTAATATAATGTAATGTAATACAATGTAATGTAATATACTGTAATGTAATTTAATGTTTCCATAGAGAAAAAATGACATTATTAATTTTGTCCACAAAGAAGTTGCCTGTATATTTTCTGGAGTCATGACGTATGATATTCCTTATAACCGCGACGTGTGTGTGTTCACTGTTCACCCACTGGTGGCCGATGCTTAGGTCGATCAACAGCGTGTGACATCTAAGAGGACAAAATATAAAGTTATTCTCTGTCTGGAGACACTGGGGTGACCTGTTCCACTCTTTCTATTGCTGCGTCTTTCTTCTGTGGAATTCTGCTATAATAAGTTGGTGTTTCTGAATCTTTAAGGACACCATGTGTAGTTTCCACCACTTTATTTGAAGGTTCAAATCCCCCCAAAAACTAACTTAAAAGTCCCACATGTGTAAATTAACATTGTGTAACGACAACATTTAAATTCTGCTTTCATGTTCCTGCATCATTAAACAATATATGTAAAATATACGTCTGACGGAGGCTATCATACATACATATATATTTTATTTTGTATTTTATATTTCACTTTGTATACTTTGCACAGTCACTGTTTTTAATATTTTATTCTTGTGTGTTTAGTTTATTAGTGCTGCTACTGTGATGACAAATTTCCCCTTGGGGATTATCCATCTATCTATCTATCTATCTATCTATCTATCATTCCATATAATGAGTACTTTTTGTGGCTATGCTTATGGAAACAGGGCTTGTATTTAATAATGATTCAACCCTTACGTAATAGTTTTTTGAACTAATCATCAAAATGTCCTCCACCACTGACATATGATGCTTTTTTAGACCTGTCTTTCTTTCTTTATTTCCCACAGATTCATCCGTCACCCAGAGATCTCAACCAGCTGCCTGTGTCTCTCTCCTGTTTACATAGTGATAACCATGTTTGTGATACCCCGCTCACCACTTATCAAAACGCCGTGTTTCTGTTCAGTATTTCTAGGAAACAATACAGGAACCGATGGTTCATGTCATCTCTGGTCACAAAAATGTTTTTCATATTTAATATGACATGCACATATGATATTTCCGGTGCCTCGGTCCTGTCCAGTGCTGAAGCCGACCCACGTGGTGTTTGTGTCTCAGCCCTGCCCTCTGCTGACTCATCGCTATGGCAGCAGCATGTCCCCCATGTGATTTAATCAGGGGGCCTTATGGGACGTGCAGTGCATTATTTTCCGACGTCCTCAGCCTCTCTTGGTTAAACAGTCGCCAAGGCGACGGTTTTCTTAACGCCGCCCGGCACAAATTATTATTTCTTGCCTTCCTGGATGAATGACGAGTCATTTTTGATTGATCTCATTTTTTAAAACCGAAGCCTTCTACATAAACAGTAAATCCAGCATTGTGTTGTTTTTGCATCTGGATGCTCCGGATGTCTTACTACTGCACTAAAGGTTAATGTATGCGAGGTGTTTGGCCATTTTACCCTCCTGCTGGGCGAAGAAAGACTCCCTCACTCCCATGTGGAAGGTCTGGGGAATAAACTCCATGTTCAGCTTTCTGTGAGGTGGAAAAAGAAAGAAGCAAAGATGGTTCACAAATGAATGGTATTGTGTCTTCAGCTGTTTGAAGAATATGTCACGAGGCGATTAGCGTGAACCCAAATGCACGAGTCCGGGGATAGACTGCAAATAATTATCTTTACTGAGAGAATAATCCAGAACACTAAGACATATATTGACTTATCAAGTAGCACATGAGGGCTTGGGCTGGAAACACAAGACAATCTGGCTCCACCGGGACCTCTCCCGCCGCACCTGATGCTCACACACACACACACACACACAAACACACACACACACACACTTATTTTTAAAGGGTTATAGGCACTGGAACTCAAATGCACAACTCTTAAACAGGAATGCAGGTGTAGGATCTTTACAAATCCAAAAAGGGGCGGGCAAAGATCTGAAGTCAGATCGACGGGCAAACAGGGTCGTAAAGGGCAAATCAGAATTAACATTTTGGAAATTACTAGAGAGTTCTGCAACGACACACAAGACAACCTGGCAGAGGACAAGTGAGGGAGCTAAATAGTGAGGGACTAACGAGGGGAGGGGCTGCAAGTGAGATGGGCGTGAGGACCAGGTGAAGGGAATGAGACAATCAGGTGAGGACGGCAGGATCTGGAACGACAGGAGAGTTCATGAAGCAGGCAGAGTGACTATAACTATGAAGGTGGAGAAGTCGTGACACCCAGACCCTGTTTACACGATGGTAAAACGCATATTTTTTCATATGTTTTGGCCTTTCATTTACACAAAAACTGAGGTTTTATCACAGAAAACAATCATTTCTAAAAACTCCGGCCAAAGTGGAGATTTCTAAAAACTCTGTTTTTGTGTGTGAACGAGGTCAAACTGAGTTTTACGTCACAGTATGCGACTAAAGATGCTTCACGTCATGTGAGCGTCCTATGCGGACGTATGCAGATGGCGTATTTATGCGGGTTCATATAAACAGAAACTTTTTTTTAAACAACCTTGTGTTTACGATATTTTTGAAAATGGAGGGGCAGAAATATTTGTTTCTGTAAATACCCGGCTATGTGTAAATGTGGCCTCATACTAATGCATGAAACCTTTTTTTTTAAAGCACACATGTACAGTGTATGTAAGTCGGTTTGGATGATAGCGTCAGCTAAATGACATGTGATGTATATGTGAATTGCATTTTGTGTAATGCTGTGATAAAGGGTCAACATATGGAAAAGATAACAAATGACATCACACTTGGCGTCCCCGCCTTCCCCGACACACACCTGACCCTTTATCCCGGAGTTCCCGGTTGACAGACGTGTGGGGAAACCCCTCTCTGGCTCTCTCCTTCCTCTTCCTCTGCTTCGTCCCCTCGTTGCTGCTCCTCCTCTTCTGCCTGGACTTCGCTGCAGGGCTCCATTAGAAGTCGCCTTTTTTGCTGTGCAGTGACACTGTAGACACACGTGGAGACCAAGGAATAAAGTGTTTGTTATTGTATTGTCGGAGAGCACTGAGGACTTTGGGAAAAGAAGAAAATAAGTAGTGTACCCTTCATTAACAGTATTGTACTGTATATGGCATGGGCAGGTAAAAAACAACTAGTACAGGTGTGTGTTTCATCAGCCATCATGTGGCAGCCCCCTTCATTTTAAATCTGGTGCCATCATCGGGTTGAAAATGTGTATTTGGCCAAGAATATGACAGAAATACCTGCAACACTAATGATAATATCACATCCTCCTTGTGTTTGGGCTGAATAGCAAATGTTAAACACGCAGGTTATTGTGGTGACCCCCCCCCCTCCCCCCCTGACCCACCAGATAAAACTGTGCACTTGACCTTCACTTGATCCCATACATATCTGTAGTTCTAGCTCCATCAGAACAAACCTTAAATGTTCAGGCACACTGCTCCAAAAACTCAATAGTTTTCTTTTGTTTATTCCGATATATAGTTGTGTCTCATCCCCTCATCCCTTCTCCAAGATAAACACATGTATGCTCTTCTATATGATCTTCTTCGGATAAGAAAATAAATGTGCTGTTTTCTTGCATAGGACAGGAGCTGAACTCTGGCCTGATTGCAGCTACATTTAGAAGCAATGTTTTTTGTTTAACCTGAGGCACCAGCATGACAGCCAGCCTCCATGAAAACCCACTCGACCTGTTCCTCCTCCGGCCATGCGGACTCACCCTCGCAGGGCCGAGACCAACAGCCAACCCGATCGCTGAAGGACAGACAGAGGAGAAATAAAATGGTGTGTCAGCAGTGAGATCCACTGAAACCCTACTCTGGTAACGGGACCCCCCGGCAACAGTTTCAGCAGCAGCTCAAGACATTTTTTTTAAATAACGACTCAAGATTATGTATCCCACGCCTGCCCCACCTCTAAGTTTAGCTTCATTCAATATTAATTGCCCGTTCGCCTCTGTTGTGTGAACCCGGCGGTAACCGGAGAGCAGAGGTGTCAATCAAAATGCGTTTGCTATCGTTTTGCAGGGTCTTATTTCCTGACACCAGAGGCAAAATAATCATTTCATAGAAAAGGAGTAAAAAAGGCTTAACTCTGTCCATGGTTCATATGTTAAGTAGATACAATGATGTCCATCTTATTGTACACTGATAGTCTTGCCCCATATCTATAGATAATCTGCTCCAGCGCGAGAAGATGTCGTCAAGAGGTCTTGGCAAACTCAGCACTTTATTTTTCATCTGTATATTTAGTATTTTTGTTTTAGTATTTAGTATTGTGTTTTATTTTAATTTTCTATTAATCCACTGCTGTGATCCTGAAATTTCCCCACTGTGGTACCAATAAAGGAATATCTAATCTAATCTAATCCGTTAATGCATTTTACACACTGACCCGCAAAGCCTGAATGGTTATTTATATATTAAAAGTTATGTTTCAGATTCTGAAGGAAAAGTGTAGAGGGCTATGTGACATGATACATTATTACTGATGTATCTCTCTCCTTTAAGATATAACATAACTCTTGATGAAATGTAACCTTAGCATTTGATTAAATGTAATTATCTTAGACATTATCTTATATATTAAAAGTTATGTTTCAGATTCTGAAGGAAAAGTATAGAGGGCTTATGTGATCACGTGATACATTATTACTGCTGTATCTCTCTCCTTTTAGATATAACATAACTTCTGATGAAATGTAATTTGATTAAACGTAACACTCCCAGACACTATCTTATATATTACAGTTAATGTGAACCTCAGTTTATTTGAACTCAACCAACTGAATCATTGCTGGAATCATTATTTATTTTATGGCAAGACATCATCATGAATCATATCGTCTCGTGCCAAATCCAGTGACAGGTATGCAGTTGAGCAACATAGTGTGTGTCTGCCCGCATTGGGAAATCTACTTATCATTTATTGTGTCTCAGTGATTTGACAGGGGAGGAAACACCCAGGCCAAGCCACGGTTGGCAATTACGCATGATCTCCTTTCTTCCTCCCAACAGTCGGATAATTGACAGGGGTGGCTGCCTCTCAGACCCAGCATCCATGCAACCGTCTAATTACACACGCAGTAAGGTAACCGGGAGTGACGCAAAACACCCATCTCCTGTGGGTTAGGGGCGCATTTATAATTGTATGTTATATTTCGGCACCTTCTTAAGATAATGGCCGAAAAAGATGCTGTTGCCTAAATCAGATCTTTGTGATGATGACCACCTCTGGTGAAGATTGCCTACCTCCTCTTCTTCTACCCCTGGAGTATAATGGCCGACGTCAAGAGTGGACATTTTTACAAAAAAAGAAAAAAAGATGACGTGAGACATTTATAATGTTATGTTATATTTTCGGCACCTTCCTAATATAATGGCCGAAGTAATACTTTGACAAAAAAAGATCTTCTCCTCGTGATGATGACCACCTGTGGGGACCATTTTCCTACATCTTCTTCCTCCTCTTCTTCTACCCCTGGAGTATAATGGCCGACGTCAAGAGCAAAACTTTTCTCTTTTTTTTACAAAAAGTCACACAAAAAACGAAAAAAGATGATGTGAGCCATTTATAATGTTATGTTATATTTTCGTCACCTTCCTAAATTAATGACCGAAGTAACTCTTTGACAAAAAAAGAAGATCTTTTCCTCATGATGATGACCACCTGTGGTGAACATTTTCCTACATCCTCTTCCTCCTCTCCTTCTACCCCTGGAGTATAATGGCCGACGTCAAGAGTGGAACTTTTCTTTTTTCTTTTACAAAAAAGTCACACAAAAAAGAAAAAAGGTGACTTGAGCCATTATTATAGGACATTTTACAATGCATGTAGAACATTTAAAGCAGATTTAGCACCGTTACAACGGATGATAACATAACTGATTCCCCAAAAGGCTGCCAGTCAGATTCTAACTTTTAACAATAACCCCAAAACACAAAGTCCACGTCTCCTCATGTGTCATCGAAGGGAAAAAAAAGCAAACTGTCGGCGCCGTCGAACCCCTCAAGTGTGTGCCGTTACTCTCGTCAAGCGGAACTGAACTCACAACGAGGAAGCGGCAGCCGGCAGACAGTCGTATACACACACACACACACACACACACACACACACCATGCACACACACTTTAAAATGGCAGCTACGTGAGAGAGCGCTTGCTTGGCAATGATGCCGGTGCAGCCGCAGCACCCCGGTTATTAGAAGCGGGCCTCCCATATTCCTGTTTGACAGAGCTTTGTGTGGAGCCAGTGTTTGGCCACACCTTGATAAAGAGCCGCCATCTGATAGACACGCTGTGCAAAGGGCTGCGGAGGGGAACAAAGGGAACAGGCTTGTTTTACAACCCTGTCGACCTCATGGTCCGCCATCTGCCAAGAGTCTTTGTGAATGTGTGTGTGTGTGTGTGTGTGTGTGTGTTTTGTATTGCTATCTGTATGTTCCCTTTTTTTGTCTTACATATTACACGGTTAAAATGTTAATGAATACCTTTCCTATGTAGATGTGATGTCCGTCTGTCAGTCCATCAGAGTGTGTAAATGTGCGACTTCTTTCACTTTGGTTTTTCTTTGAGTTTCTGCTTTGAAAGTCGTCTCGTGGTCTTTTATTTTCTTCGTCCATGGCGTCCACTTCTGCTCATGCTAACAGGCCAGTGCGTCTCCTATTTACTACAAACAAAGCACACACAGAAGAAGAAAACTGAAGAAAAAAACATCACTCCGAATCGTGGATTGTTTGCGGAAGTGTTTTTTTTTTTTTAAATAAGGTGTTTCATCAGGAAATAGAAAACTGAGAATCAATATATATCTTCAGACGAGAAGTACTGTGTATGTCAGGGCGGTTACACCATAAAGTGTGTGTGTGTGTGTCTTTGGAGACTTGCCCAATCCCATGTCATCCCAACTGCCTCCTGTACCAGGAAGTGCTCAGCAATTACAGGGATGCAGCCTGCAGCAATGGTGTCCCCACACAACCCATTATTTGGAGGGATTCTCCTTGTCAAGGTGTTGTAGTGGAGGGAATGGAGTTAAGTTTCGATGTAAAGAAAGGCTAGGCTCAAATAGGGTCTCTCTGTCTCCTGCTATTCATGTCTTTCCGTGCAGAATTACACCGTCGTAGGGGGTGGGAAGGGGGGCGGCGACATTTTGTTCCCAGGGTCTGTATTCACGCCGTCCCACTGGCGATGAATGCGAGACGGAGACACAAAGACGTGGAATTTCACCGAGACCGGTCGACAACATGTGAAAACGTTCGCGCCGTATGCACATTCGTGGCCTGGGATTAACAGTTGTCTCCAGGCAGAGTTGTAAAAATATTGAAATCAAATACACAACTTTGTTGACCTTGTACGTCTGCGAGTTTTCTTTTTTTAAACTCTAGCGTGGCTCTAAATCTGAGACCCCGTTTACAGGATGGAAAAAAGCATATTTTCATGCGTTTTGGCCTTTCATTTACACAAAAACAGAGGTTTTATCAAGGAAAACGATCATTTCTAAAAAAAACTCCGGCCAAAGTGGAGATTTCTGAAAACTCTGTGTTTGTGTGTGAACGAGGTCAAACAGTTTTAGGTTGTCAAACGTCACAGTACGCGACTAAAGACGCTTCACGTCATGTGAGCGTCCTATGGGACGTATGCGGACGGCGTATTTATGCGGGTTCATAGAAACAGAAACTTTTTAGAAAACGACCTTGTGTGTACAACATTATTTTTGAAATCGGAGGGGCAGAAATATTAGTTTCTGTAAATACCGGCTATGTGTAAATGTGGCCTCAGTGCTGTTGAGGGTTCACGTTTGAGACTTAAACTCATTGAAGTGATTCATAATTTAGATTTTTCTTTTTAAGGTAGCTTGACATTTGGAGAAGACGTGGTTTATGCAATGTAAAAATCCCTGACATGGCTCTGAAATAAAGACTACATGTACTCCCATGCAGCTTCTGACGTCATGAGGTGAGAAAAGCTGCCTCAGTCCCGCCCAGCTGAGCCTCTGCGGTAACTCCTAATGCAGAGAAACAAATGTACGTGATGCGTATGGAAACCTTCCGGATTATCACATTCATTATGTTGCTTACGCCCTCCGGAGTTATGAAACGACACACCAGAGGAATACCGTTTGGATTTGAAGTGGAAAATGACTCACCGATAACAGACTTTGGCACGGACGCAGCCGAACGAGGCAGTTGATGCTTCAGGTTCGCTAAGCCCTAAAATACAGCGACTAAGTGCTTGATGCAACAAGTGCTGGTGCCAGTCAACACTTCAGAAATCAGTCGCGTCAGTCCCGGTGAAATGTATCAACATATCATGACAGCGCTGGGGAGGGAAAACAATATCGCTAACACAAATGGTTAGTTGTCCACGCTCCTGGAAGTGTGTGAGTGCTTAACTGGCATAGATATGTAGGCCTCAGCTAATGTGAAGCATTCATTCCAATGCAGTGTTTCAATGTTTAATTAACAATCAGTGGCCAGGCAGCTTTGACATGTACGTGTTTTGGTTTTCTTAGCAGTGTAACTGAGTACCTGAGTCCATTCAACTGCTTTGGAAATTCACCAGAAAAAACGAAGAGATGGCGGCCGACTGCGTCGAAGGTCTCGCTCAAAACAACATCAGCGAGAATATTAGTGCTGATGCCTTAATGTCTTACTGTACAACACAAAGCTAACACACATAGCGTCTTAAAGAAGGCTAAAGTCAAACCTTTGACAAGACTTGTCCAATGAAGTCGTTGTTTATCATTTACCCCGTTGATTTCAGCTGAAGCTAACGTGGCCGCTATTAGCTTCAGGCTAGCAGTTTTACGCGGACTAGCCTACCATCTGGGGTTGCAGGCATTTCCTGGGTCGGTAAAAACAAGAGATAACCATCCTGTGTTGTTGCTGAAGACTCAATGTGTTGAAGTACAACACAAAGCTAACACACATAGTGTCCCAAATAAAGATAAAGTCAAACCTTTGACAAGACTTGTCCATTTAAAGTGGTTGTTTATCATTTACCCCGTTGATTTCAGCTGAAGCTAACGTAGCCGCTATTAGCTTCATGCTAGCAGCTTTACGCGGACTACCATCTGGAGTAGCACACGTTTCCTGGGTCGGTAAAAAAAGTGATAACCGTCTTGTGTCCTTGTTTTTTAATCGGGCTTGCCCACTCCACACAGCTGTGTATTGGGGAAGGGGCGTTTCTTTATCCTCCATCTTTATTTTTCATCATTCATTCCTTATGGGTCATTATGTGACAGAATATAACATACTATAATTGAGGATATAAGTATAGCATTTTCAATTGAAAAGTGCCAGCACCACCAACAGCTCACCACTTTCTGCATTAAAAGTAACAAAGACGTTGATTTTATGACGATCCGTCTGAATATTTCTGAAAATTGCCAAATGGGATCTGTTCTTCGGGAATGAATATTTGTACCTGCATCGCTAATACGTGTGCTGTGTCTTGACTTTTACGCTATAAATGTACATACAATATGTTCCAAGCAGTGAAGGGGGTTTTACAAAGCACAGATTGTCGTAGTGCTCACTAAAAAGCATAAAACCTAACTTCAATGTGACAATGCTTCCGTCCGCACCTAAAGTCATATAACCAGATCCAATCCTCTGTAACTGCAGACCGCCAAAGGAGTTCCCAGCATGACTGTGTGGCGGCTCCTGAGATGGAATGTGCCCAACTTGCAGGTATGTCCCAGCCGCTCAGCCGCTGCGCCGCTCCTGTTCCGGCCCAGCGAAGGGACTCGAGCCTCCTCCTCGTCCACGGCCGGCAGTCGTGCAGGAGAAGTGGTCTGACTGCACCAAGCATGCACAGACCGGCGCAGGAATCCTCTGCAGGCACTCTGCCAGCGAGGAATGTGATTCTGCAGTGTGACGTCACCGAGGGGGGAGGAAGTAGTGGAGTTACGGTAGACTGTTTTTGTTTGTATGATAATGACACTTAGGAGGGTATATGTATGAGTATAAACATATGGGTTGGGATGGGTGGGAACATTTGGCGGGTGTGTTTGTTGATATGGATGGATGGATGTGTGCTGATTCTATTATGTTGTAGATGTATGTATGTGTGTACGTGTATGTGTGTGTATGTATGTATGTATGTCCGTGTGTATGTATGTATGTGTATATGTATTTATGTATGTATATATAAGTTTGGGTGTATGTATGTATGTATATATGTATTTATGTATGTATGTATATATGGGTTTGGGTGTATGTATGTATGTGTATATGTATGTATGTATATATATATATATATATATATATATATATATATATATATATATATATATATATATATATGTGTGTATGTATATATATATATATTTATGTTTATCTATTTTTTTATTTTTTTATTTATTTTTTATTTATTTTTCTTCGATGTCAAGGAATAATCTTTTTGTGGAAAATGCAAAATAAAAAGTTATAAAAAAACATTTTCTTTTACTTTAGTGTCTTTCTGTGCTGCAATGTAAAACCACGGGCATCATACATCAAGCATTGGACTGACAGGGGGAGGGGGGATGAGTGATTTATTTTTGGGGGGGATCATTAATGCACAGTGAAAGTTGTGTTTTCTAATAAGGCAATTTCCTATTTTTTGTTATAAACAACTATCCAGTAATTGAAGTTGATCTGCACTGGTGGTGATGGTGTCCATCTTGGGAAAAAGTAAATGCTTCACCTTATCTGATGCCAGTTAAGTAAATAAGTCATCCAGTCAGCTTTATCTACCGGCTCGTGTTAGTATAACACTACTGAATAGTGTGGATTTGTTTTCTTTTACTCTTTGCATTTTATAAATGCATTTATATCAGACTTGTTCATGATAATTGTTTGCGATTAATTGAATTTTTTTAATTATTATTTTTACAGCAGCAAAATGGCACAAAATGATAAACTTGTTATTTAGTCTGAATATTTTCCAGATACCTGATGAATACTAAACTAAATACTAAACTCAAAACAGGTCTGCCCAGCATTCACACCCCCGAAAAAAAGTGTTTGTTCCACATTGGATTTTGTTTGTGTTCTTTTCATAGTAAACATTATAGGAAAAGCCCAGGTGTTAAAAAAAAAAACATTAATGACGACTCAGTGAGCCATGACAATATCTTCAGCCTTTTGAGCATGGACACACCTGTCTGCATCGGCAATGTGTTACTGACCTCCAGTCAATAGGAAAACAATCATTTAAATCATTATGATAATACATTAGCGAGGCCTACACACACACACACACACACACACACACACACACACACACACACACACACACACACACATGTATGTTTCTCTGCCTTGTGGTTCCTCAGCAATGGTGTGTTCACAGTCCCGTGAAAGGCGACTGCTGTAAACGCCATGAGATTAATGATTAAGAAGCCTTTTGTCTTCCTCTCCGGATCCGTATCTTTATTTGTATAAGCTGTTACAGGAAACCCTTTTTATCACCTGTGATTCACAGAAATGACGACGACTTAAAAAAAAAAAGACTACTTAAAGGTTAAGATATTCAAATTGCAATGCTCGTCAGGCACAATTTCCAATAGAAATGGGGTACAAATATTTCTAGGAATAACAAACTATTTGCGGAAAGCTAATGAATGTAAGTCTCCCCAGCACGGGCGACCAATGAGGCCCCGGGGCCTGTTGTGTTTAACGGCTAAATGGCTTTTTGTGTTTGCGTTCTAGCTGATAAAATCAAAGCTGCGTTTAACCAGTCAACTGAACCCCTGAGCCAACAGGCCTAATTAAACACCGTGGCTCTGGATGTGTGTCCGTTGCAGAGAGAGGGGAGATAACAGTGCTCAGAAAATGGAGGAGAAACAAAATGGGAACAAATTAAAACCCTTCCCCTGTAACTCTGTAATTGCGAACCACGATCTGGACTCAGAGTGTGGTTTTCAGTCGGCGAAGGCGGCCCAACTGTAAGTGGCCCGCGGACCTGGCAGTGAAAACGAGCCTTGTGCTCCTCGGTTTATCAAGCTAGCCCACTGTGCAGCGCCATAGAGCGGGACACAATGAGGGCTTAGCTGATGGAGGGGGGGGGGGGGGGGGGGGGGAGACCTCATGGGTAAATTGAGGCATTTAAAAAGAAGCTCTGTTCGGCGGTAACCCGATCCACACCTGACTGGGGCTCGGCATTCCGGTCTGGCTGAAGGGAGAGTTCACAATGACCAGAGAAACTGCCACAAAAGGGCCGGAAAACAGGAGATGTGATTTCTTTCTTTTAAAAAAAAAGTTAAAATGGGAAAAACTGATTCTGAAAATATATTTTTCGCGAGAAAAAAAAGAACAAGAGAGGCATTTCTTTTACATTTTATCCCATTTTATTGAATCTTTTCTTTTGACATTACATGAAATGATACCTCAGTCAATACAGGAACACAGTGAAGTATAATACAGGTCTCAAAAAGCATGTGTGCATTGTTCTACTGTACGTGGAGACGAGCCAGCTCCCCCCCCCCCCCCCCCCCCCCACAAGGAATTCAGTTATTGCGATAGGAGGAAGAAAGCAGATCTTTCAAACCGATAAATGTTACAGCCTTTTCTGGAATATTCTTGCACTCATATTAACATTCCTGATAGAAACTAATTTCAAAAAACCTGAACCTGGACCGCTGCTCAGTGGAGAAACTTTGACTCAAGTCACATGGAAGGAACCCAGAGAAATCAATCAATCTTCCAGTGCAAGGGTCCTAGTTCCATAGTCATCACCCTGCATCTGCCACGGCTATAAATATGATGATGTGCTTCCCTGCGCTGCCCTTTGTCAACACACACCGCATGTCAGATGCACAAGAGCGAGAGAGGAGGAAGTAAGAGAGCAGAAGGTAATGCCATTTAATGGACGGCATTACCAGACAGTATTAGACACCATTAATTACATCTAACCATGTCTGGTAAGACGCCTATCAACAGGCTGGAAGGATGACCTCTGAGCGTTTCACCTGTGCATATAGAGGAGGAGGAGGGGGAGGAGGAGGGCACGAGCAGAGCGCCGCGTAGCAGAGACAGGTTGAAACGAGCGCTTCCTCTTTTGCCTGCAATCACAGATTCTATATACACACACACACACTATACACTTTTTTTTTTTATCCACGCGTTTAAAAAATTGCATGCAGAGTGAGAATAAAAGCCACGAGCGAGCAGCCCAGAGGCGACGAAGCAAAGTGAGCTTGTTTCCCGTCTCGGGTTCGTTCTGCTTTGTTAACAGTACAACAAATAATAGTGACGTCAAACGCAAAGAAAGGGGGACAAATGGGAGAAAATTTAGAGGAGAGAAAAAGCTGTTTCATGTTTCTGAGGCTTGAATAATGGAGCTGGGTGGGCAAATAAAGGTGCGGCTCGTTATGTGCGGGGTAATTCTCCCTCCCTAAACAAACACTCGGTCTCTGCTTGCTTCATCTCTGTTATTTGCCTGTTTCTCAAGTCCTGTTTGAAGGCTTTACTCATTAAATTCTAGTCCAGACATTGATGACAATTATTCAACGTTTTCAGTTATATCTAATCTCCATTGTTTTAAGGCAGAATAAATCAGTGTAAGTTTTACTCACACTATTTTTAACAGACTATATAAAGTTATTTTTTGTCCTTTTTATTGCTTCTTTAAACACTAAGCATTGTCCTTTAGTGGATAAAAGCTTAGCATCACCTGGGAGGAGGCCCCGGAATCTGTAGCTCCGTTTTTTTGTTTTACCAGTTAAGCGCTCTCAGGTGAGCTCATGTGTCAGTTTCAGGATGTGCCACGCAGGTACGGCTCGGCGGACCAATCACTGCCACACAACACAAACGCCAACACTGTTCAGGGGAGGGATCAAGGGAACAAGGGAACAAGGAAACGAGGCCCTGCCGGACCGGTGGAACCATCAACCAACTGCTATTCTTTAACTTGGGTGGGGTAGGGTTGCAATAAAAAACACAGATGGGGAAGTGAATAAAGAAGTCAAACAAGAAGAAAAAGAAATAGGAAAAAAATCATAAAAGCTGACCTTTAGGACCATTAGTGGATTAAACATTTCCACGTTCTCATTTCTCCTTCAACAAACGGTTTAAAAAAAGGCTCCGACACATAAAGGTTTTGTGTATTTCTTACCGGACCTATAATATCCTGTCTTTCAAACACTGTGAAGTAATCTGTGACCTTTCACGTGTCACCGATTACCTCGGGCCTTTATTAAAAAAAACAATTTAAGTATGCGGTCGAGAACACAAAGTTAACCTGGTTTTGACTTCAAAGTAGAAAAGTGAGCCCGCGCTGCTGATTACGCTTACCCTCCGGTGACGTCGCTCACATTTTTTTTCTTCTTCATTTTAACGCCCTGAAGAGCCAAAGAGCCTCCCAGGAAACATCGTTACCAGACAGTGTTAGAACAACAGTTGTACAATCCACCACTGCCAGGTAAGATGGATCCTGAGAGCCATTTCTGCCGAGGGTTTGGCCCGATCCGGGGGCCCGCTGCTCCTAAAGTGGTTGATCTGGTTTGCAGTCTTAAGATGACGATCATCATCATTACCAGGCAGTATTAGAGAGAGTGATGATATCCAATGCTGCCTCGTAAGATGGAGATCATCACCCGAACACATGACATGTCGCCACTATGCGGGTTGAGATAACGCGAGGAGCTCTACTGAAGCACATTTGGGGGGCGTGAGTAGAAACCCTAAAAAAGGGGAACTGTACCTTTAAATAATTTGAGTAAATGCACATGTAAGAATATGGATTGGGATACTGATGTTAAGTTACATTGTTTTAAGTCAAATTGAATCATATACAACCCCCCACCCCCCAAAGAATCCCTATAAATATGAGTCGGAGGTCCGTATTTGTAGACTACCTTTCCAAAGTATAATCGCTGAGCCCTTGTTGTGGTTTTCGGCTTAAACTCGCTGTCACAGGAGACTGGGCCACAGTGGTTGTTAATGATTGCCCAAACCTGTTCCAACTAGTCGAGATCTATGGCACGGCAAGGTTGGGAGGCCTGCTTTTCACACAATACATGGCAGTTAGTAATTTCAAATGCCGCACGCCGCCGCCGCCGCCGCCGCCGCCGCCGCATTCACCTCAAAAGCACATCAGCCTCGGGGAAGCTGTTTCCGTTTCACCTCCTCTCCCCGTGTTGCGGATTGTGTTGCAACAGCCGGCTCAGTGTTGTCAAACGGCATTTCGACACACCCGTTACGGAATGGGAGAAAGAATAAAGCCCGTTTTCCTTTTCTTTTTTCGCGTGTCTGTTTTCCCGTCGGCGGTGGACTTCTCGGGGGCCGTCGTCTTTGTGTTTGCCGGATGATGAAAGGCCGATGGAATGCTGCTCGGCTCGACCCGGGCCGGCACCGTGTGTGCAGAAGGTCACCGAAAGCAGCCCTCGCTTACTAAATAACGTGGATCGTTCGCACGTCCGCCGGGCCGAATCCCCACACCGCACACACACCGACACATTAAAGTACATTATTCTCCAAATTAAACATTACATACATGTTTTAGTGCATTATCTAGTTATAATCTTGTTTTATCGTACTGCCGGAGATTTTGACGCAAACTAAATTTCCCATACTTTTCTGCGTAAATGACAAAGAAGAAATCTCTCGCATCTTGTCACAGACGTACAATACACTCGATCAAATGGCGTGCAGGTTAACAATGGACAGTTCCCCTTTCCTCCCAACAAAGACTCGGTTGTTCAAAGCGACGAGAATCAAACTGAATCTTTTACACGGCGGCTAAATGTCCCTCAGATCAGAAGCGAAAATGAAAAGATGAGACGTTATTGTAGAACAGGTTTTTAGTCATCCTGCGAGTAATGCAAAAAGTAAAGCAGAAGAGAGAGAGAGAGAGAGAGAGTGGGGTGGGGGGAAGGAGAGAGAAAAGAAAAGCGAGTATAAGGGAGGGAAAAGTTCAGGGAAAGAAGGTGGAGAAGGAAAATGGAGAATGCACCTGTAACCTTACCGTCATGAAAAGGTACCCCAAGGAAAGAATGTAACAAAACCAAAGTAAAGGGTAGAGCGTTCTAGAGGGAAAGGGGGTGAAAAAAAAGAAAGAGAGAAAGAAGAGAAAGAAAGGAAAAAAAAGATCTTGAGTTTCCACCCCGCTGCCTGAGAGCGCTCCGTCTTCCTCGCCGGTCGGTCAGGCCCCATGAAATGAGAAAGCCCAGCAGACCTGCTCTCTCTCCCAGACTCTATTTAGTTAATCATCAGCGTTATAAACCAGTGCTGCGGGCCCTTTGAGGAGGAAAGAGAGGGAGAGACAGAAAGAAAGAGTGGAATAAAAGATTAGCCCAGAAAATTCAAGTCGGTGGGAACAAGGTGTGAAAACAACAGTACCTGGTCGGCGTGGAGGATATCCCGAAATAAAGAAACTAAATACACGATCGCAATTTGACCCAATACTTCCTCGCCTGAAACTTTTTTCCCATTGTTGCACATGGTGCTCGCTGCAGTGGGAGTCTCGACCGCTTACGGCTGCCCACGCTTTCTGCCTGTTGAAAGTGAGGCGTGATCAGGTAACTCTGCCCTCTGTGCTGGAATGCGACTCCGCTTGTGAAGTCAACAACCTGATAGGTAAACCGGCCTGGCCCTTAATCAATAGCTGCTGTCTTTGTGAGGAAAACAATGGCGGGGGGAAACCCAAAACCTTATTTAACTCCGGACCTTATCTACGCACCGCCTAATTGGGCCCTCGCACTAGCAGAGCAGCAGGTAGCTGTGATGTTCAGGCCGCGGCGCTGCTTATCACCCGTGTGCTACTGCGAGCTTCTTGGCTGTGATTCTAAAAGGATCCTTCGCAATTTGCATTTGTCCTTTGAGAGACGGTAGCTCCTCCCCCTTTCGGTTTTGAATATCTCAAACGAAGTAGTAAAATAGTTTTGATTATCAGGGATTTGGACCTTCGTAATGCATTTGCATATTTTTAAGTTAAGCTCCCTATCCACCCTCCCCTGTACTGACATGTCCCCTTTTGTATTTACGCTCCCATCTATTCAGAAACAGTAGAAAAAGATAATTTAAAAAAATCTAAATTATTCCTCCTGCTATGAATACTGTCATAATCATGTTGTCATCTCCCTGGAGGCACAACAAGTCACATTAACTCAATGTTGACCAAAAAAAAGAGGAAAATGTGTTAAAACTGTAATAAGAACACATCTTGAGCCCTAAAACCAAATCCTCACGACTTATTAACGAAACGGGTAAACCACGTTCTTTAAATGTTAGCTTAGCATTAACTGTTTCTCAATGGCTCCGGCCCTTAATGCAGTGTCACCCTATCAAGCTGAATGAAACCTAGCTTCACCTCTCAGGGGATGAAGGCCTCCAGTCTTTTGGGAGTCAAAACAGCATTAAAACTCGTCTTCGCCTCGCCTCCCGAATCTTTAAATCTCTCTTTCTGTCGTAATTCTGCGCTGCTCTTCCCGCCCCCGCCGCCACGTTCCGGCAGAGCGACACGCACCTCATGTGACTCGTCTGGCTGCTCGTGGTCGAGGAAAGACACGAACGAATGTCGTCTCTTTGCACCAATCACAACCTTCCACCTCGCTCTGCAGTCGCCGCTGTGTACGGTACACGGTCGACATTTTCCCTCCATTTTACTTTCCCAGACTGCAGCGGTCCCCGTCGGCTTGAGGAAAGAGATCCTCGAGAGCGGCGCAGGAGACTTAATAATGTACACCGTCCACCTGGTGTAAGCTATCTGATAAAAGGCCTATGCCGCCTGTCTGTAGTGTGTAAACCAAAACCTCAGAGGAGAGGAAAACGGATGAGCAGACATTTTACGTCCGCTCGGCATAGCAGACGTCCTTTTTTTTTCTTTTTTTTTTTTACATAAAAAAAAAAATCCTGAAACAGGAATTATTCGATTAAATCTGCCTATTAAAATCTGCCAAAAAAAAAGGAAAAAAGAAAAAAAGAAAGAAGGCGATAAATTAAACCGTAGACGAGGATATTTCAAAAGATTAACCGAGGCTCGGAGGTTCAACAGGTTGCAGAGAAAAGTTGCCGAATGAGCTCTGAACTCGTACGAATTAACGATAAATAATAAAGCTGCTCGTGGAAAAATAGTTCTTAAAGCGGTGTCGTACCGTGGATGCTCCTTATGGATAGCATGTTAGCGCTCTGAAAGAAAGCAGCCAGCCTCCGTCTTCATGTCCTTTGACAAGCTTGGCAGTTTGCCTTTACCTGCCCCGACTGGTCTATCCAGTTTAGGAATGAGCGTTGGCTTCTATTGTCTCCTCTCCTTTCTCTCCGGTTAAAAGGGAGCTGGAATTCGATACACGTTATTTTTTCCCATCGAAACTAGCGCGACCCCCCGCTATACGCGGCGGGCTTTCGCGCGCGATGACCTAATTTCGCCCGCCGAACATTTCCCGAACTCAGCCGACGAAACAAAAATTAAAAGTTTTAACCCTACCAGGTAACGACGGCATCTTCTCAAGTCTTAAAAAAAAAAAAGATGGAGAACGAAGACAAAGAAGGGATCACGTTTGTGAATTTACCCAGTCGGTCCCAGGTGTGGTCACCGAGCCAGAAACCCGAGACAAGAGGCATCATTGTGTTCGGGCTCTTGACGCCCCGTTGGCTAGTCTTCCTCTTTCCTGCTCCCGCCGAAGGACGGTCGACCTCTGGAGTGGCGGTTACAGGAAGAAAGAAAAAGAAAAAAAAAGGAGAAAAGAAGCCGTCCCTTTCAGGTAGACGCCGCCGTTGAGTCGGAGGAAGAGCCGAGCCCCGGAACACACCCGACCGGTTTGCAGCGCGCCGGCTCTCTTCTTCTTCCCGCGGCCCGAGCAGAACTTGTTTTCTCTTCTTTTCCGGGAGCTCCCCGAGTCTTCGGTGTTCGCCGGTTAAGCTCCTCAAGAAGACAGAGGCTGAATTTGTAAAGAGCTTGGTTTACATGTAGCCGGGCCGCCCCTCCTCCCCTCCCCCCCACAGGTGTAATTTTCAGGTCGCAGCCAATCTCTTAGCCTCTGGCGCCCCACAGGTGTGTCCCCCGCGCCGCCTGTAGCCAATGGCGGTTGAGACGAACCCCCCACCCCTTCCCCACCCCCGCCCGCCAATCCTACACCGCCCCTCCCCTGCCCCTCTTTCGACTCCCACCCCACCGGTTCGTTCACCTCCGCCCTCCCCATCAGCCCCCCCAGGTACCTCGTTGCGTGTTTTTTATGATGTCAGCTCAGGGCTTCTGTGGGAACAGCCTCCTCCGTTCCTATTGCGACAGAACCACCGTCGTCCTCAACCGCCGAACTACACCCCCATCCTGAATCCAAAATAAATCATCAGGGCCGACGCACATCGCGTATTACGACAAAAAAAACCCTCATCCGTAAGGAATTATCACACGCATAAACCTTTTGCCTACTTGTGAGCTCCATAAGCCCGCCATAACCTGAAATACCTGCCCTTTGCTCTCATGCCTGTCTTTGTGTCCACACACCTTTTTTTCGTCCCTACAATAACCCGGATGAGAGAGAGAGAGAGAGAGAGAGAGAGAGAGTGCGACAGGTGAACAAAGTGCAGGCGAGTAAAACTTGAGAAAGACACACCAGCAGTTTGAGAAGTGGGAGATGGATGGTGGGGGGGGGGGGGCAGTGACAAGGGGGCCGTTGGTGCTTCATAGCCCTCGGGGGCAAACAGGGGGGGGGGACCTTAATCCAAAGCCTGGACCGGGCTGGGCTCTGGATGCTTCGCAGGGCAGCCACTTTCGGTCTCGAGGTGTAATTGTCGGGATTAGCCTCTCGACAATGAGCACAATGCCAGAGCCGTGTCCTGTTTCGGAAAAGGGGGCGTGGCACAGGCTGCGGCAGAACCACGTTAGCAAAAGATGGAAGCTAACGATTGTTCGAGTCTTTGACTCAAACAAACGGCAGTCTGTGAAACACCGACCCAAAGTACAATAAAATCACTCATCATGCCCCGATCAGAACACCTTCACCTTCGCATGCTCCGTCCCGCACGTGGACAATGAGCCGATTCAGGTTATGAAAAAAAAAGAGGATAGAGGATAGTGAACCGAAAGTCTCAAATCGATACGCTTTTTCTAGACCGCCGGCGTCTTCAAAGGGGGCAGTTAGTACGTTGGGCTGCTGTGAAAGGTTGGCTTTGTTAAGGCCGCTCATTTGCATACCAAATGAGCTTTGGAGTAAAGGCAGTGGCATGACCCAAAGTCATTTGGGTACTGATGGCTATCTGAGTATCCAGTCACGCAAGTCAGGATGTAAGGACATCCATCAGCAGCCTCCGACAACACGCACTAACAACCAGAGGCAAATGCATCTGCTCGCCGGCACATGCTCCAACTGCAGCCGGTCGCTTTCAGGAGGGAAGAGACTCACAAAAAGCTTTAAAGAAACTCACAAAAAGCTTTAAAGAAACTCACAAAAAACTTTAAAGAAACTCACAAAAACCTTTAAAGAAACTCACAAAAACCTTTAAAGAAACTCACAAAAACCTTTAACCCTCCTGTTACCTTTGGGGTCAATTTGACCCCATTCAATGTTTAACGTCTCTAAAAAGATTATATTTTTTTGCTTCATATTTCACGATTTTTCCTAATTTATTGGGGACAACTGACAAAACCTAAAATGTACATGATGATATGTTTTCAATGTCATGTACACAACTTGTAAATTTGACCCCAGGCTGTTTTTCACTGTGTACATAAAAGTCAACTTTTTTATTTATTTAAAGGATATTTAAGTAGTCAACAAACAAACATAAAGTACCTGACACTTAAACTTCGGAAACAATATTAATTCTAATCATTTTCTAGAGGTTTTAATTGCTGGGGTCAAATTGACCCCAAGGGTAAAAGATGTTAGTAAATTTAACATGAGGGGTAAATAACCGTCTGGAGGCCCGATGGAGGTTGGATATTTACGTATGCTTTCGAATTAATAATTCCGGCCCTTGGTTTTGCGTAACTTATCACATGTCGTTACTCTTGCCTTCACACATTCACACATAATACAGATGTATTGTTGTTTTGGAGATCCAAATAAACAGGAAACAAACGTTTGATGATGAAAATTGTCTATTTTGACTTTTAACTTCAGGTTGACTGAATTCCTCCCTTGTTAATTTCCCTTATTGAGTCAAGAACAGTCAGAAATTTGATGAGTTTTTTTCTCTATATTAGGCCTCACAATCCTCACATTAAATTGACATTGTCGTGTTTCTCTTTAGACGATTTCTTTGTAGATTACGATGATGTACTGTTCCCATAACTCACCACCCACACCTTTACGGTGGTTTTGCGATACGCTTTAATCCTGAAGGGGGTCTGTGCGCACTGTGTGTCAGACATCCTGTGGATTAAATGATGAGGTGGGGCTCACCCAAAAAAAGTTAAACCTTGTTCACCGCAGAACTACTTGGAGTCATCAATCATCTCCAGTAACCTGAAGGCAGCTGAGTGGAGCGCAGTCTGGATAGATGCCACAGCTTGTCAACGGAGAACAGGAAAACAATGCCTCGTGTTGATTTCGTCCGTGCGGCCGCGTGTAGCCCTTTAACAATCTGAGTTCCGTATCCAAGGCGACGAGTAAAGATGGACGCACGTCTTCCCGCCGGCGTCGAATTGAAGTCGTAGCTTTTCATACGGCTTCTTAAAACGCAACAAAGGCTGAGTCTACGGTTTCTTATCTTTTTTTCTCCCGTGAAAGTTTTTTTTCTATTTCTTACGAGTTTTTCCTGATCCGATGTGAGGTCAAAGGTCAGGGATGTCGTACGTGTTCAAACTGTGAAGCCTGCTGAGGTGCATTCATAATGTGTGATATTGGGCTGTACAAAATAAACTGAAATGAATTGAATTAAGTGAGTCCTGAAGAAGAAGAAGAAGAAGAAGAAGAAGAAGAAGAAGAAGAAGAAGAAGAAGAAGAAGAAGAAGAAGAAGAAGAAGTAGAAGAAGAAGAAGAAGAAGACGAAGAAGAAGAAGAAGAAGAAGAAGAAGAAGAAGAAGAAGAAGAAGAAGAAGAAGAAGAAGAAGAAGAAGAAGAAGAAGAAGAAGAAGAAAGAGGAGAAGGAGGAGGAGGAGGAGGAGGAGGAGGAGGAGGAGGAGGAGGAGGAGGAGGAGGAGGAGGAGGAGGAGAAAGACTGAACCTTGTATTTCTGCAGATGGACTCAAATAGATTATGTATATTTAAAAAGTAAATGTCAAATATAAAAGACAAATAAAACCACTTTGATGACACTAGTGCGCCGATACTTTGCTTTGATCTTAAAGCAATTAAAACAGGTTTTAATATAATATGTGGATAATAATATTTCTCCGTAAAGCCGTCAATAAGCTGCCATTTTCGTATGCTTTCCCAAATTAGAGGCCTTAAACGTCTCAGCGTGCAGCATCTGTCTCTCCGGGCTGTGCTGTTGTTTTATCCACCTGTCCCCCCCCCCCCCCCCCCCCCCCCTCCGGGGTAATGACAGAGATCCACATTGTCTTAGAGGAAATTGGAGGACTTAGCCCAGGTGTGATGTTTAAAGGCCCCTCATTACACTGATCAGCACTCAACCGCCGACTTCCCCCCCAAGTCTCTCGCCAATTAGCTCGTCGTCAGTAAAGCCCCCCCCCCGCCCCTCTCCGTCCCGCCACCTCACGCTAGATAAACACAATATTCACTAATAACGTGGCGTTTGCCTTTTTTTCTACCGCGCAATACCGACGATTGCGTCTCGAACTTTTCTCCCCCTCGCCTGGCTACGAGGAGGAGAGAACAAAACGACGCCTCGTTTCTTCTTTCCCCCCCCCTCCCCCCCACCCCGAGAGCCACCGAGGGAGCAGCGTGCACGCGAGCCGTCTAGCGGGCCACAGCCGTGCTCTGACTTGCGGCCTGCCACCAACAGCGGGGTAATTGGCCCCGGAGGATTTAGAGCGGGAAGGTGTGTGTGTGTGTGTGTGTGTGTGTGTGTGTGTGTGTGTGTGTGGATGGCGCTGTCGTATCCCATAATCTCCGATGGGGCAGTTGCCATAGAGAGGCAGAGCGAGGCATAGCAATTATTACTGCGTCCTTATTCCACAACACACCTGTTTGGCTCATCTGCTGCTTTAGGAACGAACCGCCCGGGCGAAGAGGTACATGGAGTATATATCCATATAAATCCACACATCAGAGCATATATGTACATATGCATGTATTAACATTCACTTTTAACGATGCTGGATTAAGTGTTTCTTTAAGTTTTTTTGTTTTTTACGTGAAGATTGGGAAGTAAAACTACAGGAAAAGTTTATCATACAGCAGTTAAATAATAAAAACGACATGGTCACGGACAACTTGTGTTTGAACAGGATGTGATTCAGGACGCTGGAGGTGAAGGCAAACACGTATCCAGCAGCCAGACACACCGTCTCCACACTAGAGACAACTGGAAGAGCCTGGAAGAGCCCAGCATCGTCGTCTGAGATTATAATCTGACGTTGTTGTGGTTGTTTTGAGGTATTTTGTCCCCCTGAAAAATCTTTTGATCATAAATAAACATGTGAATAAAGAAGGGAATAAAACGAGCGCCTCGCAGCGCGTCGTGATTAGTCCGTGAATGAATCAGTTCAAACGTGTTTGTCTCGAGGTCACGGCGGTCTTTGACTATCAAATCCAAAATCGTTTCATCCTCCAGTGCAACTGGACGTTTGTGCACAATTTGAATACGTTCGTGAGGTCGTAGTGACCTTCGCGTGCGGGACAGAAGGTTTTAGGAATAGCCGAGATATATTTATATCCCCAGAATTATTTATTTTTTAGAGTGGAGAAGGAAACGAGTAAGAGACTAGAGCTGATGGAGACTGTTACTTTGGACAAATCTCCTGCTTCCTCTAATATATCCAAAAAACATTGTTTTAAATGGGTTTTTTCATTGTACAACTTTGAGTCCAGACTCTCTGTCATCATGTCAGCTGATTAACAACAGGTGTGGATCAGAAAATTCAATCACATAAAAGAAAAGGGGATTTTTTACTTTAATGATTATGTAATCTGATCTTTTTAAATATATTACATACAGGTTGCACTGATTTACTTGTAATTTTAATGGACATTTAAAAACACATATATACAATATGTATCTATATATAGATACATATATATATATAGATACATATATAGATACATATATATGTATATATGTATATATATATATATATGTATATATGTATCTATATATATGCATATATATATATAAATATTTAATAATCAATTTTTTTGAAATTATGAAGTACATATATGATCCTAGGTCCTCCACTATGTACAGTATGATGCCAATAACAATATTACACTGTATACAGGGCATATATATGCATGAAGGTTTGAATTCATTACTGTTTATGTTGCATTGAGGTTCAATAAAATGCGCCCACTATTTCCTCACCAGAGAACGGAGCAAAATAAAACGCTGGAAAGACTAAATGTACTAACTAGACAGTCATCAGGAATAAAGTTCACTGGAGAACGCATGATGGTATTTTCCGTTGGGCCGAGGCAAATCTTCAATAAAAAACACGTGTTGCCCGTAAGTTCAAAGTCACTGAATGGATTCCCGTCGGCCTCAAACCGTCACTCACGCACACCGGAGTTGGACTCTTGTTGCCTGTCAAACACAGCTGCGGAGCCGCCGGCCCGGGTCCAGTTTCAAGTCATTCACGGTCGAGACGTTGCAGTTTGTTTAGGAAATGAGCGTAAATGCTGACCTCAAGGTCATCATTCATTGTGCCCTACTTTAAATAGCATGTCAGCCTCGCCTGCCTCGCGGCGGAAAAAAGTGGCATTGTTAAAGCTTTAAAGGGCTTGTGTGTGTTCAGTTGGAGGGCATTATGAGGCGCTGCGACGGTGCACGTCTCCAAACACACCTGCCGGCCTCCTTCCAAAAAGACTTTCTGTTTGGCCTCGAGTGATTAGCCGGCTGAGCAACGTGTTTACTGAGGCATTAGACGTTCAGAGGGAGAGATCAATGCTTTATGAGTTTATGTGTATGTTGAATTCATCCGGCCATGAAGAATGTTGAATGGCTCCGAACAGAAGGCGAGCCTCGCTGGGATCACTCCGCTGCACACACACGCCGATCGGTGTCTGGGTCAACACTCAGCTGAGAGTTTACAGTTCATGATATGATCAGCAATGGGTTGACTTCCCTATTAAGTAATACATGTTTTTATTTCGGGTTTAGAAAAAGTGCTGGTAAGTATAAGGTATGGTTATAAAGGGCTTTTCCTTCATAACCATACATGTATATGTATATATATATATATATATATATATATATATATATATATATACATATACACATATATATATATATATATATATATACACATATATATATGTTTATCTAATTCTTTTCTATTTTTTTTTTTTTTTCTTCGATGTCAAGGAATAATCTGTTTGTGGAAAATGCAAAATAAAAAGTTATAAAAAAAAAGGGCTTTCCATCTTCCTCGTCAAACCTATTTTTATATTTGTATGTATATTTATATGTGTATTTTCCTGCAGTAGTAGTTAAAAAATAAATAAAAAGATTCTACCCGACGACACCAGGAAAAAAAAAGTCCCTCTTGTGCAATCCTATTTATATTTACACCCGCCTTTGAACAACCATGGCGGAGGGACCGATAGACTAATGGAGGCTAATTTTTGATAACGATGGAATAATAACGCACAGTCGTCACATTGTTCTCGTACAACTGACGGGAACCACGGCAGAGGAACGACGTGGAGACCCCGAGCATCCTCCGTGTGAAATGTCCCCGAGTTCCTCAAAGGGTTTGTGGGATAAGTTCCTGGAAGTTTGTGGATTATGAAAATATTGTACTTTTTAAGGACTCTAATGTCTACTTTGATTGTATCCTCTAAAACGAGGCGCTTTCAAAAAAGATAAGAAATGGTGACAACCAGCAGAAATATGCACGGACATTGATTCGCTTCGTTAATTTCAACTTCCCCTTTGAACATCTTCGAGATGTCCCGGATATGTGAGAATTACTGCACACACACACACACACACACACACACACACACACACACACACACACACACCATTACTGGCTGACACATGATTTTTATAATAAGTTGCGTCTTAAGAGCCAAACTGCATCTTGAGACATGAACCTGATCTGAGGTCTCCGAGGGTCACGCGGCTCATTAAAGAAGCCGAGCCCGCAGCGCTTCTATTTTTGGGGAGTTTTTCCTGATCCGAGGTGAGGTCAAAGGTCAGGGATGTCTATGTGTTTAGATTGGAAAGCCCTCTGAGGCAAATGAGTAATTTGTGAGAATGGGCTGTACAAATAAACTGAATAGAATTGAATTGAATAGTAGAAAACAGAATTTTTTTGTCCATGGGAGGGGCTTAGGAGAGACAGTCCATTTTGCTTTTTACAAAATAAGAAGCGTTGGTTCTGTGATTCTGGATGCGATTAAAAAAAAGAAAAGAAACACCATTGACGTCATCAAAGGAGATGAATATCAGCGAAACCCTTATTAGCGTTGAAGTTTGTTGTTGTTGCTCGTTGGGGCGCCGGCGGTTCTCTCCCCCCGCCGGCTGCGTGGCGGGGGTCTCGGCTGCAGGCCGACAGCAGGCCCCGCTAATGATGCAAGACGTTGTTTGTGATGTGGAGGCGCCCCCCGGGGAGGCAGGGTGCAGGTGAAGGTACGGCGAGGAAGCGGCACACTGGGACCAGTTACCACGGCGGAAGAAGCGCAGCCCTCCTCCTCCTCCTCCTCCTCCTCCTCCTCCTCCTCCTCCTCCTCCTCCTCCTCCTCCTCCTCCTCCTCCCTCTCCTCCTCCACCCCTCACGTGTACCGTAACTCTCCTCCACCTCTTTGTGTGTCGGGGCGGGGGCCTCGACACAAAAACAAATATCAGAGGCTGTTCCAGACATTTAGTCGTGGTTAAAGAAAACCGGAAGTCACACACAGTTTAAACGTGTGCGTTAAAAAACTAAATGCCGCTGTAATTGTCATATTACATCATATATTGCATTTTGCAGCTCTTCCTGCATCATTTGCTGACTAACAATCACCATGGCAGAAATTTGCCATTGACCTTTTCTTTTTTGGGCGGTGGGGGGCGGTATATAACACAGTAAACATGTACTTTAAGTAATATTTACATTGTTTTTCATCTTTTCGTTGACACATACAAACCCACCCCTCCCACTGGTACACCCAGCGAGAGGAACAGGAGAATAAATACATACAAATAGATGGAAAGAGGTCACTCCATGTCTCCGAGCCAGACGTCTACATATGTACACATACCTAAACACACACACACACACACACACACACACACACACACACACACATATCTGTGACCTTTTCACTGCAAAACCAACATCCCATGTGTCCATGTTTTATTGTAATGAAGCAGATCCTAAAGAGGCCGACAGGAAACAGAGCAGCCACCAAGAGGAGCAAATAAAGAAGCTCCTAGTTCTCTGTGTTTCATTAAAACCGTCGTGTTCAACTTCTGAAGATTTGTCCGTCGTAGCTTCTTGAAGCTCTTAGTTGGGATTATCGGGAAAACATTCCAGAACAGGGCAGTTTTTTGGAAAAGGTACAAAATAAAATAAAAATGAAAAGCCACAATTTGGACACCCCCCCCCCCCTCATTCTGCCTCTCCTAAGCCCCTCCCTCCAGATGAGCATGAAAATTACTTCATGGACAAAAATGACTCTCCTGTTTTCTACTAGACTACTTTCAATTAAATTCTATTCAGTTTATTTTGTACAGCCCATTCTCACAAATTACATGTTTGCCTCAGAGTGCTTTACAATCTGTAGACATGGACATCCCTGACCTTTGACCTCACATCGGATCAGGAAAAACTCCCCAAAAATAGAAAAACCCCTGACACCTGAAGTTATGGGACATCGTGACTCCTAGTTTAAAATAAATCTTAGTCTTAGACATGGCTGCACTGAAGGAAGAAACGAAGACGGTTGAATGTTGTTTATCGTTTGTTAAATTTCCAGATTTTTATAATCAGAAGTAAAAAGCTCCCTTTGTAAAAAAAAAAGTTTTATTGTGAAAGTCGATATGCCACTTTTCTTTTCTTATCCAGACTTTAAATTGCATATAAAAGCTTATTGCAAAAAAAGCTTATTATGTAACAATTGTGCTAAAGATATTCTACCTATAGACCGTAGCTTTGATGCTTTAAATCCCCCCAAATTCATACATGTTTCCATTCCTGCTGAGTCAGCAGCCTGCAGCATCTTATTATTGATTATTGATGCGGTGCTGCTGCCATACTCTTTGTATCCATGTCCTTCTCTGCCAGGAGAGAAGCAGATGATTTGTCTCCGTGCATATAGACCGTGCATATATCAAACTTCTGACACACTTTAAAGTGTTTTATGTTGCAGGCATTGTTTCTCATCCTTGTCTGTTGGCAGTAAATTACTGCTGAGCCATGATAACAAAAAGTAGCAATTAAATTAGATTTATAGGTCAGAATTATTTACCGTTCCTGGTTGAAGGTCATGGCCAACGTATACATGTGACCTCGGAGCGGAGATAACAGGAGCGCCGAGCGGCACCAAAGGATTTAAATATCAGAGAAGAGGCCTTAAAAGCAATAAAAGTACATATTCCAACTATTTATGTTTATTGTTAAACGGTAACTCAGAAGCACTGATCTCTGGGTAATTGAAAAGGGAAAATGTGACTAGCTGCTCTGATCATTTCCTGCTGCAGAATGAAGTCTCTACGACGCCCGAGGAAACGAGAAGGAAGACTTTACGACGCCCGAGGAAACGAGAAGGAAGTCTCTACGACGCCCGAGGAAACGAGAAGGAAGACTTTACGACGCCCGAGGAAACGAGAAGGAAGTCTCTACGACGCCCGAGGAAACGAGAAGGAAGACTTTACGACGCCCGAGGAAACGAGAAGGAAGTCTCTACGACGCCCGAGGAAACGAGAAGGAAGACTTTACGACGCCCGAGGAAACGAGAAGGAAGTCTCTACGACGCCCGAAGAAACGAGAAACTTATCTTTACACAAAAACTAGATTAAAAACACATTAGAACTTCAGTGGCACTTACTTATAGTATTACTTATAGTAATACTTATAGTAATACTTGTGGTATTACTTATAGTATTACTTATAGTATTACTTATAGTAATACTTGTGGTATTACTTGTAGTATTACTTATAGTATTACTTATAGTAATACTTATGGTAATACATGTATTAATACTTATAGTATTACTTATGGTATTACTTATAGTATTACTCATAGTAGCATGTATAGTATTACTTATAGTAATACCTATGGTAATACATATATTATCACTTATAGTATTACTTATGATATTACTTTTGGTATTACTCATAGTAGCATGTATAGTATTACTTATATTATCACTTATAGTATTACTTATGGTATTACTTATGGTATTCCTTATTGTTTTACTTATGGTATTACTTATAGTATTACTTGTAGTATTACTTTTAGTATTACTTATAGTATTACTCATAGTCATTTTGTAGTTTGGCTTTCTTGAAGAAATTCTTTCTTGATTCTTGTTGTTCTGAGTTCATTTATTTTAAGTCTCTTTGGATAAAGTGTCTGCTACATGACATGTGATGAAATGTGATGTAATGTAATGACATGTAATGTAATGTAATATAAAGTAATGTAATGTTATGTAAATTCATGTAATGTAATGTGATGTAATGATGATAACGTTTTGTGACTTTCAGAGGAAACTCGTCTTCTGGTTCTCTGGTTGGACTCAACTTGGCAACATGCATCAAATCTGATGAGCAGGAATGAAAGAGAGCGAGCAGGAATACACTTCCCTCTCTTAACGGCTCATCCTCTGTTCATCTCAGATAAACAGATTTATACCAAGCGGAGAGCGGAGGTGAGATGAACACGGGCATCCTCACGTCCGCCAGCCAGTAAATGAATGGCAGCTGCCTCTCTGGCCGCTTGAACCAACCGCGTATCAAAGTCCACGGTGCTGAACATCGCCGTAAAGCAGCTACACATTAACCCATTCGGCACGCAGCTTTTCCCAAAGCTCCGCCATGCAGGGCTTTAACAACCGTCGGGCGCCGCTCTGTCAAACACCGAGGCAGGTCGGTTTGGTCCGGGCGGCCAATCGCAGAGAAGCAGCAAGCGGGTCCGCCGAGAGAGCCTGTGAGAGGAAAGCAGCCATGGCGACCAGCTGCTCGGCGATGGGCGAGGAGGAAGTGGCCCGAGGGCCTGAGGGTGCAGGTACAATTTGGCAAGCGGAGTGTGTGTGAAGTGCTGTGATGTAGCGTGCCAAACAAGTGAATGTGCAAAGTCCCCTGCAATTATTCAGGGAAAAAAGGCAGATGTTGAAGAGGCTTTTAAAAGGGAAATACAACACAATGCTGCATAGAAACCGCTCACAATGCAGCCTCCAGCCAGTCACGTGACACATCGACCTGCAGCTGTTCGTCACAATATTCGTCGCTGCATCGTATCAACGCTTCGAACTACTAGAAGTCCCCGCTGTGCACCTCTCGCGAGTCCATGTGTGTGTGTGTGTGTGTGTGCGCCCCTCGGCTTTGACCCCGGCTGACCTCACCTCTTGCTGAACGTGAAGATCGGCCAATCTCGACATCTCGAAAGTCCGAACGGGCGGGGAAAATCTTCAACCTGTAGTCTCCGAGCTCGGCGAGGACTGTGAGACCGAGCGCATTAAACCGAGAAACTGTGGGGGGGGGGGGGGGGGGGGGGGACCAAAAGGGAAAAGATGTTGGCAGCTGTGATCTGTGTCGAGAGGAATTCACCGGCGTTATCACTCACTGAGTTATGCAAGAACAGGCCGGTGGAAACCTTCGCCTGGTACAGCGTTGGGCCTCAGCCTCCTTATGCACAGCCTGAACACACACGCGCACACACACACACACACACACACACACACACACACACACACGGAGACAAGAAGATCCTGCCCTGAAGATTTTCCAATTACCCTCAGTAAAAGGGGAGGCGGTCGGACACATGGAGGGCCGACCGTCTGGGTTATCGCACCAAGACTCCCCTGGTCTTCTTTTTGGAGAAACTATTTTTAGCTTTCATCTGTGGCTTTTGGGCAGGAGGTGTATGAGAGGAAAAGATTTGTTGAGGTGGAACTCTGCCCAAAGAAAAAGAAGAAGATTTCTTGAAGACATTCATGCCAGTTGCTTCGTATCGGACGAGCTCGTCTCCGGAGAACTACAGAGCTTGAACTAAGAACTGCAGCACAAGCCTCCCATTTCATTCTGTTGCACTATATTTGACACATGTTGACTATTTATTAAGATATTTGGACTTTCCCCTCATGCTGGATACAAAACATTTCTACTGGGCCCCTGTTGAACCCAGTGAGCCTGGAGCTCTGTGCTGGAGTCAGGATGCCTAGTTGGAGTTCATTAGATGTGTATGTGGACACAACTTGTGAGTTTGGATTGAAAAAAGAAAAGAAAACAGAATATAACAAAAATATTACTGTGTTAAAAACTAGATTTTGAAACTCGACCCCTCAGTAGAACGGCGCCACAACTTTAGCCCATCAATGTAATACCTGGAACCTGCAAGTGGCCATTTCCTCCCATTCCACCTCTCGCTCACGTTAACACTGAAAAGGACGAAACAGCCGGTCAAACATTTCTTTATTTTTGCAAATGTATTTTCTCTGTATGTGATCTTTTTGTTAAAGAACTACATTGCCATGTTGCGGTATATTCATCACATTTACTTACATGGTTGAATTTACTGTGGCACGCACGTGCAGTACGAACCAGTTTAATCAATTTAATATAACACATTTATGATACATTTGAGACATAAATTCCTTGTATTCCTTGTATATTTTATTTAGAGTGCATATTCCTAATACCAACTATTCATAGACTGTCATATTCATTGATTGTGTTGTTACTCTGTTTTAATGTGTGTGTAATGATTCCTTCTGGTCACATGACGTCTGTTGCACCTGTCCATCCTGGAGAGGGATCCTCCTCTGTTCTCTCCTGAAGGGTTCTTCCCTTTCCTTTTTTCCCCTGAAGGGTAATTTGGGAGTTTTTCCTGGTCCGATGTGAGGTCAAAGGTCAGGGATGTCTATGTGTACAGATGGTAAAGCACTCTAAGACGAACTTCTAATTTGTGAAAATGGGCTATACAAATTAAACTGAATTGAATTGAATATTACCGCAGGGTAAAGTTTGTGTCTTATAGTCACATATAGATTCGGATCCACCAACAAGCTCCAACATCAGCAGCTGCACTTTGTTCTCAACCAAAAGATCTCTCTCCCTCTCTCTCTCTCGGAAACATTCAGAGGTGAAGAATGAACCCATGGACTCCAGAGGTTGAACGAGGGGGGGGCTGCAGCCTCGGGCCCCCGGGAGCTGAATGGAGAGAGACAGTAGTGTGGTGAGGAAGAGCCGTATCAGATGAACACATGAAAGAGGGAGGTCACTGGATTTAAGGCCTTTTGTCTTTGGGCGTTCAAAGGAGACAGCTGTCGACTGCACAAGACTCAGCTCTATTCATGTCGGGGGGGGGGGGGGGGGACAGAGACCACGCCAACATACACACACACACACACACACTTCAAAGGAACGCGTGTGTGTGACTTCTCCGTACAGGTACAAACCGTTATTAGAATTATTCAAGCAGGCTGCAGATCTATAGACTGCAGATCTATTCGCATAACCATGGATGATTTACACGGAGCGGGTGTGTGTGTCTGTGTGTGTCTGTGTGTGTTTGTGTGTGTGTGTGTGTGGGGGGGGTGAACACGCAGCAGCGCCTGACAGTCTTGCCGGCGTTGCCAGGTGCCCGTAACTTACTTCCTGTCCTGAGAGACTACAGGCCCCGCCCTTTAAAGGAACAGTCCAACGTTCATGGAAATACCCTCCTGGGTGTGTGAGGAGACGTTTCCATCATCCGAGTGTGTCCGGCACACACAACACAACATGCCGGCTCAACTCGACATGCTCCGTCTTGTTCGTTTAGCGTTCCCGGAGATTAGTGTTTTAAAAGCTGTTGCACATTTTGGAACGACGGTTTCTAAACACACAACGTTCACTGGTCCAGCACCTGTTGGGAACTCCTAAGGACCAGGATGTGGGAACCAGTTGGATGAGTCCGTGTAGTCCATAGTTACTCCTGTCGTGAATGAAATCAATCTGAAGAAGGGGGAACGGCCGATTACACCGAGGGAAGAGTCAAACTAGTGTGGATAACGTGCACTCTGGGTCGGTGTTCCCTCGAAGGCAGACGTTGCATCGCCCCGTTAGCTTTTGATTTGCACATCTACATAAAGGAGGTCTATTTTGAGGAATATTAAGATACATTTATTGTGAATGTATTGTAAAGCATAAAAGGAAGACACTGTTTTTTATGATAAATGTGATGACTTCGGGTTGCAAAAACAAAAGTTCAAAAATCGCAGTCATCTAACCAATGGGTGACCCCACGGCGACTTGGTCCACTTCTTATATTCAGTCCGTTGTGTTGCTGACAGCAACACTGCCGCCATTTTTCCAAATATATGGAACTACTTTAATATATATATATATATATATATATGGTCTAATTTCTGCACTAGATAACTGATAACTCGTCTATCCTTTTAATACACACAAGTAATAATGGTTTTATGACAGCAGTCAGAAGTCTAAAAAGATTATCCAAACTCTACTTCATTAATGCCAATAATTCAATAAGTGTAGATACCATAACTTTCTCATATTTGAAATGATCATTTAATAATAATAATACAAAAATGTCCATGGAGTAGGCCTAATGAGAACAGGCATTTAATAGTTAAGTTTCAACAGGTGTTCAGAAAATCCCTGTCTGACATCGAAAGTCAAATCTCTCTCTCTCTCTCTCTCTCTCTCTCTCTCTCTCTCTCTCTCTCTCTGCCTGAAGGCTTTTAATTCCTGCCGCCTGAGCTCTGCATCATCACCGCAGCGCGTCTTCAGTTGATATTTGCATCCGAGGCAAATCAGTCCGCCTCCATGACAGCGGGGAAGGTCACGTGTCCGGCAGCTGAGCCGAAGCCACTGAGCAGAGAGGACGAGGCGTATGATCTTTTTGGGGTAGCATTAGCAATACTGTGTGTCCCCCCTAGTGAATGATAGTGTTATTAGTGAAACACTAACACTAGCATATCAAAGGCTGTATTCATCAAACTCCATTTTTTTTTACCAGGTCGTTATGCAAAATATAATATACACAACACCATAAACAGAATGCGTGTCTGCGTACGTCTACGTTAAAGAATTAGAGTCTTCCTCCTCCAATGATGATGATGATGATGATGATGATGATCCGACTTCAATTCGTATTTTCCTACGCAAATAACTTTGCATTCAGCGAGCGGACGCCGTCGCTGCCGCGGGACACAGGGCCGCTCTGTCGTGCTCAGGTCGCTTCCTGGCGTCTCCTGTTCAAATCAAAACCCAGATGCAAAACCGGCTGCAGGCAGCAGACACGACCAGGACGGCGCCTCTTGGCCACGCCGGTTTGTACGAGGAGACCCGCGAGAGGAGATTGTATTAAATCCCCCACGGTATATAAATATATATATATATATAAAAATATATATATATATATATATATATATATAAAATAATAATATATATATATAATAAATATAATATATATATATATATATATATATATAGATATATATATATATATAAATAAAATAATAATATATATATATAATATATATATATATATAAATATATATATAAAATACATTTTAAAAATCTGTATATATATATAGAATAATAATATATATTATATATATATATATATGAAATAAATATATATATAATAAATTTAAAAAAACGGATATATATATATATATATATATATATATATAAATATATATACGTTTTTTTTATTTGGTAATCTCAGAAGAGAGGGCAACACATGTCATGTGGGTGTCATCGGGTCTTTAATTAACCTGCTTCCCATCAAGTCGACCCATCTGCTGTGTTCCCCTATAGGAAATGTAATGACCACCTTCTTAACAAATCCGCAGAAACGGGGGTGTGGGGGGGTGTGGGGGTGTGTGGGGGGCACTCTGGGCTGAGACGACAGCAGGTCGACTACAATGAAGGCAGGGTCGTCTGGGGGGGGGGGGGGGGGGGGTGAAGAGGGAGAGGAGGGGGGGTTGCAACTGAAGTGTTTAAGCAGGACCACAAAGGTGGGGTCGGTCTGCGGGGAGTTTGAAAGAAGGCCGTGATGTGAAGGAGGCATCCATCAAACTAGAGCGATTCAAGGACCGCGAGGCAAAAAAACAACCTCCCCCCCCACCCCGAATTAGACTCTGCTCACGTACCCAGAGAGTTGAGCGGCGCTCGGCTGATATTGCATCACTGGGAATCCCACCGTAGCAACCGGCCTGCAGCCACTGGGAGATGGAGGGGAAGAAAACAAGGCTCTCCACCGTCCCAGCTGCCATATTATCCATAACCATGATGTCGTTTTTGTTCTACGGTGCTCCGATTCTACATCAACGTAGAACAAAGCGCCCTAAACCAGAGCGTCGTTAATCATTAACCGGCAGCGACAAAGAATTCACTGTGAGCGACAATCGCCGGGCAAAGCAGGGAGACAAAGAAACGTCATATTAATTCAGTCATAAATAGCCCTCGCACATTTTGGGGGATTTAGATGAAGCTTTTGTCCCGGTGAAGACGGCACTATGGGCGAGGGCGTGGTTCCACTTGATAATAACCTGTAATAACGGGGTTGGTTGTTATTCCTCCGGGTCAAGACAATAAAAGGAACTTCTTCTTAGTTCTTAAACCATATGGTCTCATTTCTGCACTAGATAACTAGTCTACCCCTCTAAAACACACAAGTAGGATTGGTATTATGACAGCAGTCAGAAGTCTAAAAGGTGAAATAATAAGTTGGAGAAAAGAGGAAAGTCGTCATGTTTAGTTTAGTTTATTTATTGGATCCCCGTTAGCTGACGCCTTAGCGACCGCTAATCTTCCTGGGGTCCACAGAAAGGACAAAATACAAGACATACAAAAATATACAAAACATATCGTGAAACAAACAGTTAAAAATAGTACGACAAAGTGAAGAATAGTGCAGTCAGATGCACAGTACAGTCGAAGGATCAGATATATTTTATGCAATTCGACTTAATTCATACAAAGAAAAATTAGATGACTAAAAAGCAATAGAATCCGTCAAGTGGTGAATGTTCTTAGATGCGCCTTTAATTGTTTTTTGAATGAAAAATGTCATGTGTATTTTCATAACCTCTCACTCTTCTCTAAATCATGCCACGCATTAAAAGGGGAACTCCTGCATCACTTTTATTTATTGTTGGGAAGTGTAAGTAATGTATGGCCACAATCAACCCCAATGACATCATCGAAGACACGATGCAGCTGTTTCCACATCAAGACGGAGCCTCTTCTTTTGTAACTCCCAGCTTGTAATTGCAGAGCTCCACACTCTTTTCGGGGGTGTTATGAGGCTCGGCGTTCTAGAGGCTCACTCAATAATCGTCTTCCTCTGAGACGGCAGATATTAGTCTGTTTACACCCGGCCATGTTGAGTAGGATGCATTGGCCTAGACGCCTCGTAGGGGAGCAGATCTATGGGGTCAGATCAGTCTCAATAATTGCAAATGTTGAAACTGAGGGTGACATCTGATTGGCTACAGAGAGGTCTATGTTGAAGAAAACTTATTTGCGAATCGAGCCACGGCTTGGGGCGTCTCAAAAAAACCCAAACAAATGTGTAGCGATCCACAAACAAACAAAGCGTAATTTAACGATGTGCGCATTGGAATGTGAGTCTAATTTATGTGTAAATCCTTCTGCGTGTGTTTGTAAATCGAATATATTTGTGAATCGTTGTGCGTGCGTTTGTAAATCTCTGTGTTTGCATCCGTGAGTCTCTCTGTGTGTGTTGGTTATTGAGACTGATCCGACCCCGGACAGACGACAGTACATCCGCCCTAAGGAGGAAATATACCAGGACTTTGTCCCAGTGACTCTAGGCCTGGTGAGGAATGAGTTATGTGTATGTTAAAACTCATAAACATCTAGTTAAGTGGTTAGTTAGTTACCTGCTCAGATAATTAGCTGATTAGCTAGTTACCTGCTCAGGCAGTTAGCTGGTTAGCTAGTTACCTGCTCAGATAGTTAGCTGGTTAGCTAATTAGCTGCTCAGATAGTTAGCTCGTTAATTAGTTACCTGCTCAGATAGTTAGCAGATTAGCTAGTTACCTGCTCAGATAGTTAGCCGGTTAGCTAGTTACCTGCTCAGATAGTTAACTGATTAGCTAGTTACCTGCTCAGATAGTTAGCTGGTTAGCTAGTTACCTGTCCAGATAGTTAGCTGATTAGCTAGTTACCTGCTCAGGCAGTTAGCTGGTTAGCTATTTATCTGCTCAGATAGTTAACTGTTTAGTTAGTTACCTGCTCAGATAGTTAGCCGATTAGCTAGTTAACTGCTCAGATATTTAACAGGTTAGCTAGTTACCTGCTCAGATAGTTAACTGTGTAGTTAGTTACCTGTTCAGATATTAACTTTCTGAACTTTAAAAACACAATAAAAGTGTAACTAACTGAATGTGGTGACTGTGGGTCAGCAGGTAGATCTATCCATCAGGGGGTTGTAGGTTCAATCCCTGCCCTAGTCGACGTGTCCTTGAGCAAGACTCTTACCCCTGAGTCGCTCCCTGTAGCTGTGTATGAAATTAATATGAATGTAAATCACTTTGGATAAAAGCGTGATTTCTTTCTCATTTAAATAAAACTAAATAAAAAAGGCAGTGGAACAGACGACTCGCAATTTAGCTTGAAGCTTTTGTTTGTGTGTTTTGTTTTCCTCAGTCGTGTTTACTGTCGGTGATTATTATCTGTCTGGTCGGTTGCCTTCGTGGTAAAAACAAATACAGTGTAGTCAACATCTGCTCTTTGCTTTTGGATGAGTTGCCATAAGAGGAAACTTGGGGACCACAAACACTCAGTGGAGATAACGTTGGCAGCAGCATCAACGTCCCTCCACCAAAACCTCCCACCAGAGACACGGTTCACATCAGAAAACCCTCCGGAAGTCTTTTTTCTTTTTATTCGTACGTGGATTGAAAAGCAACCGATGCAGCGCCGCTTGTTGATGGAACAACACGTGTTTAGTGACAGTGTAAACAAAGCCACCTCGTCTCGAACTGCTGGTTTCTTCCTTGATTCACTAAATCCTAAATGCGGGCAAAGGGATCTACCTCTGTTGCCATCCTGAAGGTTTCTTCCCTTTTTTTACTATGTGAAAGGGTTTTTTTATTTTTTAGGAGTTTTTCCTGATGCGATATGAGGTCAAAGGTCAGGGATGTTGTATGTGTACAGACTGTAAAGCCCTCTGAGGCAAATTTGTCATTTGTGATATTGGAATATACAAAATAAACTTCTTTAAATCCTGTCATCGCGTGGTATTTTCCACCAAGACGTCTCAATCTGAGAACTGTATAAGTTCAGAGGACAAACAGGTGCAGAGCTGTTATTTTTGATAATGAATAATCAACTAGTGAATTAGCAAAGGTATAGTATTAGGACAGCTTAAGACAATACTAATTGACCATACATCGGTATTGGCCTCATTTAAATCATACATTATTGATTGTAAATGCTACCCTGTTTTTGGTTGTTGGTTTGTTTGTGTGAAAACAGGAGTCAGAAAAGTATCTCGTAAACATTTATTAAATCTCTGTTCTGCTCACCGAGCAAAAAGTGCAAAGTCATCCTCTCTTTCTCAAAAAATAGTTGATTTTTTGTGTTTGTGCATGTGTGTGTGTGTTTGTGTGAGTGTGTGTGTGTGTGTGTGTGTGTGTGTGTGTGTGTGTGTACGAAAGTTGACTGAATGTTTAAAATAAATCACCACAAACTGCAGTGAGGAAAAAATAAAACCTTTTTTCTCCTTCTTTAATTTTTGTAATTTCTAAATCAAATGGTGTCAAATAGAGATATGAGTTATGTGTGTCATCAAGTTACTGCAAACCATGCAGTTTATTACAACAACCCGTGATGACACATTCAACTACCTCCCTTCTCCTTGTATACGTGAACTGAATGTTTCTTCTTTTCTTTCTTTTGTTTCTACCACAGACTCATGTTCCTACACCACAAATAGAAGAACTCACTGGACCGTAACCTGGCAGTTCATTGTGATCAGGCAGCCGATCAGTCCACCTTGCCTACAGACTTGAGGCCTCTCCAGGGGTCCTGATGAGAGCTCCTTCACGACTGAATCTCTACCGTCTTGGTGGATGCTGTCCTCTCCCTCCGGTGTGGCTCGGTTCCCTCACGCAGATCAATGGAAGGGGTTCTGTGGAGTTTTTCTTATAAAGGAACTAAAGTTATGTCTACATTCGGTGTTACTCACCGAAAACAAGATTGTGTGCATCCTCGAGGTCATACGAGCATCGTCTACATCAGCAGATCTCAAATGGGGGTACGTGAAGGCCCTCTAGGGGATACCTGAGATTTGTTTTCAATATATAGAATATGCGCAACCATTAATAAAGATGTTTAATAAATATTCAATATAATATAAGTGTAGTATATATTATAGTTATATGCAAAATGCGTCTTTTTTTCACCCCAAAATGGAAGGAAAGAAAATCTCACAGCGATACATCACTAAAAAAAGATTAAGAGCCATTTATCTACATCATCTTCATCCAGCCTGCCATCATCCTCTTTCCTTCCCCCGCGTGCCACGCTGCAGCACATCTTGACACGCTACCGCCACCTATTGGTCAGAGGAGTAACGTGACACCGTCGGTACACCGGAGGGCCGCGTATGGCATCACCTGTGTGGGCAGACACATGCATGAACACACGTCCTCAGACACGCAAGATAAAGAAAAATGGGACCCGCTCATAGAAAAAAACAGCCCCATAGCACTCAGAGGTCAAACACCTCACTCAGAGGTCAAACACCTCACTCAGAGGTCAAACACCCCACAGGGAACCTTTCAAGAATAAGAACAAGAATACTATGGTTGTTATTGTTGGCACATCCTATGAAATGATCGGGATCAGCCGATGTTTTCCAACCCTGTTTGTGGCAAATATAAATATGTATAAATATATATTTTTAAAGGCCAAATAATAAACTACAATGCCCAAGAGCAACAGTGTGGCTCATTGATGTTTTCTTTGGTTTGTTGTGAAGAACAATGGATCTCCATGGCACAGAGGAAGACAATTCACCCGGGTTCAGATGCACAGACTATGCACCTGTTTGTAGGATTAATTCTAATGTTGGTTTAAATGTTGTCAGAGGAACAAGAGAAACAATAGAATTACCTAAAAGTGATCCTGAATAAAATAAAAAAAGTGTATTAATGGAATATGTTTGTGCCAAAACTGAAACTCATCTTGTTGGAGATGTTGAGAAACCTCTCAAGAATAAAGCTCAACGCTGCCGACAAGGTGTCCATCACCGGGAAATCATAAATGAAAGAGAAGCCTTCATTTGTAAATAAATATATATTAAAAATTAAATATAAATAAATAAATGCATGAATAAATACAGGAATAAATAAATGAAGAAATACAGGACTGTAGAAATAGATTTATTTAATTGTGTCCTGTTTAGGTATAACTTATATTTATTTAATCCTGTATTTATTTATTCATACATTTATTTAAGCATTTATTTATTTATTCTTGTATTTATTTATACATTTATTTAAGCATTTATTTATTCATTCCTGTATTATTCATGAATTTATTTATTTATTTATACTTAAAACATTTTAAGTCCAAAGTGATTAACGTGTGAGATTGACAAACAGTCAATATGATTTGGTTAGTTTACCAATTTACCTGCAGCTCGTCCCTTATCAGGTATTAATGGGTACCCTGCAGCCAATCAAAATCAAGTATTCACCTGATGTAAAGTATAGTCTACATATAATGGAAATAACAATATCATATTAACACATGAATTACATACACATGGTTCCATATGAACGGTTAACTCTCCACATGATTCTCTGTCCAGCTCCTCTAAATATCACATATTACCAAGTTAAATACGTCATATTTATTATTTATTTCTTTGTGAATCCTCGACAATGGAACTAGTCTTTTTGTACGTAAACCCCTCTGCTCGTCGGTGTATTGAACAAACAGCCTGTCGGTGTGGGTGATGTTGATAACAGAGGGGAGGTAATAATATCACTGACTTGGGTGTTTACATCATGCACCACTAGGTGGTGGTCTCCTCACATCCTGTCCAAGTGGACAGTTGTTGCAGGTATAATAATTAAAAAAAGATGGGGATTTAGGGGGTTGTTGTATCCTAATTGTTATCAATAGAAATAAAATATTCATCAAAAACCGTAAAAATAAAACATAGAAAGAAGAAACAGTTCACATCACATCACAAAGACATCTGACGGAAAAAATTACATATGATATATGAATATGTAAAATTGTCATAACTCTTAGAAATCTTTGTCATGACAAGTACATTTTAAGAAGAAAAATGTCCTTATAATGTAAAAGCGTATATATATATATATATATATATATATATATATATATATATATATATATATATATATATATATATATAGTATTGGGGCATAAACCATTACTAATCATTTTGAATAACATTTTCTGAAAGTGTAAAGTGTGAATATATTAATAACATCATGTCACATATAAAAACTCATTTAAATCCAAACTGATTTGAAATAATTAATGGAAAATATATCAAATTTATAATTTTTCCAATGAAAGTTATTTAATGTAGTATTTCAAAGTGTTCAGTTGAACTATAACTGATAACGTATAACTAACAGACTGTACAGACATAATTCAGAATACTTTATATTACTGCCGGCTACACTGCAAATATAAGTTTCTTTCACATCCATTTTTCCTTTGAGCTTTTGTAAATATATAAGACACAGTGCATTTAGTACATTCATGCTTATTCTCCCCCAAACTGGAGTCAGGGGCAGTTTGTATGGAATAATTTTAATTTTAATTTTCACACAAATAAAAAACGTTATAAAAATGTTAACGTCTGAGAGCCAGTATTATTAATGTGAACGTTGTTATGCTGGGATAGAAGCTTCCTTAGCATCTGCACCATTGTGCGATATGAAAATACTAATACTTCTGTTGCACCTCCAATTAAATAAAAAGCATTTCACAGTTTAAAAAAACTGCAATTACATTGCTTGAGATACACAAGATACTTTATAGTACACTTACTTGTTAACTTACAAGGTGTAAAATAAAAAAAATGACCGGCTACACTGGCTACACTGCTCATCAACAGTGATCATCTGCACTAACCCTCATGGAGACGTATTATTGATCTATATTTTCAGTGAATCCGTGCATCAAATGACAGAAAAATGTGTAAACAACGCTAAACTAAACTACGGTCTGGGACTCGTTATCTCACTCGGTTTTCTGCACATCTAAATCACCAGTGGAAAAAAGTACTAATTAAAAAGAGAATAATCACTCCAATCCATCTCGAGTCCTTATAAAACAGTTCCATATTTATTGCAAAATATTTTCGTACAGAATACAACTGAAAAAAAAAACATCAACAGAGGAGGAATGGGACAGTAAGGCCAACATCAGAACACCAATAGTAACATGTGCTGCTGTGTGTTTGTATCCATGAATCACAGAGACCTCCTCAAGGGGGAGGAGAAGAAAGAACTCCAACATCTTCCCCCTCTTCTTTCTAAAACATTATCGCCGTCGCCTCGCCTCGGGGCGCCAACGGGCAAGAAGGTGTCGCGACTCCCCAGGTGGATAATGTCTCACGAAATATAAGTACATATTTGTATCCGGACGATATTGGGACTGATAATGTTTTGGACGTGAGCGTTGTGTAACTTTTCGTGAGAACACGAGGAGGTTCGGAGCGAGTCAGGAGGCCGTCGCCATGGGAACTGAGGGTGCAGAGAAAACACGAGGATTCTCCAAGTAAATTAAATATCTATTTTTGTTTTGCTTTTAGTTGACGTCACGCCGCCGGGGGGGTGGGGGGGGGGGGTAGCAAGAGTGCATCTAAATAGATAAAAGTGGGCGTGCATGCCCATGCACATCCTCATGCGATTTGGCACAGATGTAGAAGTTCTTTCCTCAAATTTAAGCTCACACGTCTCTCCAGCTGCTTCTCGAACGACTTTCTTTCTTTCTTTCTTTCTTTCTTTTTTCTTTAATCATTAAAAGAGAAAAAAGAAAAAAAGGCAGAGCGAGCCAGGATACATTTTTTCCCTCCCCCCCGACATTCAAATGTACATCTTTAAACATTGTCTCTCCCAGAATTGGGGAATCTAATAAAGACAAAAAATTTAAATTAAAACTCCCGTCTCTGGAAGTTTATTATAAAACAAAATTGTTTAAAAAAAATTAAATAACAATTAAAATAGATAGGATTTTTTTTTTTCATATGCGTAAGCCCTTCAAGAAAACACACCGATACTTTAAAAAGGATGGAGATGATGTACAATCCAGAACTCCACAGGAGAAAGGGGGGAGGAGAGAGAGGGAGAGAGAGAGGTGGGGGGGGGGGGATCTGGTGGATAAATAACAAAACACGGGTACCCAGCTTCTCGACACCCAGTCAGGTGACGCAGACCGGGGGTCCTCAAACGAGCCGACTGGGATGCTTCAAGGACCTCGATTTGAGTGGTTATTTTAGGAGGAAAATGACAAAAAATCTTCTAGAAACATTCATTCCACTAATGACAGTGAAGCTTTGGAGGATTGATTAAGTGAATTCACTAGTGCACACGTTTAATGACCATTTCTCTTGTGGCGTGTGTGTGTGTGTGTGTGGGGGGGGGGGGACTATTTAACCTGTTATGGATATCACAAGTGCTTTCAATGATCTGATACCCTGAGTAGAGGACATAGGCTTGGGGTGAAGTTCAGTAGAAACAACAACAACAAAAACATTTTTGCCAAGCAAACATCAACCGAAAAAAAAGAAGTAGAAAAAAAAAAAAAAAAGGACATTACTTTGTAACACCACCTTTCACACATAAATAAAAACCTGTACTGATCGCTACACACAAAATTAAAAAAAAAATCCACAAATGTAACCAGAGAGAAATAATACAACGACGACAAATCACCCATGTAACACACAGTCATGTTCAGCTTTACAATATGCATATATTCATGCATATATAGTGTGTATTTCCCCTTGCATACAGGCGAGTGGCTGGGGACTATATAGAGAGCCTTTAGTTACACCAACTCCCTCTGCAGAGACTAACACTGATTATTAAGAGGTCGGTACAGATGAGAGCGAAGAACAGAATTCACAGGACAGGCTGAGGGGGGAGGCGGCGAGAGGGGGTAACTGATTCAAGCGCAGCCTTGTAAACAGAGGAGGCCGGGCAGCCAGAGAGGATGATGGGTAACAGACATCCACTTAAAAGCAGCAAAGATGGGACAGATTACAGGAAGTGGAGACTGGGCGGGGAGAGGGGGGGGGGGGGGGGGAGAGAAAAAAAAAAGAGGTGGGGGACCTTTTTTTCTAAATTCCTTCTTCCCTCCAGGTTTACCAATCGAAGCACTCGCATCTTTAACCTCGCCTGCTTCCCGCCCCGGGGGGGCTCGGCGCTTCCGACAACGAAAAAAGAAGAAAAAAAAATGTACGTTGTACAGTTATCGACGTGTTCCTGCCTACGCCGCTGGAGAGGGGGAAACTAGTCAACACGTAACACGCAGGGGACTCTTAAAGATGTAACACGGCGGCTCGCGGTGACGCAACCTATGGGGCTGAGCGAGTGTTCAATCAGGAGGGGCGGGGGGGGGGGGGGGGCGGTGGCGGATGAGCAGGTGAGTCACTGGGTCTTTGAAGGTCACAGCTGCCCCCACCTCCTCCCAGCTCGCTCTTCTACCCCCCCCTCGGACTTCCTCTTTGGGCCGTCGGGGGCTCAGACGAACAGCTGGATGCGCTCGCGGATGGTCTGCCGGCAGATGGGGCAGGTCTTGAGCGCGGCGCTGCAGTCGATGCAGGAGGCGTGTCCGCACTGGAAGACCAGCTTGATGTGGTTGTCGATGCAGATGGGGCAGGTGATGCGCTCCTCCATCTGCCGGTAGCGAGACTGCAGCTGCTCCAGCAGGTTGTGCTGCTCGGAGTTCTCCGTGCCGGGGCTGCAGTCCACCTCCGTTTGGTCTGTGGAGGAAGAGGAGGGGGTTATCGTTTTCCTGATGCAATACATAAGATCACTTTTAAAAACCCATTTTTATAGGAGTGCTTTTATAAGTGATGTCGTTCCTTTTATGCAGTTCTTTGGAGCACCTTGTAAACTCTGTTTTTAAAGGTGCTATATAAATAAAGCTATTATTATTATTTATGAAAGCTATGCAGGCGATCCTACCGTTTCATTATGCAAGTGGTTAAGAAAAAAAATATATATATATAAATATATAAAATAATAATAATAATAATAATAATAATTAATACTAGAGCAGCTAGTCCTCTGCTCTGGGATGTCCACACCCAAAATCAAATAATTAATACAAAATCAAATAAATATGAAAATCTGTCTCAACAATAAAAATGAAGAATTTCGACATGGTAAAAATATTATTTTAAATATATGGAGATAATAAATTACAATATTAAAAAGTTTGCTGGATTTAAAATATTTAAAAAACAATTCCAGAAATAAAATCTGTTTGGTCCCTTGTCTCAAACACGAGTTCACATGGAGGATATTGTTCCATCAGAAATGTTCCATTTTAAAAAGAATAAAAGAAAAAAAGAATAAAAAGAACGAGAGGATTCTTCTCACCGTGTCGAATCTTCTTGGTGATTGTGACTTGGCATTTGATGCATTTCTTCATCCGATGGGCGCACTCTGTGGAGACAAGAGGCACGTCAGCAAGAAGAAAACCACAGAGGAAGAACAAATGTCCCTACAGGTACATATTTTTACGGGGGCAAATTTCACCCCCACTGACTAAAATCCAGGAGCATTCAAAAATAAATTAGGGGCACTTTTTGAAACTTGTGAAACAACATTTAACCTTTGTGGAAAAATAAAATATATATATACTTATTCAGGCTTATAGCATATGAGAAATTGTCATACAAATGACAATAATAAGACTATTAGGCAGTAGTCTACAGACTCAAAAAAAACATCAATCATATGCAATGTTATTCTAATTTCTTTGTGGTTATTTAGTGTTATTCCATTAGTTTGAACAACTATAACTTATTTCTTCGTTTTTTTATTATTTAAAAATATATTTCCCGATTTTCTGTGTGTGTACCTACGTAGTACAGGAAGTGCAGATAGGACACACACAACAAAGAACAATAACAAAACGCTATTAAATTATCATAATTATTAGCATTTTTGTGCCCCTCTCCTCGTGACATCAAGGGCAACATTATATTTCTTAGGGGCAGTTTTGCCCTCGTGTATTTCCGACGCTGCCTCCGTTATTTAACATCCAACATGGAAAGTGAAGCAAACAGTCGATAAATCTTCGGAGGTTGTTTGAATATGAAAGAAGGCCATTGTCCATGTTTCTTTCCTCTTCACACACAAAACCCACAGTCTGCCTATCGATAACGGCGTGTCCGTCAAAGTCTCCGCCCACCTTCACAGGCCACGCTGTGCTGGCAGGGGCAGAACAGAACCAGCAGCGCCAGCTCGGAGCAGATGAGGCATTCGCTGGGCCCGGGCGGCGTGGGAACCACCAGGTTGGTCATGGTGTTGGGCGTCGTGTGGACGCGCCGCAGGCTGGCGCCGCTCAGGCCCTGACCACACGAGAGGGCCTGCAGACGCTGCAGCCTGACGGTAGACACACACAATTAGAAACACACACACACAGACACACACACACATACATACAGACAGACGCATAATTAGAAACACACACACAGACACACACATACATACAGACAGACGCATAATTAGAAACACACACACATACAGACAATTAGAAACACACACACACACACAATTAGAAACACACACACACACACAATTAGAAACACACACACACATAATTAGAAACACACACACACATACATACAGACAGACGCATAATTAGAAACACACACACATACAGACAATTAGAAACACACACACACACACAATTAGAAACACACACACACACACAATTAGAAACACACACACACATAATTAGAAACACACACATACATACATACAGACAGACGCATAATTAGAAACACACACACATACAGACAATTAGAAACACACACACACACAATTAGAAACACACACACACACACACACACACACACACATACAGACAATTAGAAACACACACACACACAATTAGAAACACACACACATACAGACAATTAGAAACACACACACACACACAATTAGAAACAAACACAAATATAGACACACAAGCACACACACAGACAAGTATACACACACACACAATTAGAAACACACAAATATACACAAACACACACAAACAATTAGAAACACACACACACAAATATATACACACGCACAATTAGAAACACACACACACACAAATATGCAGACACACATGCAGACACACACGCAGACACACAGACACATACATATAGAAACACACAGACACACAAAGACACACACAGACACACAGACACGAACACAGACATTTAGAAACACACTCAAATATACGCAGACACACAGACACGAAGACACGAAGACACACACACACATACACATAGAAACACACACACACGATTAGAAACACACACATATATGCAGATATATGCATATATAGAAACACACAGCGACACACACACAGACGCACAAAGACACACACGTAGACACACACACAGACACACACGCAGATACAAACACACACACAGACACAGATACACATACAAACACACACACATATAGAAACACACAGACACACAAAGACACACACACACACGCAGACACAAACGTACACACACACAGACCCGAAGGCGTTGCCGTGGAGACGTACCTGTGTTTCTCCGAGAAGCTCTTGATGAGCTGCAGCACGGCGCCGTCCGCCACCAGGTCCAGGGGACTCTTCCCCTTGTGGTTGGCGTAGTTGACGTCGGCCCCTTCCTGCGCCAGGAAACAGGCGACGGCCGAGCCGACGCTCAGCTCGCCGTTGCCTAGGAGACCCGAAGCGCTCAGCTGGGCGACGGCGAAGAAGACGAGCGGACGGAGGAAAAGGAAGAGGGAGAGGGAATAAGTCGCGGGCCTCTACGAGCTACTCTCGCTAACAGGCGTGGAGTTGAGAATACTTTGAACAACGTTTGTGTCGGGGCTGATAATGAGCAACAACAACAACAACAACAACAACAACAACAACAACAACAAGGAAAATGGTGGTAAACCCAGTGCAATCAAGCTGCGGCTGATTCATAAGATCTCATCTAATCAGCTCTGAAGAACTCCCGCAATAATTAATCTGCAGTCTATCCACCTTCATGGTGTGGGTGTGTTTCCGCGCGTGTGTGTGTGTGTGTGTGTGTGTGTGTGTGTGTGTGTGGGCTTGGCAAGTGCCCAGGATGTCGAGTGGAGCTGCAGTGTTTGCGGTCATGTAGACGGTAAAGGACATTCTTTATTGGCGCAGTGACACACACACACACACACACACACACACACACACACACACACACACACACACACACACACACGCAGTGACACACACACACACACACACACACACACACACACACACACACACACACACACACACACACACACACACACACACACACACACACACACACACACACACACACACACACACACACACACACACACACACACACACACACACACACACACACCGAGGTAACGCTCATATAACAAAGGCCCGGCGCCCGGCCTCTCCGTGAGGAAGAGGAGCGCTCGTCAGGAAAATGCAATCGGGGTTCGACCAATGGATGTCCAGGACTTTAAACCAAATTTCCGTGAGCAAACAATTTGTGAAATCTCGTGTTTACGTGAGTATGAACCCCTAAATTATACAAATGAATGAGATCTAAATATTGTGTGTGAATATAAACAGAAGAAACACACACACACACACACACACACACACACACATGGGACAAACAGAACCAAAGAAGAAAACAATTGAAAGAGGTGTAACTGTAGACTGACTGAGGGGTAAATAGACTCTAAAACGGGGGATTAGGACTAAAGGAGGGAAAGAAGGATTAGGGCAGTTTTCAGAAGATGCAGACGGACTCAACGCAGCGTAAACAAAGACTTGAGGGCCGAGAGCAGACGTAACGCTGGAGCAGGGGAGGAATGTAAACAACAACAAAGGGAAAGGACGGAACGGTATTTGTTTGTAGTCGGGGGGGTTGACTAAGGAGAGAGGGGGGAGTCGGCTTTACCGGGGAACTGAGGGATGAATCACCGTTGTGGTGGTGCTTGTTGTCGATGTGCAGCGGTGATAATCCCCCCCCACACACACACACAGACACACACGCACACAAAATAACCTAGAGAAGAAACAGGCCTACAATTCAATGTCAAAGTGTCACATTCAGATTAGACGTACTAGAGGGAGGCCTTAGGATCCAGGGAGTTATTTATGTGGCTGAGGATTAATAATACCACACGCCTTTAATGGAGCGTTCAAGACATCCTCTGGGGGGAAAACGAGCGTATTTTTTAATTTTTTTTACACTAATAAAAAAAATAAAAAGAACTCCTTCGCATTATGAGGGGGAAGTATTGTCAATAATCACAGAATATCAGTGGATGAATCGAATTAATCCTGTTTTCTGTGGCCTGTTACAGGGTTCTTACACATTTTGACCAATGGATTTCCATGACTTTTCCATGACTTTTCCATGACTTTATACCAAATTTCCATGACCAAACACGAACAGTTTAGTAAATCTTGCGTATTGAAAGCGTACGCCGGCTTACATTTCAAGCGGCTTTCTTAAAAAAATCGGCGTAAATGAACACGTGATAAATTTCCATGACTTTTCCAGGCCTGGAAATGACTATTTTAAAATTCCATGACTTTTCCAGGTTTTCCATGACCGTAAGAACCCTGCTGTTAGTGTGTAGTTGTCTGCAAGCTTGGTGGAGAGAATCAAAGTAGTAACGCGTCCTCTCTTGAGAATGTGCCGGTACGCACCGCCCCTAATTTGAGGACATCCGTTTTTTTCTGCTCCCCCTTTGGAATAAACGCTCACGCGACGTCGACCCCGGTCTTCTTCTCCTCACCCTGCAGAAGAGCGCCGTGGAGGAGCACCCGTCGGCGCTCTCCTCGGCGCCGCCCGCGCTCCCCGCGGCGGGGCCCAGCATGACGCTGGCCAGCTGCGGCCGCAGCAGCGCCACGTGCATGGCCGTGTCGCCGTCCTCGTCCTCCATGTTGACGTCGGCGCCCTCGGCAACCAGCAGCTGCACCAGCTCCGTGTGGCCCTGCGTCACCGCCAGCTGCAGCGGCGTCTGGTTGCGGTTGTTGCGGATGTTGATCTCGCAGCGGCCCTGGGAAAGAGGGAGGAGAGAGAGAGAGAGAGAGAGAGAGAGGAGGTGAGCGGTGATGGTGTGTGTGTGTGTGTGTGTGTGTGTGGGGGGGGGGGGGGGGGCGCTCCCGTCTCTCCGGCTCACCTCCTTGACGAGGATCTCGGCGACGTCCCGGTGGTTGTTGAGGGACGCCAGATGCAGCGCCGAGAAGCCGTCCTCCTTCTTGACGTCCACCAGCTGCCGCGCTCGGCCCAGGATCTTCTCCGTCGCCCTGGCAACACAAACCAGGGTTTTTTTACACATTTTGACCAATGGATTTCCATGACTTTTCCATGACTTTTCCATGACTTTATACCACATTTCCATGACCAAACACAAACAGTTTAGTAAATCTTGCGTATTGAAAGCGTACGCCGGCTTACATTTCAAGCGGCTTTCTTAAAAAAAAAATCGCCGTAAATGAACACGTGATAACAAATTTCCATAACTTTTCCCAAACTTTTATGATTTTAGTTTTTTTCCATGACTTTTCCAGGTTTTCCATGACCGTACGAAACCTGACAAACACAAAAAAACTTCAAGGAGCCACTTTTACACACGTACGTCGATTAAAGTTCCGGTACGCGGTGAAACTGACTGAGCTCAATCCAGAGACACCGACTCTCCTGGATTGTGCATCCAGACGGTGACATCGTCACCAAATCACACGGGAGAAACGGCAGTTTTTTTTTAACGCAACTTTACATGAAGATAACTGACAAATTACATTGTTTACAGGCTCATTAGCAGCAGAACTGCTGAGGGAAAACCGTCTGCCTGGTTACATGTAGAGTCACGTATGGGATCTCCTCCGGCTCTGTCTGAAGGGGGAGGGGTGGGGTGGTGGTGGTGGTGGTGGTGGGGGATTGTGTTGGAGGTCATTTGTACCTGCAATGCAGCTCATTGCGTGTGCGTGTGCGTGTGTGTGTGCGTGTGTATTGACGACGCCTCTTTTTTTTTTCTCCTCTGCCTTATTTCCATAATCGTTAACTCCTGTGTGCTCGTGGATGTTCAGCCCTTCAGTTCTGTACGAACACGCATCAGCCAGAGGGGCGGCTCATCTCGGGCACGCTGAGAAACAGTTTATTCTTTTGACGCTTCTTGTTTAAAGCTTGATAAGGAGTAGAATAAATGTACCACGACGGGTCCTGCTGCTTTTACTGTGGGAGGTGACAAAAGAAATACAAAATGCTCTGTGAGATCTATCCTGTGTGTGTGTGTGTGTGTGTGTGTCAGACAGTTTAAGTCAAAAGGCACTGCTGGGGGCATAACAGTGGACACGACAAAGAAGTGAGTTAAGTGGAAGATTAAAAACAGACCAACCGCCCGATCCCAACTGTCCACTCGCCTCTTCAGGCGAGCTGAAACGACTCCAGAGGAAATGTGGCCGCTCGCCTTTTTTCTTCTCCCAGGAATGTTTGTGAACTCGGCCTCTGGCCCTCTTTTTCCATTTACTCACAATAAATAAATACGCTAATAAACAAAACATTCTCATCTAAAGGTTTTTTTTTTTTTTAAAGGGGGAGCCTACAGATGCTCACCGGACCTCAAAACGATGAATTAAAACAAACAACAACAAAGAAAAAATCTACTTGTATACAGGGTTCATACACATGGTGACCAATGGATTTCCAGGACCAAACATTTTGTGAAATCTCAGTGTATCCATGAAAAAGTGAGAAAACGTTGTATTTAAACAAACCGTAAATGACACAAACGTATGAGAGACAGTAGTTTGATAAAAAAATTAAAAAAAAATACGATTTAAAAAGTATAAAGGCTTATATTTTTAGCGTCTTTCTTTGAAAAAACAGATTAATTACTTCAAACTCGGCGTAAATAAACATGTTAATATAACACATTTTTAGGACTTTTCCAAAACCTTTAGGATATATTTATTTGTTTAAAGACCTGGAATTAACCATTTTAAACATCCATGACTTCTGCAGGTTTTGCATGACCGTACAAACCCGGTGTAATAATCTACACTCGTTTTTCTCTTAAAAGGAAGAACAAGTTACAAATACAGTAAACATAAGAAACATGCTCCCAGACAATAATAAAATAAAAATACAAGTAATGATAAAAATAAAATAAATCAACTGACCACTCCACAAAGAGTGATCTCATGTTGAATTGGAGACGGTGGCTGCAGAACAAACCATGAAAGCGTACGTTAAACCAGCGCCCCTGAAGGCAGCGCCGGCCCGCCGCTGATCTACGATGGAGCCGGTGAACCGAGGCCAGCCTGAAGGCTGTAAATCCTGCGTCTCTCCTCTTGGCGCAGCGGCTCACGTCAAGCTGAGTGAATGCTTGGGAGAGCAGCCTAAACTCACCGCGCTGCACATATGACACTCGCCAGAACAGATCGGACGTTTATTAAAGGACCGTCTGCAGCGGCCTCCACTCCCTGGCGTTTCTTCCCCCTCTCTCACTTTCCGTCACCGCTTGTCTTTTTGTGTTTTTAATCACTGCTCTGTTGACGTTTGTACACAGGAGTGTCCGGAGATCAGCTTTTTCAGTAGGATCTCAGGGTGTGTACGATGTGATGGAGTCACATGTGGGTCACAGGGAGGGGAAGGTGGGAGAATTTAGCTCTCCGAAGCTTTGCTGTGACGAGAAAAAATGGATCGACTTATGGTTATTTGTCGCTGGTTTAGCAATTAACAGACTGCCGTTAATAGACGGAGGAAAGTCAGAGGCAAATTACTAAGATGTGATGATTTACTTACAGACGGAAAATCTTTGTTAATGATAATAACGGGACAAACGACCTAACGTGCACTTTATATATCTATATCGGCCCCCTCCCTCTGGAACTCTCTGCCCAAACTCATCCGAGATGGCACCGACTTTTGCATTTTCAAAATCAAAACCCACCTGTTCATAACTGCCTTTATATATGTGATAGTATGTACCAACAGTTTTTTTAAATAATTTTTATTGTATAAATTTTAGGTTGTTTAAAATATGTTAATTAAAGTTTCTTTGAGTACCTTGAAAAGCCTGAATTAAATGCATTTTTATTATTATTGTTATTATTATTATTATTATTATTATTATTATTATTATTATTATTATTATTAGTATTATTATTATTATTATTATCAACCTCTAAATCTCTAATTGAAAAATTGAAGGGTGGTCATTTAAGGTGATGCTGATGTTTTTCATTCCTACTTCCTTTCTTTCATGGCAACAATATACTTCCTATCTCCTAATAATGAGATACAATCTCATTATTTTGACTTACTATCTCCTAATAATGAGATATTATTCCGACTTACGATCTCATAATTCTGAGATACCAACTCATTATGTGACACTATCTCATAATAATGAAATACTATCTCATAATGTACCCCCTGATTATCTCTCTCGCAGTGGCGTTAACGGCCTTCCATATGAATCCCTGGTTCTGCATTGCTGAGAAATGACTCCACAGAATGCAGATCCGATGTGGAGGGAACCGGAGGGTGCAAAAGTAAATGTTGCGTTTTCTTGTGACATCGACTGGCAGCCTGCTGACAGCAGCAGAAGCTGTGTGGGAGACGAGCGCTCCGTCTGTAACGGATAGCGTTGAGGGTTGACCTGAGAGTCCTCATCTGAACACATGGGAGAGATTCCCACACACACACATACAGACAGACAGACAGACACGCCCATGAAGCCTCATTTCCCAGGCAGATACGTGCTCTCAAACGATCAAAACACTGAGAACAAGTGAGCAGACTGAAAAGAGCAGACATCACACTCCACAAGGACTGGATTTTATTTCCCCCGCGCATATTAGAGACGCATGCTTTTGACAAGCGCTGAGATTTATCTGGTGTATATACGCTCCATTTGGAGGGGAGTAGACGCCATGGGAGCATGTGTGTGGTTAAAAACAGGTTGGAAATAACACTGATGATTCACTGAAACCCGTTAATAAATATATTAAAGTAATACCACTCCAACTTCGTGCTGATCTGTTCCTCCTTTTGCCAATTATTTATCATTATAAGTCTTGTGGGACCACCGAGGCTGAATGTTGGAGCCATAACAAAAAGATTTAAGAAGATGCTCTTCCACTTATCCTGCTAGATGACGACTCAAAATAAAAAACATATATATTGAAGTGTCTGGGTAAAAAATAGCTGACAAAACACTTATTTTTTTACTGAAAAGTTTGGGTTTCAATATCTAAAGTCAATGTTATGATAAGTTTGGCCCCCGGGTCCCCAGCAGAGCTTCAGACATGCTCTGTACTCACAGTTTGTTTCCTTTGAGGGCGGCATGGTGCAGCAGGTTGAAGCCTCTGTGGTTCTGCTGCGTGAAGTCAATGTTGGGCACCAGCACCAGGATCTCGATGATATTTCGGAAATCCTTCGCAATGGCGTCGTGGAGCGGCGTGTCCCCGTATGAATCCTGATTGGGTGAGAATGTTGTTGTTGTTAACTTCATAGATTTCCCATTAAATACAGCATATATTTGTTTGTAGCATACAAGCACAGCGCAGATGTTTTATTCAAACAATGAACTAGTTTTCTCTGTACTAAAATACTTTGTTGTCATCCTGAAATCGAGACTGCGTGTTCTCTTTCTGTGTCTATATCAATGTGATGGATGCTGCAGTCCATTCTGTTTATACAATGGCACAAAGTAGTGGCCGCACCACTCGAGCAGAAACAAAATGTCTCATCATTCAGCGCCTGAATGTGTGGAAAACGCCTCAAAGGAGGCACTAAACCGCCTGAAATGAGGACGAGGGAGGAGAAGAAGCACGCTCAGTCAAACACCAGAAATATTAGGTTTTTGTTCTTTCTGCTTGGAAGGACAAAATGGGAATTACTCCCAACATGACTGACACGGTCAGAGAAGCTCACTCCATGGTTGACCACTGGCTATCAGTCATGAGCTCCCTTCTCCCGACTCGTGACTGAGATGATGAGGACTTGGAGGAGACATTTACTTTCCATTTCTTTTTTTTTTTTAAACACACATATTTGGGACAAAACTAGATCCCTGAAACATGAACTTTGTTGCAGTATTTATTTGTATTTCTTTACAGATTTTAATATTATTGATTATCATATTGATTAGCCAGTTGCTAATATAATATATATAAATCTAAATACATATATATGTATAAATATAAACATCTGTAAATAAATATTGTAACAAAGTAATATATTCTATACATATTTATATATGATACATGTATATTATATATATATAATAAACATTTGTAAATAATACAAATAAATACTGCAACAAAGTTATATATATATATATATATATATATATATATATATATATATATATATAAATACTGTAACAAAGTCAAATCATATATAACTTTGCTGCAGTATTCATTTGTATTTATTTACAGATGTTTTGGTATATACAGTACACACATATATATATATATATATATATATATATATATATATATATATATATATATATATATATATATATATATATATATATATATATATATATATATATATACACACAGTATATATATATGATATATATCATTTACCTCTCATTAAAGTGTCAGTGTGTCATTTGTGTGGGTTATTGCCTCAAAGGAAGATGTGAGCAACTGGCTAATCAGTTCCTGTCCGCCCAGCCAAGGGTACACTGTACTGCTATCAAAGCTTCACCAGAATAAAAGAAAACACAAAGAAATACTCCCTGCGCTCTGTAATCGGGAGGTATGCGGTATGCTCGGCCCTCTCACCTGGAGATTGACGTCAGCTGAATGTTCGGTGAGCACTCGCACCACGTCGGTGAAGCCCTTGTTGACGGCAATGTGGAGCGCCGTGCACATGGAGTTGTTCAGGAGGTTGACGTTTGCCCCTTTGCTCAATAGCAGCCGTGTGATATCTGCCTGGTTACTAAACCGGAAGAAAAACGGCACATGCACACATTAATCCCCACCGTCATCCACTTCCACGTGATTCCACATATCTGAACACTTGTTAATTTTTAATCATGAACTCAATTCAAACCAGTACATCAAATCTCAAAAGGCTTGTTCTGAAAAACCTACAGGGAGCTGCACCAATCTCAAGTCACACAAATATCCTCTTTTTTTTTTAAACCCTCCCATTTTGTTTTGTCAACAAAGTGTGTTTGTTGGCTCGAAAAGCAAGTGTCGATTCCCGGAGAGACTTTACTGAGCACGTGTTAATGTGGCGAGAGGAGGCTTGACTAGAGCAGCAGTTAATACTTCTGTGAACGGATTATCACATTACAAGGAAGGACAGGCGGGAGCTCTACTGTACATCCGTCTCCTTTCGAAAAACCCACAAGGTGCAGCGCTGCAACATGTGTGTGTGTGTGTGTGTGTGTGTGTGTACACACGTGTATTGCTGTGTGTGTTGCAGGAAAAATAAGTGCGTCCTCACCCGAAGGCAGTGTAGTGCAATGCTGTGTCTCCATCTTCATCCTTGACTTCGATGGAGCCGTTGGCCTGCAGCAGGGCCTTCACCACCTCCATGTGGCCTTGGTGAGCGGCGACCTGCAGCGCAGTCTTGCCCTGGTTCTTTATATCCACCTGGCGGGGAAAAACAAACCGCGGTTGAAGATTTATTCGAGACGCCGAGACACGAGCGGAGCTGCACGTAGACTGGCGGGGGAAATAATCTGAGCATGAGCGGAACGCCTCCCTCGCCAGACACTCGACGCGTAATCCTCATAAGTCGCGGAGTCTTCGCTCTCTTAGAAATGTAGTCGTGAACTAAACAAAATAAGGACTTTACTAGTGGACTTTGATGAATCCTCACTCACTTATGAAAACAAAACATCTCAGATGACATTGTATAGTGTCATAAATCAAATGGAAAGGCAATTATTGTTCTGTCCATCCTGGAGAGGGATCCTCCTCTGTTGCTCTCCTCAAGGTTTCTTCCCTTTTCTCCCCCTGAAGGGTTATTTGGGAGTTTTTCCTGGTCCGATGTGAGGTTTTGGGACAGGGATGTCTATGTGTACAGATTGTAAAGCCCTCTGAGACTAATTTGTAATTTGTGAAAATGGGCTATACAAATAAACTGAATTGAATTATAAAGTGTGTTGGAATTACAGGTTAAAGCAAAGTAATAAGTACATAATGCGTAAAGTACATAAATATTTTGTTTTGGTTACTGACGCCAGCTGGCATGATTAATTTTGCGCTTGCCAGACTCAGATTATAACAAACTATGTTGGTTTGAACATCCGTTTACTGAAATAATATCATTTTCACCCCGTTAAGTAGTCGCATCCCTAAATTGTTGCAGTTATCTCGGTTCTCTTTCTAATACCTTCAGTTGGCTCGGTCAATGATCACTCTCTTGCTCTGCCACCTTCGGCTTGAATAATCAGCCTTGAGCGTATTATGACCATTATGAACATTGGATAAGTTATCAACCGATAATTTTATCTGATAATTGACTATCCATTTCTTTTCTCAAATTTCATTTTCCATTATACCTGTACATATAGTAAATTAACAGCTATATATAAATATATATAAATAATGATATATATAAATAAATAAATATTAATATGTATGCATCGACAAATATATATATATATATATATATATATATATATATATATAAATATATATATATGTATAAATATATCTATAAATATGTATATAAATATATTAATAGATATAAATAAATTATATATATATATACATACACATATATATATATATATATATATATATATATATATGTATAAATATATATATATAATTATGTATATAAATATATTAATAGATATAAATAAATAAATAATAGATATAAATTGTATTTATTCAACAAAGTTTTTAGAAATATTAGTGGTGTGTGAAAATCTTTTGGAACGGGCAGTGGACTGCAGCAAAGAGGAGGAGTGCTGCACTAACCTTGTCGGGGTACTTCAGCACCAACTCGCGCACTTTGTTGGCACTGCCGTGTGCGGCCTCGATGACCAGCCGGCTGGGATTGTCCTGCTCTGTGGACTGAGACAGCAGCTTCTCCAACACCGAGATGACGGTACCTGAACGGAGACACAGGAAGATGGAGAGCAGGAGGTAGAGGGAGAAGTGAAAGGTTGTGAAGGGGGGGACAGAGAAGAGAGACAAAAACAGTATAATTAATCTTCATCAGTCCCAATGTGAACTAAATCAGAAATGGTGGCGCAAACCCTTCCAGAGAGCGAAAAAGGAGACGCATGGGTTAATGGATTCATCAAAGCACACACACACACACAAACACACACACACACACACACACACACACACAGCCCTCTGTTGTCAAGCTCCAATCCGCTGAGGAACACATGCACAGAACAGATTTAGTCGTGATTAGGAGGCGGCTGGGGAAACCTCTGACATGCTGACAAACGTCTGCTGCGCTGCCAAAGCCTCTCGCTGTCAACATGCAGGATCATGCACATGCAATGGAGCAAAGAACAGTTCACACACAGCTGAAACAGAAAAGACAAAACAAGGAATGCCCGCGACCGCGTATGCATGAATACCACGGTCGCGGCCTGTACGTGAAAGCACGCACGGGCACGGAGACAGCTGCAATGAGGGTGAGGGGAGAGAGGATGGATGCACGCAGAAGGTAAGGCCGGAGCTGGACTGGTAGAGACGGGCCCCCCCCTCGTCTCGGCTTACTTCCAGATTCGTTGGGGTTCTCGGCCGTCATGAGGTTGGCATCCACCTCCACGGTCTGACCCGAGAGGCACGCCGGGTTGAACGTCCACGTCTGGCCTCCGAACGCCACCCGCAGGTCGCCATCCGCGTACACTTTCAACACCTTCCCGGCTTGGCCGAGCACCTGGGGGAGCAATCGGAGGTAAGGTGGATGTGGCGTGGCTCCGTAGTAAAAAAGTGAAAAAAATGAATAAAATAAGGGAGACGGTTGACATTAAATAAACAAACGAGCAGGACAAATGAATCCAGCAGGAACTATTCGTGGTTTTAGAAAAGGACCGATGTGTGTGCTTCTCTCGGTAAATAAAGGAAGCGGGTATAAACTCGGTTAAATCCTGATGTGACCCCAGTTTTCCGGAAGTACGTCACTTTTAATTCAGAGGGAGATCTGCCAAACGAAGGCTTTACTGAATTTAAGGGTAACACCCTGCACACAGACAGGGGAGGGGGGGGGGACCTGAATTAAAACAGATTATATAGAGGTGAGACTAAATAATTGTTTTGCAAGTCTCAAGTCTTAGTGATTCAAATCCAAAGTTGCATTTCGAGAGTCCCGATGGAGACTCAAGTTCACCCCTTATCATATTTAATGCCATTTAAAAAATATGAATAAAACAACGTTATCTTCTAGTAACAGTTAGTATAATTAATAAATCTAGTAAATAATAATAAACTATCTGACTATCGATCCAAGTCAAAATGATTAGGTCCAAATGATGGATCACGAGTCAAAGCTGAGTTACAACTCCTTCTGATTTTGTCAAGTGACCAACGCTGAAAACACAATGAAGAGTTAGTACTATCAGGCTACTGTCTGTGATCAGGCTGAATGCATACAGGAGCCATGCTGTCTGTCCACTCTCCATGGCCAGCCTGCAGTCTCTTCACACTCTCGATGTCCTCCAATACTCTGACTAGTTCGCCAACTCCAAAAGTGTTCACCTGGTGAAAAGAAAGAGGGACAAAGTTACTCGGCTATTAAAATCATCGGGGGGGAAATAAAAACTAACCGATGATCCAAACTGAAGTTCTGACCCCCATCAGATCCCACCGTAAAGCTGCGTTCACACCAAAAGCGTGAGTTTACTCGCGTCTTTCTCGCCTTAGAGGGGGCGGGGCTTATCTCCGTAGCTTTACTCCGTGGAAACAGTTCTAATTTCCTTCGTCCACCACGAAAGAAAGAACCACTAGTTCTGCTTTAGACTTTTTGAGGACGTCCCACAAACGTTGTGACATCCAACGCTCTCGTTATTTGGGTTCATAGAATTAATATCATATCTATATTTACACATGACATCACCCGTAGGCTCACACAGCTCGGTGACTTTCACGTCTGAATGACTTCCGCTTCCAGCGCCATCAGAGCAGAATAGAATAGAATAGAATTATACTTTATTAATCCCCAAGGGGAAATTTGTTGACACAGTAGCACCAATAAACTAAACACAATAAAATATAAATATAAGAAAGAAAGAAAGTGACTGTGCATAAAGTACACAAAGTGAAATATAAAATACAAAATAAAATAAAATATGTATATATACAACATATATGTAAATACAGCAATGTAATGTAAAATTAAATTATATATATATATATATATATAGACAGTGTGCAAAATGCAAAGTGTGTGTATGTGTGTAGTGCAGCAGTTGGATTCACCAGCGGCGGAGCGTCTCGACGCCGATCGGCTTTCGCAACTCGCCGTCGGGCGAATTTTTCGGCAAAAGTGTCAATATTTAAACGTGAGGCGAAAGAGGCGGAAATTCACGTCTATCGCAACCACTCGCGTCTGTACGTTGACTTTGCTTATGGGATCTACTCGCGCGGAAAAAAAATGTGCAACGCTTTTGGTGTGAGCGCACCGTAAGACCCCCTGGTTCTGTTACTCAGTACCTTGGTGAGAGCCCCAGGATGGAACGTCCAGCGGATGTTGTTGCTGTACTGGACTCTGACATCTCCTCGGTCAGTGATTCTATGTACCGTCCCGATCCGGCAAATGTACTGCGGACACAAAGAACCCGTTTCACCCGGGGGGGTCTCCCGTCTGCACGGCGGTTGACCTCAATGTTGCCCTTTTAGCAGCTGTGTGATTTGAGAATCCGACGCCGTTTTCCTCTCACTCTGTTGCACGCCGCCAACGTCCATCTGAGCCACTTGTGTAAATAATCTGGAAGCGAGGCTCAAGAGGCACGCGTGTTTTGACTGCGAGGACATTGTTTGTCCAAAACATAAAGAGCGCATACTATGCGCACAAAAGGTACAAAGAGTTCATTGTAACTTCTTGGAAAAAAAACAAGTGCACTCTGTACTTCTACATTACCGACAAACTCCGCAGGGAGTTACGTAAAAGCTCTATTGGCAATATCTTTTTGGAATTGTGTGGACTAGAAGGGGAGACTTTTAATACCTCAGCCATTTTGGGGTTCCACCCTCCGTGACCCTCCTGCATCTGTCGCAGGATCTCCACTTCCAGCAGACATTTGACCTTGTCGGCCTGCTGGAAGGAGTGGCCGTCAGCACTCTCCTGGCGCTGCAGCTCGGCGTGCTCTCCTTGAGGGACAGGTGTTATGTTGGAGACTTGGGTCAGAGTTTTAGTTCATTACCCCCCCCAATAACATGTATCTGGGTTCATACACATGGTGACCAATGGATTTCCATGAACTTTCCATGACCTGTCATGATGTGAAATCTTGGAATGACACAAATGAGACGATAGTTTGATTCAAAGAATACACATTTATGTAAAATGAATTGATTAAAATAATCAAACTGTGTAAATGAACATATGAATATAACACATTTCCATGACTTTTCCAAATATTTTAGGGATTTACATTTTATTTTAAGGACTTTTTCAGACATGAAAACATTTTTTTAAATGTCATGACTTTTCCAGTTTTTTCACGACCGTAAGACCCCTGATTTATATTGTATAGCTTTTTTTATGTTCTACAATCCATTACAGTAATATAGTAATATATGAACTGACACCAAATATATTTTTACGGTTAACCCGTTCCTAAGTGTAGGGCGGCTCCACTCATAAGTAATACGTGACACACTAGTATCAGATTATTCATATATCTGTCAACCTTTCCTTTTAGTGATGTAAAAATGTTTGCTTGGAAAGAAAGATGTCATGCACAGTGCTGTACCATTAGTGTCCAATTTAATATTAAAATATATAAAAAATCTGTTTCTAAACTTTCACATACTTTTTAAAGGATTTTTGAATAGATGCTAATTTGAAATATATTTAAATACATCTCACACACCCCCTGGGGTACATGTACCCCCATTTGAGAACTACTACATTCAACAGGAGTAAGACTGCGAGTGCACTGGGAAGCGGGAGCCTTACCGAGCTTTGGGAGGTGGTCTTTGTAGTGGAAGCCTCCTTGGCCGTCGGACACGTATTTGAGGTCCACCTTGCCCTTGTGGCCCATTCGGTACACGTTGGTGGTGCCGTTGGACCAGGTCACACTGGCCACGCTGCGACCCGACTCGGTGTCCCAGCCGCGAATGTCCACTACCTTCCCAACCTTACCCTCCCCGCCTACACACACACACACACACACACACAAGAAATGCACACACATACAAACACAAACAAATATGCAAGAGACAATAAAGCGTCACTGTGTGTGGGAGGAGTGGGAGGAGATAAAAGGGCAGATGAATAAAAAACAAAAAATGCATCTCATTAAAGAAAGGAAAAAGTCGTTAGATACAGAGTGGAGCTCAGGGAAGAATCAATAAAAATGTGTGAACAACAAGAGTGCACATGTGGCCAAATGGAGAGCATTAGACGGATGAGATGACAGACTCAGAGAGGTGTGGAAGAAACATCTTCCCCCGGAGAGACGTAAACTGAGTGTCAGCCACTTCAATCCAATCCAATACGCGATGCCTCATCTCGATTACGAGACGATAAAAACATCGACGTGAAGAATGAGCGTCGCCATTAAACAACACAATCTCACAAGACGGGCTCAGATCTATAGATTATGTTTTGATGATGTAGGAAAACTTGTGTTTACTCCACACCAGCAGGAGCTGAGTGAATTAATCGATCCCCAGGGCGTTGATTTCTTTTAAAAGATACCAAGAGTCAATTTTGACTCATTCGCTCTATTTCCAGAAAAAGGGAGCGTTGCTATTCTGAGAGACGACGATGACCTCGGATCAGGAAACATGAAAGACATATTAGCATCCCCCCTGAAAGGGACATTCAAGGGCTTGATTTCTATTTATTTTAACTATTTCAAACGCCAGCCAGTGCGGGATCTGCCTAGATCTGGACAAGAGCTAATCTTTTTTTCTCATCAGCAACAATATTTGTCACGTGCTGTGAGACGGCGGGACGCTAGTGGGAAGCCACAAACACACCTTCTCCATTCTCGGCGTCATACGCTATATTTGTTTATTTAAAAAGGGGGGGGGCTTCTCAGTTTATGCCCCTCCACACAGGGCTGGAACAGAGAAAAAACAAAAGAAGATTAATGGTACGGAACGAGGACTCTGTACAGACACGGGCGCACATGTGTGGCACAGACTCAGATGAGTCACCGGCGACATAAACACACACACACACACACACACACACACACACACTACCACACACACACACACACACATTTTGTGGGTGAAAGAAACGTGAGGTTAGGATGTTATTATGGGCTGTGGAGGTACGGCTCCATGCTCCAGAAGGTAAAGGGGAGGGGCCTGCTGAGTCGGCAGGACCAAGTTAGCGGTTAAGAACAGTCCCCAGTCTCCCCCCCCCCCCTCCATCCCACACACACCACTCACCGTCTTGGTTGCCCCAATCCCAGTCAGGTCCACGAACCACTTTGACTCCCTGGAAGATTCCTTTGAGGATGATCCGGGGGAGGTTCTGCCTCGGTGACAAGATCACTCTGAGATAAGAGCACACGGAGACACAGCTCAATCAAACTGCTCCACGGCGAGGTTCACGCTTCATATAGGAAATACCAAACCTGGTCCAAGTGTGCATATTTAAAAACCCGAAGAAACACGCTTTGGAAACTGTGACGCACCAAAAGTCAGTATCGAAAGAATCTGTGAGCAAATCAATTTGAACACGAGTCGGCCACGTGACCGAGTCGTCGATTAAGGATTGCGAGTTTATGAAATGCGAAGAACATCCTCGGAGGACCGATGGACAGGATGCCAACATTTTTAAAAAGGCCGTAGCGAGATTCCAGTGAGCAAAAAATCCATTAAAGAGACGGACGGATAAAAAGAATTCAACAACAGATTCATCTTGTAGAATTTACAGGCTTTTTTTACAGGTTTCTATCCATAAACTGCGCAGCGCTAGCTGCAGTGAACCGGTAGTTCTTCCACAAGTGGTCAAGAGATCATCAGGATAAACCCTCCTTGAAACAGGAGTTTTTTCTGATAATGTTTCAGCAAAAACAGAGGAGCCCTATGCAAAGCTGCTGACGTCAGTGTCAAAACTCGGCTATATATAGCACCCCGACCAACAGCCTCTACTGCATTTAAAAGATCCAGTCACGATCCTTCAAAATCCGACGTACCTTATGGTAAAGATTTGGTCAGATCTCGGAGCAAAAGAGCTGCCTATTCCCATTCTTTCTCCACCAGATCAAACTCCAGCTTCCATTTAAACCCAGCGGCTTTTTTTGGATGCTCAAAAGAACACCAGAGCCTTTGCGATCGTCCTCGGGGAGCCTCATCGAGGCTTTTGCCGCTCTCCGCGTTACCCTCGAGAGCGAGGGGGGCGTGGCTTAAAGGTAGCGTCGGCTGACTTCTTCCACCGTCACCGCGGCCGGATTTCCAGGTTCCTGGAAACTCTCCGGCGGGAAATTTATTTAGGCTCTCGGGAGCCAAGCGACAGCACAGGACCGGACCTGCGTCGAGATTTACCGAGAGCGGTGTCACCGTAAACAGAGCTTAGAGCCTAATCCGTGGGAAGCAGAGCTGTCGGAGCATGCACTCGTCTATATGGAGATACAAGGATAAATGCTGTAAATAAAGTCGATAGGATTTGTACTGAAAACCCATACAATCATAGTCAGGGTTCTTACCCATGTTGACCAGTGGATTTCCAGGACTTTTCCACCACTTTAAACCAAATTTCCATGACCAAACTGAAATCTCGGTTTATACATGAAAAAGTGAGAACATTTAGTATTTAAACAATGTGAATTCCAAAGCATACAGTATAAATGTAATGAAACACATGAATAAGAGACAATATTTAGATTAAAAGAATAAACATTTGCTTCCCGAGTTATGGCCATCGAACTTTCCAGTTACGGTGCGTTCACTTGCAACGCGGAAAAAACCCAAATTGCTCCGCCAGTATGAGAGCGTACGCCGTCTTATATTTTGAGTCTTTCTCTCTAAAACATATTCATTATTTCAAACTCGGCGTAAATGAACACGTGATCATAACACATTTCCATGACTTACGAACCCTGATAGTAACCTGTGGTATTAAAAAGGATCGTACGAGAGAACGTGGCAACTTTTGATAACGCTGATTTACTACACACTGGGAGGACTGGTTATTGAGAGAAAAGACTGTTCATGAAAACTCGCTAGGAGGATGGGAAGTGAGCGATGTCTCTGGGAACACGACCTCAGGCTGACCCGTTGTTTCTCCGTGTAGCTACTCTTAGAAAGACAGCAGCTCTTTCAAGGGATCAAGATGTTCTAATCCTGCAAATGTCACCCCTGCTCGCTCGACGGGATCAGAGTCCTACACCTGCTGACGGCTGCTGGAGTCCACCAAACCACCAAAATAAAAGTAAAAAATTAGGATTTGCATTAAAAAAAAGTGGTGGCTGTGAGAATATGCCGAGGGTATGAGTTGGTATGTAATACCAGTTATGGGCAGCGTGGAGATTTCTCCTCAAGGTATAAAATCTCAGCCATGTTTGCATTTGCCATGCTTTACTGCAATGAATCTTATTAAAAAATAATCCAAAACAAATCAGTTGAAAGCTCGTCAGCGCTGTACTTATTGAGCAATTTATTATGCCTCGTATTACTTTAAAGGTTTTTATTACTTACTTTTAATAGTATGAATTACTTACCGTTAATGTTTTTTATTAATTACTTTTAATAGTATGGAAATCTTACTTGAAATAGTATGTATTACTTACTTTAAATGTTTTTTATTAATTACTTTTAATAGCATGTATTACTTACTGTTAATGTTTTTTATTAATTACTTTTAATAGTATGGAAATCTTACTTGTAATAGTATTTATTACTTAGGTTAAATCTTTTTTATTAATTACTTTTAATAGCATGTATTACTTACTGTTAATGTTTTTTATTAATTACTTTTAATAGTATGGAAATCTTACTTGTAATAGTATTTATTACTTAGGTTAAATGTTTTTTATTAATTACTTTTAATAGCATATATTACTTACTGTTAATGTTTTTTATTAATTACTTTTAATAGTATGGAAATCTTAATTGTAATAGTATTTATTACTTAGGTTAAATGTTTTTTATTAATTACTTTTAATAGCATGTATTACTTACTGTTAATGTTTTTTATTAATTACTTTTAATAGTATGGAAATCTTACTTGTAATAGTATGTATTACTTACATTAAATGTTTTTATTAATTACTTTTAATAGTATGTATTACTTACCGTTAATGATTTCTAGTGTTGTTTGTGAGTTGAAGAGCAGATTAGCCAGCTGCATAACAACCAACTCCCTCGTAAATTTATGGCACACGCATATGCCACCCTGAGCCTCGTCAGCACACACACACACACACACACACACACACACACACACACACACACACACACACACACACACACACACACAGTCAAAGTAGCATAAACGTTGCAGTGTGTTTGAAGCAGAAATTATTGTTTTGCCACAATACTAAATAATCTATAATATTCTTAAATCCTGAAGATTCACATTAACAAACAAGAAATCCCCTAATTCAGAGATGCGAGAAGAACACACGAGTCACAATGTGACACTCGTACACAGCTTCATGCTTCATGAGCAGCACCTTGTAAACACCTGGTGCCTCTCCACATCTTCTAGGAAGTTGAAACTGTGAACACGCTAATCCGCGCAGCTGAGAATGTCAGCATGCTATAATCCAGTTAAATCGGGTTGTAATTACAAAGAAACGCTCATATATATATATATATATATATATATATATATATATATATATATATACGGTACATCCGGCTAAGGCAGGGGTTTCAAACCCATCTTCACCGTGGGCCACATCAGCATCATGGCTGCCCTCAAAGGGTTGTAACTGTAACACAGTAGATTATATATTTATTTACACTTTCTCCTTTGTTTTATTTGCACATTGTATTTGTATATTAGTTGTGATATTCTAGCCGTCGGAAGGTTTACTTCAACTATTTATGCTTATCAAGATCAAGGTAAATTTAGTTGCTCGTCTTCACTTATCATACACACTGTATAATGTACTCCTGAACATATTGTTAAATAACTCTCTTTGCATTTGATTATTGCTTATCTATAATCTAGATTAGTGTAGAAATATGGTACATCAGAAGATGCTCTAATAGTATAACATAAATCCATTTAATTTGAAACCTTCAAAATAAAAGCCCAGGATATTTCTCTTACATTTCTTTAAGAAAAGGTGATCAAGTGTCTTTCAAGCCGTCGGGGGCCACGTGCAGTGACGTGGCGGGCCTCGTGTTTGCGGCGGGCCTTATGTTTGACACCTGTGGGCTAAGGTCTCGCGTCACGTCTGGCCCTGTGTCCGGGAGCTGCAGCAGTCTAATCGTGTTGACAACTTCCCATCGTGCCCTCAGGACACCGGCGGAGTTTCACCCCTGCAGTATGTCAATAAACTACAAATAGATCTGCCCTTCTTAAATAGTCATTAAACCCTCACACACATGTTTGCTCCACATGTCCCTGTTAACTATGTTAAGCCCAAACTGCCGTCTCCTTACATAAATCACTGCTGGCGCAACAAGAAGCCCCACTCATTACGAAACCAAGCTAAATTTGTCTTTCCAACAACTATCAAGCGAGTTTATAAATTAGTCTTTTGATATGCTGTCAGGAAATATGGGTCAGTGTGGTCCAGGAATAAAGAAGCAGTGTGCGTTTACTGTGGCGTGTTCCTCTACTGCAATGCACTCGGCCAGGAGAGCAGCGACCTTCATGTGACGACGTTCTCTCACATGTGCGCCCCTTCCCACCCCTGGGTGACAGTCACAGCTCCGTTTCCACTGGGTAAAAGTCGTGAATGGATAAGAGCAGAGATTCGTGCTGTTAAAAAAATATATATATATAAATATATATAAATGGACACAAGGCCCGCCACAAACACAAATAAATATGGACATTTATAAGATTTGTTGTTGTTGTTGTTTCATTCAGTATTCTTTTGTTATTTGTCATATGTTTTACATTTTTTCTTTCTATAGATATGTTTAAATTAGATGAGCATCATCTAAGAATCTTCACGTGGTATCAATTGTCTGAAAGACATGTGTAAATATCGAATTGATGCATATTTTCAATTAAAAAAAATATAAAAATAATATATATATATATATATATATATATATATATATATTTCTTCTGGTTTGTCTTTATTGTCCTGCACAAGTCATTATAGTTTCCTTATTAAGAGGGCAACCAAGGTAAATGCAAATGTTAAATTAATTATGAATAATATTAATAATAATAACATTCATAATAATAATAATAATAATAATAATACACTCACAGGTCAGCAAATCAGCAAGAAATGTTTTTTTCAAATGTTTAACCTTTGAGCTTAAAAACTTGGATTAAGCTAAACAAGACATAAAGAATCAATACAAATGTAATCATTCATATTTTTAGTTAGGACTCTCTGTAGATTAAATCTCAATCTAATTTAATGCCACAGTGTCGAACACACTTTGTTCACACATATGTAATACTTCAAAATGTGATCGCAGAAAGAAGCTGAGATATATTTTAACTTCACCTGCAGAGTGTTTTATCATTGCAAACAGAAAACAGATAGGATAATGTGGAGTAAGGGTCAGACTAAAGAGCGGAGCAACAACAAGCAATGATAGAGCAGCATAAATACATCTTAAGGACACTGTTGTCATGGCAATGCACATTCAGAGCGGTCGGCGATGCACTGCAAACCGACATCCTGAGCGCCGCCGAAAAAAAAAGTGTAAATAAATACACGATACTGTTTGGACGCAGCGATGTTGAAAGAGATTTACATCACGGCCGCTTCACTGACCTCGGCTGAGTCACGGCCTTTACAGCCACTCACGGACATCAATAACCAATCCATGTTTCAGATTCCAGAGGAATAATCTCCCCCCCGAGAGCAGTAACCGAGAAGACGAGCGCAGAGGTCATCTGTGACGTCAATCCGGCTGAAGAGCTGCAGACAAACGGCTCCGACGACCGGGCTCCGTGTTTTCCTCAATCATTCAGATTAATGAAATAAAAGGCGCCGGCGCTAAAGTAAAAGTATTATGGCTCGTATTACTTAGTTTTAATGGTTTTTATTACTTACTTTTAATAGTATCTATTACTTACTTTGAATGTGCTGTACTGTAGCTTTGCATTGTGTGTATTTTGTGTTCTTCTTACCACTTATACTGCTGTAGTGTGTCTTATCCAATAACATACCCACACTTTGCATTTTGCACATTTTATTTAATTTTTACACTGCTGAATATTTGCACATATGTTGTGTGTATATATACATATTTGCATATATGTTGTGTATATATATATTTTTTATTTATTTTGTATTTTATATTTCACTTGTATAGTTTATGCACAGTCACTTTTTTTCTTTCTTTCTTATATGTATATTTTATTCTTGTGTGTTTAGTTTATTGGTGCTACTCTGTCCACAAATTTCCCCTTGGGGATTAATAAAGTATAATTCTATTCTATTCTATTGTTTGTTATTTTGTAATGTTTGTTATTGTTTTATGTTTGTTTTGGTCTGTCGTGGGACTGCAGGGCCCTATTTTCTCGTACCCGGCTAACGTAGTTAGCGGGATAACGTCGAGGATGAGATTACACAAGCGAGGCTTTTCGGTTCCACGAAGCAATTTTGGAAAAAATCACCATGGCAACAAATCTAAATGTTTTAACCTGCTCCAGCGCAGGCTCATTCCGTCTAGCTGGATAATCTGGCCACGCCCCCAGAAGGAAATTAAGCTCACTTCTTCGTTGATGAAGCAGCGTTAGTTAGATTAATGTTTCATCGGGGGAGAGTTCTTATCACGTCACAATGACTTCCTCTACGAGGGCTTTCCATCCTGCCCACAAGGAATCATTTATTTACAGAGCTTCTGGAGCCACTTTGAACTTCCACGACTTTTACACGCCTGGAAAATAACCATTTTCCAAGGTTTTTAAATCAGCGTACGAACTCCGACATATCTCGAAAACCTTTTTCGCCGAATTTGATGAAAGGAAAACCGTTTCGTCAGAATGAGAACGGGCGAGTATTTGTCCAGCGTTCACAGGCTGTGACCTGTGTTTGACCCGTTTGGAGGGTTACGTAAAGATGTTTGTTCCGCACACAAAAAAACGCCATAGCGAAGGACACCGCTGAGCCGAACTGTTGAGCCTCAGTGACAAATCAATACTTCGAAAGAGAAACCGAGGTGGGAGACGAAATAAGATTCCCACCATCAGAATGCTAAATAATTACTGCAGGCCGGGTTTCACTTCAAAGCCAAAATATGTAATTGTATATATATATACATACACATATAACTAGAAGATCAGATGGAAGCTAGAGAGTAACCTGTCTTGATTAACATCCACTATTCGCATCTTGGACAGCAGGAAAACACATGTAGCCGTGTTCGACCCGGACTAGTTTAAACTATAGGAAAAAAGTTGGGTCAAAAGTTTGGGGTCACTTAGAAATGTCTTTATTTTTCAAAGAAAAGCTGTTTTTTTGAATGAAGATAACATTAAATTATTAAGAAATGCACTCTATACATTTATAACGTGGTAAATGACTATTCTAGGTTGAAACATCAGTTTTAATCAAATTAAATATCTACACGGTTGTATAGAGGACCATCTCCAGTGTTCTAATGGCACATTGTAGAAGACTAACGGAGGGGTAGAATTTTAGAAAACCCTTTTGTTATGTTAGCACAGCTGAAAACAGTTATGCTGGTCAGAGAAGCTTTTCAACCGCCCTTCCTTTTGAGCTTGAAGTCTGAAGAACACAATTCATATTTAAAATAAAAATCATTATTTCTAACCTTGTCAATGTATTTGCTATATTTACTCTTCATTTTGCAATTCATTGGATAAATAAAAGTGAGTTTTGATGGAAAACACGAAATTGTCTCGTTCGGTGACCCCAAACTTTTGAACGGTAGTGTATATCACCTCGTTAGAACGAGAACAGGCCATCCAGCCGACAGTCAAGCCTCTTGGGTAATCTTGGAATTAGCACGCTAAACATTTATCCAAAACAAGTGTGGTTTCAGCTGACTTAAGAATTTTGGAAATAAACCCAATCAGGTGACCGATGAATTGTTATGCGCCTTTTGGACGAGTCAAGCTCCTTCCATGTATATAACGTACTTGGGAATGAAGAGTTCAGATTTTTTTAAAAGCTCCTGAACACAACCAAACAATATATCCGTTTGCCCTGATAAACTTGGCAAAAACACGCAGACACGCACGAGAGTTGAAAACCTGCCGAGTTAAGCCCCGCCTTGACCTGCTGGCCCGCGTCGACGGACAATTAATCAATTAATCGGCAGAAACGACACTAATGACATCTCCGTGTGGTCAGAGTGGACGGAGGACGCGGGTCGAAACGGAGACGTCGTGAAGTGGCGGCGCGGTACTCACGGCTGGGAGTGCGCCGTCTCGTAGCGCTCGAAGGCGTGGCCGAGGTCGTGCTTGTTGTTCATGTAGCACTGCGTGCACAGGTCGTAGTCGAAGCACACTTTGCACTTCCATCGCATGCCCATGATGCCGTGCTTCTTGCAGCTGTCACAGATGATGTTGGAGTGACGCACGCCTGGAATGGGAGAGAGGGAGGGGAGGAGAGGGAGAGAGGGAGGGAGGGAAAAGGTGAGTGTGGCGACAATGTCAACACGATGCTACGCGTCTCCCATATGCAAGTCACTGCGGCAGTCAAGGCCGATGACGTGTCATGTGATGTGAAAGAACTGAGGCGCAAACCGCATGACACAAATACCCCCCCCCCCCCCCCCCCAGCTCCTCATCCTCTCCTCTCCGTTAAAGGGCAAGCTGATGAGGCGGAAAGATATTTGCTTTAAATGGAGCAAAATGCTAATGAGCCCTATTGTATGTGTCATTGACGTTCCTAGAATAGAGCTGGAATGCAGATAAATGAGAGGTAGTTTGAGAGGTAGTCTGAGAGGTAGTCTGAGAGGTAGTCTGAGAGGTAGTCTGAGAGGTAGTCTGAGAGGTAGTCTGAGAGGTAGTCTGAGAGATGGTCTGAGAGGTAGTCTGAGAGGTAGTCTGAGAGGTAGTCTGAGAGATGGTCTTTGGTAGCCTCATTTGTGCTTGAACTGAACCTGGATTTTAAATTTGAGGGCTGTAAAACTTCACAGAAACTGAGGATGATGATGATCTCTGAAGAGGTGTCTCAATGGGGTCTCAATGTCTCAATTATTGAGATTCACAAGTAAATTATATTACAGGTGACCAGAGCGTTTTTTGCTGGAGGGTGCAATTATTATTTATTTCTTGGGTCTTGTAGCTCTCCATGTGGCAAAGTATAACTGTGCTCGAGGCGAGTGTGCAGGTTGTGAGAGTCAGCCCGAGGCAGAGGGCTCGTCAGAGCGCCACTCCCACCAGAACCACCCACAGGCAATTAAAGAAGAGAGGAAAGAAAAGAAAAGACTAAATGTACGACCCCCCATTAGGGAAAGGAATCATTCGTTTCTTCTTCTTTATTTTTCCCTCAGGTATTTATCAGAAATGACACATACGGGAGCTTTATTCGTTCCTTTTTTCATGTCATTACCTTTGTTCGGAGACCCCTTATAAAACTAGCAACTATCTGAAGACGCTTATCATTTCATTATACCTGCGTGTGGCTTTTAGCGCTAGCCTTTGGAAACGGGAACATTTTACACCAGAAATATCTGAATATTACCTCATTTAAATATGTGCAAACAGCACATGGCACACGGAGATGCGGTTTGCTTGGCAGCGCAGTTGGGAATACATTTCCCCATTTGGTTGCTTTGATATGATTTCCTTTGGTCTGATTTGTGCATGTTCTGCAGCTGCACGGGACGATCCTTTTAAGAGCTGCTCACGCTCATGAATAAAGTAATAGAATAAACTAGAATCCGCTCTAGTTTGCTGTGGTGGTTCAGTGTGACCCCAGAGTTCAGGGTTCTTACACATTTTTACCAGTGGATTTCCATGACTTTTCCAGGACTTTAAACCAAATGTCGATGACCAAACTGAAATCTCGGTAAAAACATGAACAATTTAGAACATTTTGTGTATTGAGAGCGTACGCCGGCTTATATTTTGAGCATCTTTCTTTAAAAAACATTAATTATTTCAAACTCGGTGTGATCATGACAAATTTCCATGACTTTTCCCAAACTTTTATGATTTAAGTTTTTTTTCCATGACTTTTCCAGGCCTGGAAATGACCTTTTTAAAATTCCAGGACTTTTCCAGGTTTTCCATGACCGTAAGAACCCTGTGAGTTGCGAGTGCTTACCGATCTGCGCGTTATCGTACAGCAGCAGGTCAAAGGAGCCCTGGTAGCCGGTGCGGTAGTTGGTGCGCGTGCCGCTGTCCCACTGCACCACCACCGTCTTGTCCGGCGTGGTGGTGCTGCCCTGCCGGCCGATCTCCACCACGGTGCCCACGTGGCCCTCGCCGTCGTCCTGGTTTCCCCATTTCCAGTCGAGGCCGCGGACCACGCGCATGCCCACCTCCATGCCGCCTCTGCTGGGGCCCGGCCCGGGGGCCGAGCACGCCGGCCGAGGCCTGGCAGCGCTCTCACAGCCGCCGCCGCCGCCGCCGCCGCCGCCGCTGCTGCTGCGCCGCCGGGGCTGCTGAGCGTGGCCGGACCGCGCCGACGATATCACGGGCAGGGACGGCAACGGGGGGGTTTCCGGGAACAGGTCGGGCGTGACTGGGGAGGGGGGCGAGAGAAGAGAAAGAGACAAAGTGAAACATAGAAATAGTTAAGATCAGGGTTCTTACACATTTTGACCAATGGATTTCCAGGACTTTTCCAGGACTTTTCCATGACTTTTCCATGACTTTTCACCAAATTTCCATGACCAAACTGAAAATCTCGGTACAAACATGAACATTTTAGAAAATATTGCGTATTAAGAGCGTACGCCGGCTTATATTTCGAGCGTCTTTCTTTAAAAAACATATCAATTTTTTCAAACTCGCCGTAAATGAACATGTGATTTTAACAAATTGCCATGACTTTTCCCAAACTTTTATGATTTACGTTTTTTCATGACTTTTCCAGGCCTGGAAATGACCATTTTGAAATTCCATGACTTTTCCAGGTTTTCCATGACCGTACGAACTCTGTAAGATACCGACAGACACAGACACTTGGGTTCCTTTCCTTTGCTTCCTAAACAAGGAAATCACGCCACCTGTGTGTTGTCCAGCTACAAGTGCGTGGCAGCTGAGGGACTCACGGAGCAACGCACCGTACGCCTCATTAGTTTCAGAGCAATGTTTGTGGATCGTTCACTGAAGGCCTTGCTGTGTGTCATGTCACATTTTTAGAGAGAGCAGCTGGACACGACTGCTACGCCCTGCTGCGCTAATCAGGCCCTGACCCAACACACACACACACACACACACACACACACACACACACACACACACACACACACACTCATGAGGGGTGAAAAAGATGACAAAGGGCTTGATTATTTCTCACCTTCGTATTACTTTACGCTGCACAGCAATTTGATTCTCGTTTTAATATGTATGACTTATTTTTAATGTTTTTTATTACTTCCTTTAATTTAATTAATTCAACATACATAAGTCTGACTTATTTTTATAAACTCTTCCTTGGTATAGTAAAAAATAAATACATTTTAGCATATTTTAAAATAAATAAATAAGAATCATAAAACATTCTTATTTATTTATTTATCTATGCTAAAAATAAATACATTTTAGCATAATTTAAAATAAATAAATAAAAGTCAAAAATGATTCACATGGAAGACCTATTTTGATTTCAAAACAGTGAATTTCACCGAAAGGTGACAAGTTTGCAGGTATGGACACACACACACACACACACACACACACACACACACACACACACATCTATACATCTAAAAGCGGTAAACATTAACACCCAGAAAAAACGATATATATATATCTATATATATATAGATATATATATAAGAGATATATATATAAGAGTAAATATACTAGTAATATAAAAAGAGTAAAAGGTGCTCCTGTAAACGGATGTAACCATATAGGGATATATTTTATGGATCGCAATACGGACAATGAGTTGATCGTGGTGAATTTCCATTATCGTCTCGCTATCATGCCAGAGAAGTGAAAGCAATAGAATCTGACTGTTATTTTATTTTTTAAATAAAGCAAACTCAGTTTCTTTTTTTCCCCATTTACACTCAGACTGTTTATCTTTCACTAAAAACAATGTTCACTATAAGACACGTGTCCTAACTGTGATGCAAACAGTAGTTTAGCTAAAGTGAATCAAGTATGTTTTTTTTGTGCCATTTTAACAGATTCAAGCATATTAAGAATAGAATAGAATAGAAATATACTTTATTAATTCCCAAGGGGAAATTTGTCGACACAATAGCACCAATAAACTAAACTACCAATAAACTAAACAAGATGATTGTTGGTGTAATATCGTGAACCCCCTTTATTTAGGCCGGGGTAATCCCGACCGGTGCAGCATTGTACACATCCAGGACATTTACATGGAGCGTGCCTGAACAGAAATCCCAGAGTGTCCTAAAGAAGACATGAAAAAAAATCAAATCGCGTCATAAAGACAGACACGAGAACTCGTGACTGATGCCGTCAGTGTTTTTCATTACTGCTGCCGGGTTGCTAGAGACCAGTGTGAACGCAGGAAGGAACATTGGCGTGAGTCAGCGATAGAGAGGAACTTTTGCTGGAGAGCGCGACCCTCAGCGGCGTCACTTCCTCAGATCACATGGTGGTTAAAAATATTCTCTTAAAGCACTGGCGCAGTGTTCTCCGTCGACGATCAGTAGAAGCATTAACGAGACACAAACTAAACATAAAGCGTTCCCTGTTGATACTGCAGTGCTATTTATACGTGCGCTCGCACAACAACGGCGCGCTTGTGAGTTGTTTTGCAGAAAAGGAAAACTGCAGGCTCGTAAGAAAACGGAAGGACGGCGCATCCCGCCCGGACCACGCGTCCCGCCAACAAGTACGGCTTTCTGCACGGCGGACCACCAGATGCAGATTGGGATTATCCGCCCGTGTTCATGCTTCTTTCCTAAAAATCAGATTTAGAAAAAAAACAAGATGAAAGTCCGCTGAGGAGATCTGGCATACGCACATCTAGGGAGTTTTACACATATTCAAACTGGCTCAAGTCCAGGCCCTGCTGTGTATTAACACGCCCTAGCACTACTTCACAGGCCTCGCGTGTTGGAGATTAGAGGATTTAAAATAGAGCGATAAACCTTCGGCAAACACGCACACCAATGTCCACTTTCCCGCGAGATTAAGAAGCCATTAACTTTAGCGTCGATACGTTTTGGAGCTTCGCAACGTTGCGTTGCTTTTTGTTCGAGCGGGGGGTGTACGTTGGTGAACACTTTAAATTAAAATGTTAATGCACCCAATTACAGCCGCAAAGTGATTTCCATCGTCTGTCTGTCCACCAGACAGAATGTACAGGCCGAGTGACCGAGAGGAAAAGGTCACGCCAAAGAGCAGGAGAAATAAACTACAATCAACCAGTCTATAGCAGACAATACACAACAGCTCGGTAATAAACAGTTAACAATGGATAAAAAATACATATAGATACACACACACACACACACATATATATATATATATATATATATATATATATATATATATATATATACACATACATATATATACATATATATATACATACACATAAACATATATATATATATACATACACATACATAGATATATATATATATATATACATGCATATATATATATATATATATATATATATATATATATAAATAAATAAATAAAATAAATAAGAGAAAATATCAGTGTAAGAAAGATATTTCACATTCATCATATTGCACACAGATATATTGCACTTAATTAATTTCTCAATGCTGCACCAGTCGTGATTATCCCGGCCTAATTCATTCATATAACATCAATACGTCATCACATATCCTTGACGGTACTAATACTGCTAACCCTGGTTAAACTACATATGTGCACAACAGCCATCCCGTCATGTGCTTTTTCAAAGTGCTGGACATTGTTATGGATTTTGTTGTTTGTTTGAAGCTTACGTGCAGAGATGTGTGGTGGACGGTGGCTCAGACTGGACACAAAGCAGTGCTCTGATGTTGGATGATACATCAGAACCTGTGTCACAGCGATCCTCACAGGGAACAGAGCGCTGTGCTCTCGGCGTGCCTCTCCCACTCCTATTGTGTCCCCACCGTTCTTCCTTTCATTGCGTCGTGCGCCTCTTCATTCCCTCCTGCTGCCAAACAACCTGCACACCTGCCACTCCTCCGCTCCTCCGCTCATCAAGTGCTAACCGTTGACATCTTCCATCTCTGCGCCAGACTGTCGGTTGTCACGTGGTACTAAATGCGACGGCCAAACGAGGTTCTCGGGGATTGTTTGCTTATGACTTTATGTAATCTGTGTTTACCGAAGCCTCAGGTTCACTGCCGCTCTCTCGGGGTTTCCCGCCTTAACGACCCAACCTGCCGCCTCCCCGTTCTCCCAGCCTGCTCGACACCTCGCCAGGCTGCCGCGCTCATTTGACACCAACCCAGACTGTAGGAGCCGAAAATGTAGTATTTGTGCTTTCTTATATCTTTAAAAAGGGAAACACCGGGTGACTTGGAACATGCACTTACTACATTTGAACACAGGGTGGCGCATTACCATGGCAATGTAGGCAAGTGCCTGCTAATGAGAACAGGTGGGTGGATGGGAAGCAAATTGCTTTTGAATGTGGTCGTGTCAAGGTGCTGATGTCAAGGTGATCCTGTGTTGTGCTGTAAGTAATATAATGTATTGCACGTTGATAAATGTTATGTTACGACCCGTTCACCCCCTAGTGGCTTTAATACTTAGAGTGGAACAATGTTAGGGCCTCTAAGAGAAATGGTTCCATAAAAGAGGAGCTTGATAACTGAAGGCTTTGGCTCCCATCCTACATGTTAGGACTCTAGGAACCACAAGTAGCCCCGCATTTAGTAAGCACAGCTCTCTAGAGGGGCAATATGGTACAACAAGCTCTCTAGAGGGGCAATATGGTACAACAAGCTCTCTAGAGGGGCAATATGGTACAACAAGCTCTCTAGAGGGGCAATATGGTACAACAAGCTCTCTAGAGGGGCAATATGGTACAACAAGCTCTCTAGAGGGGCAATATGGTACAACAAGCTCTCTAGAGGGGCAATATGGTACAACAAGCTCTCTAGAGGGGTAATATGGTACAACAAGCTCTCTAGTGGGGTAATATGGTACTACAAGCTCTCTAGTGGGGTAATATGGTACAACAAGCTCTCTAGTGGGGCAATATGGTACTACAAGCTCTCTAGAGGGGCAATATGGTACTACAAGCTCTCTAGAGGGGCAATATGGTACAACAAGCTCTCTAGAGGGGCAATATGGTACTACAAGCTCTTTAGTGGGGCAATATGGTACTACAAGCTCTCTAGTGGGGCAATATGGTACAACAAGCTATCTAGTGGGGTAATATTGTATTACAAGCTCTCTAGTGGGGTAATATGGTACTACAATCTCTCTAGTGGGTCAATATGGTACTACAATCTCTCTAGAGGGGCAATATGGTACTACAAGCTATCTAGAGGGGCAATATGGTACTACAAGCTCTCTAGAGGGGCAATATGGTACTACAAGCTCTCTAGTGGGGTAATATGGTACTACAAGCTCTCTAGAGGGTCAATATGGTACTACAAGCTCTCTAGAGGGTCAATATGGTACTACAAGCTCTCTAGTGGGGCAATATGGTACAACAAGCTATCTAGTGGGGCAATATGGTACAACAAGCTCTCTAGTGGGGCAATATGGTACTACAAGCTCTCTAGAGGGGCAATATGGTACTACAAGCTATCTAGAGGGCCAATGTGGTACTACAAGCTCCTTAAGATATGATGGTGCGTCACCCATCAAGGTTTTGTAGGTGAGGAGAAGAGTTTTAAATGTGATTCTTGATTTTATGGGGAGCCAGAGCAGAGCAGCTAATACAGGAGCAATGTGATCTCCTTTGTGAAATCGTGATTGTACAGGTGTACGGTCGTCAGACATAACAACAACAGTGCGATACGTGATTGCCGGTGCTGCAACACAAAACAAGTAATCTGAGGTCCCAGAAGGAGGCTTACCCTACAATCAAATGCAAAATGGAGATGTTAATCCATCATTTCCCCGTTGACAACCACCATTGATCTAAATTACAAGGACGAGGGAGGGACTGAAGCAAAAATGTAGAGGGAACTTTAAACAAGTATTGTTTTAAAGTCTGTGTGTAAATAGCCTTAAGCTTTAAATTAAAAAAAATATTTTCCTGGTAATGTTCACCTCATATGTTTTTAGTTGTATATCCTGATAGTTCAGTCACAGGGTTTAGGTAAAGTAAAAAGTTCTTGAAAGAATCCAATAATAGGGCAGACAGATGTCTGTAATGCGGCTGAGATTAGTCTTGCACGCTCATCAAGATTACAATGTCATTTTGGTATTAAAGGCATCTGCTTGAGCATGAAAACATATGGCACGTAATGGATCAAAAGGTTGGAAGGCAGGCTGCTTATACTCCACTCCCGGTCCAAAAAATGACAGTGAGTAGGCTCTTTTTTTATGCACCGAAATCATTTCCCAATCATCAAACATGTCAGCATGAAAACACAGGAGCTGTCCACTCTTTACACGGCTCCTGGCCTTCTGGGTGTGGATAGATAATCATGAGGAATTTCTAAGAAAAACAGAGGCTCTTTGGTTACTTTCGCGTTCTGGGTTGAGGAACTGTTTTACAAGAAAAAACACACATAACCTATCCCCTACATTTAAGAACACGTACGTCAACGACTCTTTGGTTTGCTCTGGAGTCGACAGACGGTCACTGCTAGAAAACTGCATCCTTAAAAAAACGGCAGTGAACAATTACTACGTACCGCCAAAGATATTACCTCTTGTAGAAATTAAGTGAAATGTTTAAAAAGGGAAGCGGTTTGCACAAACACACTTCTGGTAGGAACATTGTGGACTCCAGCTTCCCCTTTTTTTATAGATTTTTTCTCTGTTTACTTGTGGATTTCTATATATTGTGTAGATTAATGCGGAAGTAAACCACTAAGATGTAGTTTACATTTGAAGACAGTTTGGCGAGAGATTTAGTTATTAATAAATTCAACTCAAACATTGCCCATGTCAACAATAATAGCAAGTTAAGAATAATCAGATGTTTAAATTGTAAAGATTCGACAAATCACAGTTTATAGAGCGAGGGCCAAGACGGGAGGATTAGGGCTCTCTTCCTGCAATAACAGATGGCTTTTGTCACACATACACACACACACACACACACACACACACACACACACACACACACACACACACACACACACACACACACACACACACACACACACACACACACACACACACACACTGCTGAGGGCCCACCTGGGAGTCAACCTCCTTCACACAAACAACCAGCCAGGCGTTTCGCCACAACACAAATAAACACACACCGTAAACAAATGCTTAAAATAATTGCTCATGAATATGATTAGTTTCCATTAAGTCAGTGTTTTAACAGCAACGAAGATTCAACTTGGGTTTTATTTCCTTTTTTAACTGCCACAAATTGTTTAAAACATCAGTATAAAATGTAATATTAAGTTATGATAAGTAATGTACAGGGTTCTTACACATTTTGACCGATGGATTTCCAGGACTTTTCCATGACTTTTCTATGACTTTAAACCAAATTTCCATGACCAAACTGAAATTTCGGTAAAAACATGAAATATTTAGAACATTTTGTGTATTGAGAGAGCGTACGCCGGCTTATATTTTTAGCATCTTTCTTCAAAAAACATATTAATTATTTCAAACTCGGTGTAAATAAACACGTGATTATAACACATTTCCATGACTTTTCCAAAACTTTCATGATTTATGTTTTTTCCATGACTTTTCCAGGCCTGGAAATGACCATTTTAAAATTCCATGACTTTTCCAGGTTTTCCATGACCGTACGAACCCTGAATGTAATTTAATTGTAGTAGATGTGGGTATATATTGGGTCAATTAATCCATTAAAAAGCTGCAAATTCAAAAAATGAAGACCTGAAAATCAGCTGGCAGTAAACACACAGATCCACAGACATGGAGCATGTATAAAAGTATTAACCAGCAGGCAGACCGTCAGCGAGCAGCTTCCAAAAGGGAAATGAGTAAGGGGTAGTGTTACTGGTGGACCCGCTGTCATCAGATACGCGCTTCTGTTTGACACAGCAGAGGCCTCCTGGTGCCGTGTGTCCTCTTGACACGTGGGCCGCCCGTCTAAAAAGAAGAGGCTGCCTGCTTGTGCTGCTTTTATTTGGGGGAGGCGGGGGGGGTCATATCACTGCCGCTGGAACAAAATGCTTAGCAAAGAGCAATCTACACACAAGCTCTATTGCTTTAGCCTCATCGACCTCAATATCTGAAATGATTAAAAGCCAGCTGGAACTGGTTCGGGTCAGAAACATCTGGTGGCCGGAGGTCTTTCAAGGAAAATCAATGAGGAGCAAATAACACATTTATGGAGTGGGCGACGGGCTTAATGTTAGACTCTTTTGGCCATTTCAGGCTTCCGATCGGCCTCCTTTCCTTTTCACAAATCTTCACTTAACCCTCCTGTGACCTTTAGGGTCAATTTGACCCCGTTCAATGTTCAACGTCGATGTTCTTTGGGGTCAATTTGACCCCAGGCTGTTTGTCACTGTGTTAAACATATAAGAAATATCAACTTTTTTATATATTTAAAGGGATATTTAGGTAGTCAACAAACAAACATAAAGTACCTCACACTTAAACTTGGGAAACAATATTAATTCTAATAATTTTCTGGAGGTTTTAATTGCCCCCGAGGGTAAAATATGCTAGTAAATGTGAAGGTAACAGGAGGGTTAAGGCACCAAGTACTGCGAGCACGAGTGTGGGAGATGATTATATAACATATAAGCAATTATTGAAACTAATTGGACATCATCAAATATTTGCTGTCTTGTCCAAAAGCATCTTTTAAATAAAAAAATGTTATACCAGCAGACGTATTCCTAAAATTGGCAAACTTTATCCCCGGAGCCTTTCACAAAATTAAAACACGACGGCAGAACATGATATGGTTGTTAGTTCCATGACACTCTGCGGAAGATTTTCATATCAAATGATGGCGGATCGTCGTACTCACGGCCCATGATCTTCAGTCTACTTTTGAACATGTTGGAAACGGTACGATTCCGACGTGCCGGGGACCCCGACGGCCTCGCTCTGCCGCTCTCCCGGGTCAACCGGCAGGACCGTCCGAAATCCTGAGCGCTATGAAGCCGTCAGCCTACCGACGTGGGGGAGTGAACCTTTTTCTACTGTTTGGCTTTGTGAACTTTGCTCTCTGTTTTTGGAACATGCAGTTCTATCCTCCTGGGTTTGGTGGATTTTTTAGTTTTTTGGCAGATGTTGCTCAAAAACAGGATAAGCCTGATGCCTTATCTGGGAAAAGAATGAGGAAAAATAACATACTGGCTGCGTGAGGTAAAAAAAATAATAGCGCTGGTGCTCCGAGTGGACATTACTTTGTGTATTAACGTCACATAATCGGTAGTGACGGGAAAATTCAATCATTCCTGTTTGCCGAGGCTATTCTCTCCCAAAATGGGCCTAACTCACACAACTGTAAACCCACATAGCTGAGCTTTTATTTATTCAGTCACATGCGCGTTACAAGCTCTCAACCCCAATTTGCATTCGCTTAACCCGAAGCAAAAAAAGCAAAACATTTCGTCCAGCAACGCAATCATCGCGTTATCATCCAATCAACCATTGTTTGTGTGATGTAGTTACGCAAGAAGTACCCGATGTGGTTATAGCTAATCAAGTAAGTCCAACCAAGGCACTCGAACGTGGTGTAATTAGATTATCTGCAATCATTGATCTACAGGGTAAAAAAACAAAAAAACGACGTGCACAACTTGGACATCACCATACTTACACGTTCACTTCAATGTTTGGCCTGTTTGACAGAAGCCAGCCAGATGTCTGACGCTTATCACGCCTACAAGCTTAACTACAGATTGCAACGACATGTGGCACAGCTGTAGTATCGCGGCCGCGGACGTTTATCGCCTGCGGGTCGTTTTATTTTTTTTGCGCGTGGTCATTTCTACCTTGCCGGGATGGGAAACATCGAATGTGTCCCCGATGACAGTCCCTCACAGCGAATCTAGACGCCTAAAAAGAAGACGCATGTATTGCTCTTGCTCCCGACACGCCGATCGCATCTATTTAAAAACTGACGAGAAGAACACATTTTAAAATCGCGTGGATCTCGCTGTCCGACAATAAGGACGTGCGAGCGTTACCCGCCATGGAAACGGCATCGCTCGATGAACGAAGCGCGTTTTGTTTTAGCTGGTTTCCCCCGTTGGTATCGTGGTTTGCGGTTGGGTAAAAAGAGGGAACAAAAAGACAGAGAAGGAGAGAAAGCAGCTCCTACCTCCTGCTACATGAACGCATCAGATGGAGAAGGGTGGGGGTGGGGGGGTGTGAGTGGAGGAAGCTACCGGTGGTCCGGCCGGTTTCCAACGAGATATACAATCAAAGAAAAAAGAAGAAGAAAAAAAACACCTCCTCAGGGCTGAAGTCTTTTTCGGATGCACTGAATGAACCGGTCCAGGAGGAGGAGGAGGAGGAGGAGGGGTGGATACAATGGGGGGGTGGGGGGAGGACAAGAGCAACCAGGCCGGTATTTCCAGAGATGCGATATGCGGTTCGCAAGCCGTCTCACAGAAACGGCGTCCGGCTGTTGGGGCGTCCGGCCCGGCTCCGAGCGGGATCGGAGCAGCAGGAGGAAGAGGAGGAAGAGGAGGAAGTGTAGAGCGCCCCGCTGCCGGAGGATGCGGCCAGCATTCAGTCCTTTGTGCGTTGTGTCAGCGAGGATTACCGCCGCGGAGGAGGAGGAGGAGGAGGAGGAGGAGGAGGAGTGGGAAGCGGACGGGTTCAGGTCGACGTCCCCTTTGCTCCGGCAATAAAAGAGAACGGGCCGGCGGGCTTTTTTTTTTCGCTTCGCGGACGACTCCTTCAGACGCTTGTGCTCCAAAACACAAAGGATGCGAGCGCCGGTGGCACGCTCGCAAAGCCGACGCACCGCGTCCCCTGACCAGTACGCTTACAAACACATGCGCATCGAGAACAACATAAGGGATGTCATGGGAGCCTTTGCTCTGCTGCCAATGAGCAGACAAGCAGAAACAGAGGGTAGGGGGGGAGGGGCGATAGGTTTGAGGGGGAGGGTCTTGTGTATTGTTATTTTGTCTGGGTCTGTGTGTGTGCGTGTGTGTGTGTGTGTGTGCACGGCGCTCAAGTGAAAAGAAAAGGGGTGGGGTTGGACACGATTTTGATGAATGGGCACCTGCCATGATCCTCATTTTTAGTTGCAAACCGGCTCGCCCAGAGTCTGTCTCCTGCAGGCTCATACAGGAAAGAGGGGAGAGAGAGTGTGCGTGTGTGTGTGTGTGTGTGTGTGTGTGTGTGTGTGTGTGTGTGTGTGTGTGTGTGTGTGTGTGTGTGTGTGTGTGTGTGTGTGCGATTGGGAATGTTTGCCCCCATGCTCGCCTATAGGCTTGAACAATACTCCTTAATGCGTCCACAGCTGTGGGGAGACCTCGGCAATATGGCTTCCAAGAAAAACACAGCCGAAAAACAGCGTTCTTGTTGATGCGAGGGACGCACTCGCACGGAGGTGCAGCAGCTGGTATTTTGCCGGGTCACGAGCCGCCGGTGAACGAGCGGGGAGCTTAGGATGCGGTCGGGACGCGGGCTCATAATGAAGTTTATTACGCCACACTCTCCCGTCTTGTAAACAAAGCTGCCGCTGTCTGTGTAATAGGCGCGTCGGTCCACATCACACAAAAGGGTGCATTCATCCATATAGTACTTCTTCAAATAAACACACACACACACATGCAACAGCAGTCATCAGACCAGGAAAACTGGTTGCTGGTGGCAGCCTGGGAGAAAACACAAATCGATGGGACGGGAAACATGTTCAGGACTGCAAAAGCAAAGTAAAATACTATACGATACGATAGGAATACTGCTTGAGCAAGCCGTCATTACTCAGGCTATCGAGTCCGCCTCTGTAATTCAATCCCGACTATCACCATGACGGCATGTCACCCTATTCCTCGCTTATAAATATTAATCAATGGCTTCAACTCTCCGCGGCAATCCTATCATGTAACAAACGGCCGCCGCGGGCCACACATCGTCCCGCGGAGATCAAACTGGATGACTCTCTCGCTCTCTCTCGGGGGGGGGGGGGGAAGCGGTCATCTTTGTGACTATTACGGGACTGGCTGGAGGCCAGAGGGCTGTTTGTTGGTCTGAATCCTCCTCAGTCCAGCTGCGGGAGGATCTCAGATCCGTCAGTCTCTCTCTCACCGGAGTACGAGACGAGGTACGCACGTCAACATCGAAGAGCGGAGCGTTAAGATTGGGAAAAAGGGCCGCAGATCGCGAGGCAATCGGGACCAGCTGGCCCAAACCCAGGAGGAGAGGGAGGAGATTTAGCTAACCCGGCGAGGAGGAAAGATCACTCCACTACCCAGCCCACTTCAGGCAGACGTCCGGTTCGCATGAAACTGAGCGAAATGGCCTTCAGGCTACTTGATCCCGGGATCAAGCGGGACTCGACTTATATCAGCAGGAGAATTTTACCGTTTTCTATCCGTTAAATTCAAAACTGGACAAAATGTCTTTGCTGAAAAAGAAGATGTTTTCACACGGCTCCCGACTCGCTTCAGCAGGAGTTTGATTGACAGGTGGTTCATTTTGGTTTTCTCACATTGGTTCTGTGCGACAAACCATCGGGCGGGTCAGGTTCGCATTTGATGTGTAGTCGAAAAAGGACGGAGAGTGGGATTCAACGGTACTGCGCGCTCCAGCATAAAGATGATGAACAATACTTCCCTGATGACGAGGAAGAGAATTGATTCGATATCGCTTGACATTCCTCCTGATGCAAATGTTACGATTTTCACTGGCTTTCAAAGAATGTTATCTAGAAAGATTTTGTTTTCACACAAGTTTCAGAGGCTTTCTCCCGAAGAAGAATTACATTCCACCGTAAAGCGGACCGATGAAATTTAAAGCTGGTTGCTAAATTGGCACAAATTCTGCTTTCTACAACCTCAATAAAAACATTTTTTTTAACATACTGGTTTCGGCTGACGGCTAAGCATACTGGTTACTGTGGGAAATGTCTTTTGTGGTGACCACGAGTCAAGCTCCACTTTGAAAATACTGTGAGAGTCTGTCAGCCAGGCTTTTTTTCTACTTCTATTGTGTTCATTTAATAAATAAATACATTTTATTTAACCTGCACCTTTATGAACCAGTTATATGCTGCTGTGGCTGAGAGCAACCCCGACTGGGTCCAGTCGCAGCTCCAAGTGTGACAACTGCATCTTTGCTTCATTGCTACCAAACGAAAGAAGAAGTAAAATTGGAGTGTTGTGCGTGACGTCATAATAGACTCACCAACAACTGCAGGGAATTCTTCCTTAAACGATGCTTTGCCATTGATTTGTAAAGTATGCTCCTTATACCGCTGCTCTTTTTTATTAATTGTATATATTTTTTGTATTTAAATAATATATATGTATATTTCACCGTCCAACACAACATAAAGCACCGACTGACAACCTGACAGGTAGCAGTAAACCGACCATGACAGCCCACTGTTCGGCTAGCACACGTTAGCTCGCCTGCTAGTCAAATCAAAGCTTACACTGGTCTCTAAACGAGGAGACAGCACGTCCCAAAATGTTTGTTTTGCCATTTTCACAACTCTAGTTCATTTGAAAGGGTGAACAGAAAGCACAGCCATTAACATCGTTGAAGAAGAATAGTTGAAGGGTCATTTCTTCTCCGTTTTCTAAAATTAACATCCAAACTCGGCTCGTGCAGCTTCCTGTCGCCCTCTTTAAGTGACACGTTATTTCATCTTTTGACAGGAGAATTAATCCTCTGGACGCGTTTCATATTCAAGAAGAAGAAGAGAAGCGAGAGACGTGTGCGTGCGTGTGTGTGTGTGTGTGTGTGTGTGTGTGTGTGTGTGTGTGTGTGTGTGTGTGTGTGTGTGTGTGTGTGTGTGTGTGTGTGTGTGTGTGTGTGTGTGTGTGTGTGGCAATACGTTGTTGTAACGACAACGACATGTCAACGGGGGCTGGAGTGCGCGCGAGGCGTTGTGGCACGAGACGACGGGGGGGGGGGGGAGATTACGCGTAACGTTACTAGCTCGTCCTAACGTTGACGCTAGCGAGCTAACTCATGTTTGTATTATACAGCAATACGTTGTGACACGTAGCGACACTCGGGGTGATAACGACATGTCAAGAGGGCTGGAGTGCGCGCGAGGCGTTGTGGCACGAGACGACAGGGTGTGTGGGGGGGGGGGGATTACGCGTAACTACGAACGTTACTAGCTCGTCGTAACGTTGACGCTAGCTAGCTAACTCATGTTTGGACATCAATTATTGGTAGAAATAAAACACAACGTGTTTCACGGAGTAGATACTCACCGGGCTTCTGTCCTCAATGTCCACTTCGGGGTCACGTGTGATTCCCGGCGGCTGTCCGCCGCTGAGAGGAGCTTGTTTTAGGACAAATAAGAGTTACACTGGAAGGCTCGGCAGCCGCTCAGCCCGTGTCGACACGCCCCGCGCATGACGTCACTACAAATGCTGCCTTCACGTGCTCCCCGTAATAAACATAACAAGTCGCGAATTCGAGGTTTGGTTTTATTTCAAGTAACCAGCTCGGGCAACAACAACAAACAGACACAACAACAACAACAACAACAACAACAACAACAACAACCACCAGGTGCGTAATGCTTCTCTGCATTGTCTTTCTTCATCGGTTGAATCAACATTGCTGTGGAGGGAAGCGGGAGGAGGACAAACACGAAATGGGAGCCTTGTTCTTCATGAACATATTTGACTATGATATTACCGTAATACCGCCATTGTGGCCTTTCTTCTACTCTATTGTGACTGATTCAATGTTCCATTCAATTCAATTCATTTTATTTAGTATAGCCCATTTTCACAGATTACAAATTTGCCTCAGGGGGCTTTACAACCTGTACACATAGACATCCCTGTCCCAGATGCTCACATCGGATCAGGAACAACTCCCAAACAAACCTTTCACAGGGAAAAGAGGGAGGAAACCTTCATGAGAGCAACAGAGGAGGATCCCTCTCCAGGATGGACAGGTGCAACAGATGTCATGTGTCAGAAGGAATCATTACAGAGTAACAACACATTCAATGAATATGACAGAATGTATGAATAGTTGGTAGTAGGCATGATTCATCAAGCAGAGGCCTTTTCATCTGTATAGCTGCATTCTCCGTCTGCCTCATACTCAGATTCATAAGCAAACAGAGGCAGCAATACTCACCAAAGAGTATTGCCTCAAATATGTCTTTCATCGCTTAAAAGGGGGGGTAATATACAGTGAATATATGTTGCGTAACACAGTGGACTCCATGGAAATAGGATTATAACTCTATAGGAAAAAAAGCAGGGTATATTTTGTAACTATTAACAGGAATCTACACAGATCATTTAAAAATGAAGTGAAATCAAACAAGAAGCATAACAAATGTTCCCCAATTGCACAGTCATCACTTATGATGAGGTCTTTATTGGGCCCAAGGCCTGATTTAATTCCTTCTCTTTCTTATTTGTCATCATGTTTAATTAAAAGAACTCAAAGTGTGACATTAATGTCTGTAAGTAATCCCGGGGTCAGACATCTAGATGACTGAACTTCATATCAGCCACTTAAGTGCAATGTAATTTCATATTAATGGTAGCCTATAGCTACATCCGGAAATACAAAGGCTGATGTAAACTTGTTTAGCAACATTTTTAATTAACTATTTACGATATCAACAACGTGGGAGTGGCAATTCTTCATATACAGTTTATTTGCCCCACATGTCTTGGGGCTGTGGGCGGAAACTTGAGCAGCCAGACAGATGCAGTGAGAAGCAGGTAGTTATTTAAGAAGCTCGGGGACGAGCGTCTCTATGAAACCCGATGGAAGAGGTTTGAGTTTAAATGTACTCAAACACTGTAACAGACAGGAACATGTTTTTCTTCTTTTCTTCTCAAAGCAGTGAATACATTTAGGGCAATGAAGGAAAAGGACATGTGACATCAAAATGATGTTATCTAATGTGTCCTCATGATCGTGCTCTTTCAAAATAACTTCATTCAGAAGGCGCTTGATGTTTTTATAAGAGATGAGACGTATACAATAATGTGGGATATGTTTAAGGTAAGAAACAAAGAAGCAAACGGGTTCAGAACAAATTAAATGGTCTAAATGAAACGTTGTGATCCAGTTGTGGTAGTCCGAAATAAATGAATACAACACAACTTTAATGCGAGGGGTTTACAGGACAGTAATAAAGCTCCCTACGGTCATTTTGAGTATTACAAGATATAAAAATAGGCTTCACAACAAGAAAGTAATTTGCATTGATGTATTATTAATGCATATTTAGATTTTGGAAGGCAAATAATTAGACCTACCTTCATAGTTCTGACCCCACACAGCCTGTGAAGGCGTGTGTGCAAGTGTGTCAATGGTTGTCCACTGCTGCCCCCTGCTGGCAAATACCCTGCTGCACAAGTCCAAAGCTTTTGGTAAATGTACTTTATTTTCTTAACTAAGTAATATACTCAACATTGGCTACTTTATCTGTGTTCTATTCAATTACTTGAGTGATCCCCATATTAAATGAAATAAGTATACACAGTATATCTTTGATCGATGACAGGCATGTTACCCGTCAAGTCTCAGGGCGTCTCAAAGAAATAACTCATATTTCTTTGGCGTTTAATATGTTTCTTTGCAGATTAAATATTGTGTCTGCTAACAGAAAGGAGTCAATAAAAGTATTTTTTTCAGGCACAGACTAAAGAAATAAGACTTTCTAAGAAGTAGAAGGAACCTGCTGCTGCCAAATGGACTGTAAAGGAATATGTTGGTCTCCAAATGTAATTGTTTGACACTTTTGGTATAACAACGACCAATTTCAGAATTAACGCAATTATTATTTCTTTGCAATTTCTAATCCATTCAACACATTTAAATGCCACGTTCTGAATGGAGATAAAGTGTTGCTTTATCCATGATGTCTATTGTTGCATTATTTTTACCATATTTCAGAAATATTGGAATACTATATATATATATATATATATATATATATATATATATATATATAAATCATCATCCAATAGGTACAAATTTCTTTAAAAAAAAAGTGAACTTTGATTCAAAATAAAACACATGGGAGATCAGCGTCAGCGAGTTTTATTACAATCAAAATGAAATACCATTTGGCTCTCCAACAGGAAAAGAACAAAACAATGTAAGCGCATGTCCCGTATAGATACAGAAGAGTGGTTGAATAATGTTTTCACGTCTCAATGTTGTGTCTATATGGCAACTGTAGGTTTATGTATCTGTCAGCGGAGGATAAAAATGTTGCGACCTCTACAAGACGACAACATATCAAAACATTACAGCCGGCTTACTACTGGAAAAGAACAGCCCGGATGATGCCTTCAGTGTCTCAGAGGTGGACCTAAACTAAATCTGTTTAACATATAAATAAGACAATAAATTAAACCAGCAAAAAGCTTTGCAACAAATACAAAGAGGTACATAAACTAGTAATAAAACAAGAAAGCATTTGAATAAAATTGAAGTTTTTTGTTGTTGTCCTTCTTTAATTAAATCACAGGGACGGCAAGCTCCCAGGGGGCGCCAGAATGATGCCAAAGACGTAGAAGAGTCCCATGAGGAGGTTGAGCTTGGCCGTCTTCTGGGGGATCTTGGCGTAGCATCGGCTGCGGAACAGCTTCTCCAGCGAGAAGGCCATGGGCAGCGTGAGCAGCGGCAGCGCCATGCTGATGGTGTAGCGCGTGGCCAGGATGCAGAAGAGCACGTAGGGCACGAACAGCAGCAGGTTGTAGAGGACGTAGGACAGCGTCGGGCCGATCAGGATGGCCAGGGTGACGATGCCCGCCTGCCGGTCAGAGTCCATGTCTCGGGTGTTGTTGCTGTGCAGGATGGCCTCCGTGTTGAGGGCCAGCGGCACGGCGTACACCAGCGGCAGCACCGACAGGTAGCCCACCTGCACCGCGTGGGAGAACATGACCGCCAGCGGGCCGAAGGTGATGAGGATGACCACGTCTCCCAGGGCAACGTACTTCAGCCCGATGCCTGAGAGAGGAGAGGAGGGCGGGACAGTTAGCTTTTTTTATTTTTATTAGCGTTAGTCGACAATGTGCCAGCGCGTTGGTACCCGTTTACCACTTCATTCATACTCTTTAGTTCCGTGTGTGCAAATCAGGGAAGTCGACGGTTTACTCCCAGGACGAGCAGCACGAACCACGGAGGCTCCTATCATTAGTATTTTTATTTATACGATCAACATTTTTTTTGTTAAAAACATCAAAACAAACGACCGCCCCGAATCACAAAGTGAGGCTGGAAAAGAAAATGAAACGTCTTACAAAGCATACAATATACCTTAAATGAAAAGAAATCCTGAGAGACAATAGTTTGATTAACAGAATAAACATTACTATACATGTTTATTCTTAGAAACACTTATAAATACACTATAAATGGTTATTCTTTCAATCAAACTATTATCCTTTATTTGCAAATATAAAATGTTGCGTATTGAGAGCGTACGCCGGCTTATATTTTGAGCGACTTTCTTTAAAAAACATATACATTATTTCAAACTCGGCGTAAATGAACATGTGATCATAACACATTTCCATGACTTTTCACAAACTTTTGTGATTTAAGTTTTTTCCATGACTTTTCCAGGCCTGGAATCGACCATTTTAAAATCCCATGACTTTTCCAGGTTTTCCACGACCGTACGAACCCCGTTTTCCTCACCTCCGGTGTATAAAAAAGAGCTGGACAGTCCCCCGAAGTAGATGAGGGCCAGGTGCTCCAGCCTCAGCGTGGACAGGAAGTAGAGCAGCGTGGCGCACGCGCAGCCCAACGAGTACAGCAGCGCTCCGAACACGACCACGTCCTGCGGCGCCAAGATCTCGTCCACCAGGGTGCGGTCGTCGCTCTTCTTGTGGTCGATCCCCTTGGAGAAGTCGTAGTAGGTGTTGACGAGGTTCCCCGCCCCGTGGACCATGAGGACGGTGACGGCGCACACCATCAGGATGACCGGGTCCACGGAGCCGCCCAGCTTGTACGCCAGGGCGCTGCCCAGGGCCACGGGCGTGAGCGAGGCGCTGAAGCTCCACGGCCTCAGCGCCAGCACGTAGGCCGCGCACTTGGTCCTCACGTCCGTGGCGACGCGGGCCATCCTGGACGCGCGGTCGGCGCCCGGGGGGGGGTAGGCGGGGTTACTCAGACCCGTGTGCCAGTCTTGGCCGGTGTGGCCGTTGGATCCGGCCAGGACGAACGTCTCCACCCGGCCTGGTTTCTGCTCTTTGGCCATTTCTTCTGCGGGGGTTCTAAGTTCACCAGCAGTGTTTCCAAAAGGTCAAAGGTCAGGGGTCAGGGGGGGGTTCCTGTAGCAGTGGAAACACAACGGAGAGCGTGTCAGGTGGAGATGGATATTGTACCAGTTCAAAAAGGGTAGATTAATATACTCAGGGTTCTTACACATTTTGACCAATGGATTTCCATGACTTTTCAATGATTTTCCCATGATTTTCCATGACTTTAAACCAAATTTCCATGACCAAACTGAAATCTCGGTATAAACATGAAAGATTTAGAACATTTAGCGTATTGAGCCGTGTGCCGGCTTATATTTTGAGCGTCTTTCTTTAAAAAAAACATATACATTATTTCAAACTCCATGAACTTAAACTCAAATGAACATGTGATTATAGCAAATCTCCATGACTTTTCCAAAACTTTTAGGATTTAAGTTTTTTCCATGACTTTTCCAGGCATGGAAATGACCATTTTAAAATTCCATGACTTTTCCAGGTTTTCCATGACCGTAAGAACCCTGGATACTTCAGAATGTAAATAGAGAATCATTTCTGCAGCGCCGTGTCAAAACAGGTGATCAAGTATCGCAGACTGGCATTATAATTTATTAAAAAATCATTTCCAGATATCCAAGTATACAGTATACACACACTATTTGTATTTTTAAATCACTCGAGGATTCTTAAGGAAACAAATGCATAGATGAGTTTGTTAAAAGTAAATATGATTGTCTAAATTCCGCACACTAATGTAACAATACAAGTTTATAACGTTATATAGATATAGATGGGGGAGGGGCTGTTAATAGCTCGTTATTAACTTATAACGTAACTTTAATATAAATAAATAATAGTTGGGTATAACGGTCGTGACACTTCCGACTTCAAAGTAAAGCGGTACAGACAGGAGCTAAATGTGTGGCTCGTTAATAACACACGTGACATTTCGTACACACACACACACACACACACACACACACACACACACACACACACACACACACACACACACACACACACACACACACACACACACACACACACACACACACGAATGAGATTATAAGATTAAGGCTAACCGGTTAGCCACGGAGCTAACCGCCTCCGTACGGGGACGAGAGGAGGACATGCCCGATAGCTCTCACCTGTTACGTCTTCAACATCCGACATGAACTGGACTTCTCTGCGCTCACACACATACTGCTGCGCCCACTGAGCGAGAGAGACAGTTACATGTCTTACGTGTCAACTTCCGAGGTGCTTGGCTGGTTGGCAGCTGTAAACCCGTGGACGCCTGATGGCCGCCATTTCCTCCGCCAGGAGTGCCACTTCCGCGCAGGCTCGAAGAAACAAGGTCCTCGCACAACGAGTTCCGGGGGACGTTGTTGTTCCCCCCCCCCCCCCCCCCCAGATTAATAGAGAGGATATAAATACTAAAGATACATGAATTGGAATCGTTATTCTGAAGATTATTACGAATAAGGACTTGCTGCCATTTGAAAACAGTCAAAACTCATTTAAACTTGAACGGGCACTCGGTAGAGCGCATATTTTCGCAGCAGCCATTTTTTGTTACCTTTTCATGACCTTGACCGTTGACCCGATCAATCCCAAAATCTAATCAAATGGTCCCCGGATAATAACCAACCATCCCACCATATGGCATGCGATTCGGTTTAATATTTTTTGAGTTATGCGAAATACACGCATACAAATAAATACACAGTGATCAAAACATAACCTTCTGCATTCTCGAATTCGAAGGTAATAAGCAGAACATAAATTAAAAGGTATGAGGGAAATGTGTCACGGTAATTAGTTACTGGTTCACAAGGAACTGTACTTTGTTTTGATAATTTTGTGTTATTTATGTATGATTTAGCTGGTTTTGAAACAAAAAGGAACAAAATATACTCTTTCCAAACAATTATTTTCATAGTCATTTACAACAATCAGCTAAAAAAATGAAAATAAATCGTCCTTTTAAAATTATAAAAAAAATATCTGTCAAAACTTTTTTTAAATAAGAGTTGAATAATATCTCCACTTGTCAGGAGTGCAGCCACTAGTCAGAGCATTTTCAATACCCTTACTGCTTTTATTATCATTAGTATTCTACTTTATTCACTGCTGCTGTTATTATTGATAGTTGTAACCTTTTCATCAGGCATACTAGTCAAATAATTTCGGTCATATGTATTTATTTTGCTTTAACTATGTTATTTGTTCATTCTTCATACATGACATGCATTGTATTTCTGTCCTTCCTGACAGAGGGTTCCTCCTCTGCTGCTCTCCCGAAGGTTTCTTCCCTTTTTCTCCCCATTAAAGTTTTTTTTGTGGGAGTTTTTCCTGAACCGATGTGAGGGTCAAAGGTCAGAGGATGTTATATCTGTACAGTCTGTGAAGGCCCTTTGAGGAAAATGTGTAAGTTTTGATTTTAGTCTAAACAAACTAATTTAAATTTAATGAAACAGTCAGAGAAGTGCCAAGCTGCCACAGGACTGCCACTAGATGTCAGAGTTTATTTTGTAACTTTATTTTTGTACATTTATGTGAAGCTCGAGTAATATTTAGGCATATATATATATATATATATATTGCATTTTGGTGTGACTAACTTCCTCAATCATAACGTTGTCAGTGGAAGTATTTCAATAAAGTACATTTATAAATAAAGTTTAAACTGGTTGCTCAACACAGGCATAGTTACTTAGTTTTATGCTCCATAGATCAACTTATTTTCACCGCTGCTGAGTTTAATTTAAAGTATCCAATTTCAACGGATTCTTTTATATGCAAGGTTCAAGATCTACGTGTAGAAAAAAAAGGTTATCCTCCAGTTAATTATAATGTATACCTATGTGGTTGTAATTGCTGTTATACTTGAGAGGTGTGCATGATCAGGTTTAGCTGGTGGGGAAATAATTCTAGTTTAGTTTAGTCTCCTTAAAGTAAAGTATCATAGTGGTGGTTCAACAGAATGACATGGTATACATTTAGAATAACACATTTTAAAATGCTGCTATATTGTAAATATGATGGTAAATAAGTGTAATAGATAAGGCAGTGAATTGTTGATGTAGCAAAACAATATTCAGTACAGTACAGCAGGATTGCATATTGTAATTATCAAGTCTACAATAAGGCCAACGTTTATGTGCCATCCACCTGACACTTAGGTACTAACAAAACAAAGAAACTCAACCCACTCATCTTGGCAGCTTGTTGACGGGTGTCGAACGAGTGATGCCCGCTTGCCACTGTCCTGACACCTGACTGACACCTGACTGACACTGGCACCTGACTGACACCTGACTGACACCTGACTGACACTGGCACCTGACTGACACCTGACTGACACCTGACTGACACTGGCACCTGACTGACACCTGACTGACACCTGACTGACACTGGCACCTGACTGACACCTGACTGACACCTGACTGACACTGGCACCTGACTGACATCTGACTGGCACCTGACTGACACTGGCACCTGACTGACACCTGACTGGCACCTGACTGACACCTGACTGACACTGGCACCTGACTGACACCTGACTGACACTGGCACCTGACTGACACCTGACTGACACCTGACTGACACTGGCACCTGACTGACACCTGACTGACACTGGCACCTGACTGACACCTGACTGACACCTGACTGACACTGGCACCTGACTGACACCTGACTGGCACCTGACTGACACCTGACTGACACTGGCACCTGACTGACACCTGACTGACACCTGACTGACACCTGACTGACACCTGACTGACACCTGATTGGCACCTGACACTGGCACCTGACTGACATCTGACTGACACCTGACTGACACTGGCACCTGACTGACACCTGACTGACACCTGACTGACACCTGACTGGCACCTGACTGGCACCTGACTGGCACCTGACTGGCACCTGACTGAAACTGGCACCTGACTGACACCTGACTGACACCTGACTGACACTGGCACCTGACTGGCACCTGACTGAAACTGGCACCTGACTGACATCTGACTGACACTTGATGCCCGACTGACACCTGACTGACATCTGACTGATATTGACACTTGACTTACACTTGACTGACACCTGACACTGACACCTGATTGACACCTGATTGATACCTGACTGACACCTGACACCTGATTGACACCTGACACCTGACTGACACCTGATTGATACCTGACTGGCACCTGATGCCCAACTGACACCTGACTGACACTTGGAACCTGACTGACACCTGACGCCTGACTTACACCTGACTGACACCTGGCGACTGACATCTGACACTGACACTGACACCTGACTGACACCTGACACTGCCACTTGCCACTGCAGTGCCACAAGGATGCTCTCGGCCTTGCTGAAGAATCGATATATTCCCATAAACCAGGCCAATGAGTCAACATGCTGTTAACACAATACCAATTGATTACTGGCTGTGAGCACCAGCACCAGGCCATAAACTACTTATTGGATCTCATATTCTTAATCATGAGAATTCAAAGGGAAGCTCGAGTTTCTGCCCTGAAAGTGTCCCCTACAACTAGGCTCAAGAGAAGCCTAAACTACTTTTCTTTTCTCTCCCTCTCCCTCCGAAGCGTGACATAAACCTCAGAAGCTCCTGTTCATCATAATAAGCCGCGTGGTTCCGCTCCAGCGGGCTCCAGCGGCTGGTTTCCGTGGGCAGATGGAGCGCGTTTGGTTCTCATTAGATCGTCTCGACGCGCTGACCCGATGCCCCATCTCCGGTAATATGAAACCGGAGCTTCTGGCAAACGCGCACTGCGCGGAAGAGAGCGCCGAACAGATGCAGTCTGCACCGCTCTCACGACCGGGTCCGCGGTTTTTTTTTTGTTTTGTTCCTGCGCTGCCGCAACAATAGCACCAAGAAGCTGCTGCTGCGCGCTTTACGCACGACGGCGCCATATGGCCAAGGAGTAATGTTCGCGGGCACGGGTGATACACCTGCGTAGTCTTTCTCTGAGGGATTATTTGTGTGTTTTTTGTGTGTTTCTTCCCTCCCTCCGGAGGTGTGATATATCGCAGAGCCATGGTGTGCTGTCAGACTCCCAGAAGCGGACGAGGAGGCGAGTGGGGCTTCGCTCCTCTGCTGCGCGCGGCGGCGCTTCTCAGCTTTCTGGTGGCGGGGATGCACCAAACCACGGCGTTCCCCTCCTGGAGGTTAGAGGTATGCTGTGGCGTCCGACATATTGTGTAGATGGTCTTGTTTGGGGGCATCATTATTACTAGAGGTATAAGTTAATTGTCTCCTTTGTCATACAGAAAACTCAAAACTGTGCCCTAGGTTTCTGTGAAGATGCATAGTGAGAATGGTTATTGTTTGACCTCATTTTTAATGATTAAAACCCACTTTTTAATTCGGCATGTATGAGCAATGGTATTACGAGAAGCAGGACTTTCAAACTGTAGGCTAAGAACAAAGTATAGCAAAAAGTATTCAACACCACAGTAGCATATGGACCAATTATAATGAAATGTGATGATGTGATACTCTGTTGATACCCCAAATCCACCCAAAGTATGTAAAGATGGTGTACATTTGACAATGAGTACAATTTAAATACATTTTGTTCTTTATTATAAAGGTTGGTCCTCAGCAGAGAGACTATATTCTTAGTTGAATTAACTCAAATTAAAGTTCAGACAAGTTTTCTTAGCTTGTCTAACTCAACATTTCAAGGCAGGCAGGTTACATATAGTTTTTCTTTTGCACAGTGCAGGTATCAGGATGAGGTCAGATCTAGAAAGAATATAATCAATTACTTGATATATGTTATTCAGAAGTTTTGCACAAGTGAAATCACTTGTTTCCAGCCCGCCTTTCATATCCAATTAATGTCGGGTTATAAAGGCACATAAATTGGATGAAACCATAATTAGATCAGGCAATGGGATGGATCTTTGTACAGTAAAATCCTCAGTCAATTGGATGAATGTGCTCCTCCAGACCGCCACCCACTGCGACGCAGAGCCTGAGGAATTGCTTTATGTCATTTCCTTTGCCACACACTCTCATTATGTGTCAATCCCGGCGACGACTGCTGAGGATTACAGAACTGCCTATATCATCCACCGGAACGAATTACAGCAGAAGTAAAATACATATGAGTTTAAATGGATTGTTGAGTGAATGAAGTGAGGTAACGGTGCAGTTAAAGGGCATTTCAGTGTGTTTTCTTTTATGCATCAAACCAAAATACTGCCTGATTACATACAATATAATGACTAATTTCCATTTTTTTGAATCTAGAGATGTATTAGAAGAATCATGAAAACACGCAACGTATTTCTATATTGCTATATATCCCATTAAGTAACACTATGTTCTATCAATGCTGACAATCTAGTTTGAAGACGGGCAATCTGTGACATTCAGAATGCTTCAACGTGTTGAATTACACACAGAAAGTCGCCTTTGTTTCTCTGAAAACTAAGGATGGAAATCATAATCCCTGTTTTAACAGTCTGGTGGACTGAGGTTAAACTCTTCCAGATTCTCCGGCTAATCCCTCTGGGATCCGTCCTCAGATCTTTTGCCCTCAGAGTCTGCGCTCACCACTGGCTTGGAGGTTTAGTCTGCAGCGTTTGTTTTTCGGGCCCTCCTGGTTTATGGTTCATCTCTATTTACGCCAAAGTCTGACAGGAGATTTGCAGGGAAAATAACACGACGCGACAGTGAAAGAACTGCGCTGGCCTCACTACGTTAAACACTTCATAAATCACGGGACGCACAGGCCCCCGGTGTGTTAGGTAAAGGTCAAGAAGAGCAACTGTTGTATAAAACGATGACCGGCGTGTCCTAATGCAGTAGAGAAACAGATTATATTTGACATCAGAGCGAGAGAGGACATGGAGTTCAACGGTGGTGCGGCCGGCCGGCCCCCGGGTCACTCCTCTGGTCAGGAGATGAAGGAAGGGATGCTTCTATTCGTCTCGACTGGGCGAAGCAGCAACAGGAACCAGAGCGCATCGGGAGGAGAACACAAAGTGAAGCCGGTGCTTTGGTTGCATTGGTTTCTGAATCAAACATGGAGTTTCTTGCTGCTTGTGTATTCAAAGTCAAGTCAAATTATGAAAGATTGATCAGCATTTGTAGATTCTTATACATGATGATTCAGTTTTTCTTGCTCATGTAATGGCGCCGCAATGATCTTCATCCTGGTGTATGGATCATAGCTGTTGGAGCTATTTATTTTTACCTTTGCATTGGAAATGCGGAAGGTAATGTTTTGATCGCTGTGTATTTGTATGCGTGTGTGTGTGTGTTATTCGCATAAGTCAAAAAGTATTAAACCGAATCGCATGAAATTTGGTGGGATGATTGGTTATTATCCGGGAACCATTTGATTCTATTTTGGGATCGATCAGGTCAAAGGTCAAGGTCAAGGTCGTGAAAAGGTGACTTCTTTTTACTATAGCGTGGTCAATTTATATCCAATTGGAATGCAACTAATGCCAAAATGTTCATAATTCAATGCCTAATCTTGTGATATGTGAAGGTATGCGCTCTACCGAGTGCCCGTTTTAGTTTACATTTGGATTTTGTTTTATTATAAAGTAATATTGTTTAATCACTGCTTATTTAGGTTCTATTTTGATATTAGAAGAGCTTTTTTTCTTTTGATAGTTTTAGTTTAGTTCATTGTGATTGTTGTTTAAATACATTTATTGTTAGGATTGGTTTACTGATTGGGTAACACTGGGTGCCTGTGGTTATATGTAGGTGTGGGTAGCTTGAGGACCAGCATGCACCGGGGTGGCCGATGTTTTTTTTTCCAGCACACGGAAGGCAGTGTCAACATTTTCTTTTTTCTTTTTGTAGGTTTAGTAAATACATTATCAGAATAATGACATACGGAGATGGACATTCCTTTTTTGGGGCTGCGTCAACTCAAAAGCCCCACGGTTGCAATTTGATTTATAGTTTGATTTGATTTATTTTGAAAACGGCCACTACAATGGCCATATGGTCGTTCACCCCCAATGAGGCCTCGCGTGCTATAAGCGCCCGGCTCTTATTAGGTGCCGTCTGACCGCGTTCACAGGTCAAAGCTTTCATAGCCGTTCTGAATGGACAAACTTCAGGAGGCGAAAAGCCAGCTAGACGTCGAGAGGCGCGACGAATCGCACCGATGGGGACAATCGACAAACCGCACATCCTGTCTGTCGGCGTTGCACGTGGTCGTTCGTTCCTAGGCGTCATCGGATTCTCTTGGGACCCCAAAAACTGTCTTAGTTTTAAAATGACTGCCCCCAAAACAGTTGTAGCTCGCGCCCTCGGGCCGCTCACAGAGGAGGCATCTGCTTCTTAAAGTAGGTCCCCCCGCCCACACACACACAAACACACACACACACACACACACACACACCAGGTCAAACGCTGTGTAAAGTGAAGGTTTTGTTTGCTCGCCCCTTCAGATTCCGAAAGCGCCGTCGGACAATCGAAAACAAGACGCTAATTTGAAGCCTATTCAATTCAATTCAATTCCATTCAGTTCATTTTGTATAGGCCATTCTCACAAATTACAATTTTGCCTCAGAGGGCTTTACAATCTGTACACATAGACATCCCTGACCTTTGACCTCACACCGGATCAGAAAAAACTCCCAAACAACCCTTCAGGGGGGAAAGAAGGGAAGAAACCTTCAGGAGAGAACAGAGGAGGATGCCTCTCCAGGATGGACAGAACAATAGATGTCATGTGACCAGAAGGAGTCATTACAGAGTTACAACACATTCAATGAATATGACAGAGTGTATGAATAGTTGTTAGTAGGCATGGACCACGATCCAGACCTCCGTGATCCATCAGGCAGATGGAGGTAGAGAGGAGTGGGCGGGGCATCAGCAGGGCCATGGCGTAGTTGGTAGTCGGCATATTCCACATTGATGCTTTCACACTTGTCATTGCAGCCTGTTGGTGGTTGGCATGCTCTCTTCTCTATCTTTTTTAATTTGTTTAATTTGCATTTTCAACAAAACAGAGCAATCCTCGACATCCAAATAAATGATCGCAACACAATTAACAGCGCACATCCAAAAGTAGGTAGTATCAGCATCCAGAGTCCGTCCCACAGCGAGTACAAACGTCAATCTCCACATTCACGAACATCCACCTCAACAAACACCCACACACAACCATCCATATCCACTTATACACCCGCACAGCACTCCCACCTCCCCCTCCCACACGTATATACTTCCACACATACACACCACGACGAGGGCAAGCACATATTTAGAGTTAAAATGTGTCGCGGCCCATTGAGAAATATCCGTGTTATATGGGAGGTGCTATGTAACTTCTGTGTTTTTTCAGTTTTGATGCATGACCCCTATGATCCCTCTTAAATGTATCCGTTATAGCACAAGAAGCCTTTGGGTCAGAGTCACAGCCCGACTCTGAGTGTTGGAAACCCTTAAACCTGTCTCCATAAAAAGTGACAGATTTCTATCAACTATTATGGAATATCGCAGCCAAGGAAAACCAACGCCTCAGTCACAGAATGTTAATGAGAGCAATAAACTGCAAAGCACACAGACGGCCTTTCAAAAGCTATAAAACAAAAGTTGCAGAATCCAGCTGTGAGGGTTTGGGACATCAGACCCGACTTATCTGCGAAAAGGCTCATTCTTTGTGTTTTGGAAGGCACTTTTACTGCCGACCGCTTCCTGTTTCCATGAGGCGTTACGCGCAAACCTTCAGAGGCGAAGGCGCTGAGACATCGTGTGGCGCGTGCGGACAAAACTGTCGAGATTGCGAACGGGGTTCACGTCGGTACGAGGTGATTAATGAAAGGTTTCTCTTTGTCCAAGGAAGAAGCTTACACCACCGTGCTGCTCATCGGGATCCGCAAAGAGGCCCGAACCCAAGTGCTTCACCTCTCCCGGAACAAGCGCTACACCCTCACCCCGGAGCTGCTCAAGTGGGACAAGTTGAAGCTGACATACAAGTATTTATTTTGCAAATTCTTCCTGCAGTCGTAGAAAATGGTAGTCTGGATACCAGATCGAACTTAGCCCCGCCCTCAACATTTGAAGTCGGGAAATTGGGTCTGGCATTGCTCCATTGGGGAGAAATTATCTCCGACCAGATATTGGTTGGACCAATCAAATTGTCAAGGCGGGCTTTATACGATGATGGACAGATGATCAACAGCAACGTAACCAACCACGTCATAAAAAGGCGCTTGCTTCTTCCAGCGTGCGTGCAGTTGAGTTCAACAACTATGCGTCGCTTAAAATACGTCACATACTCCGTTACTCTGATTGGTTGTAGCTCTATCCAATTGAGCGAAGAGGCATTTTCTTTCCTGGTTCGGTTGAAATACGGCCCATAATCACAACCCAACAGAGCGGTATCAGACTCACATTCTGACTAGAATTATGAGTATGACATCATCAGGCTAAGAAAATTGGGTTTTTGGGGGTTTAATGGGACACAAATGGGTGACAAACACCAGAGAGAGAGAGTTGGTGTTGGTGTTGGTTTTGGCGGGAAAACACAAGCACAGATATTTTCTTTTCATTTGAAAGGAGGCATTGGCGAGGGAAGTCGGGCCATTGTGGGTGTGGCTTAGCAGCACCGTAATGAAATAATTCACCTCGAAGTGAAAGGGCGCCGCAAGACGTCCATCGAAGTTCGTAGGACCCACAAAGGTTACTTGCTGAACTCTTGGCATTGATCCGAAGGGGGAGGTAACAGAGTATTATGGGCTCTCGCACCCACATTGCAAATGCTATGGTTACATATTTGGATCAGCTAAATGTTCGGGGGAAGATCCAGTGACACTTTGTTCTCCAAAAATCAGATCTGAGAAAGATTGGGTTTAACTAGAGAGGTGCGATCTCTGGCTTTTCGGAAAGGTGGACCAAAAACCAATGTATCTGCATGAGTCTCAGATGATATAACTATCTGATTCGTAGTAGAAGTACCCCTTATCGGTCCATCCCCGGGGTACAAAGAGCAATGGAGCTGTCTGAACAGCAGCCATTGGGTAGACTAATGTGTAATAACGACGTGACGCTGTTGTTCCTGCGCAGGTTGCTCTCCTTCCCCACAAACTTGATAAATGCCAGCGACACGCGGCGAGGCATCGCCAAGGCCTTCGCCATGTGGAGCGACGTCTCTCCGTTCAGCTTCCGGGAGGTGCCGGCCGACCAAGAGGCCGACATGAAGATCGGTGGGTACCTCTTGTCTCTCTCTCTCTCTCTCTCTCTCTTTCTTGGCCTCGTACAAACTCACCTACACTACCGAGCGTATACTCCAACGTGATTCACAAATTGCGAGTGGAAAAAAAAAAAAAAAAAAGAAGGAAAAAAGAAACGCTTAACAACTTCCATACGTGTCAGGCCCGAGGCGAAGCGGCCCACGTTGTGCTTTATCTCTCCCTCCGAGTACAAACTCCAGGGTCCTGCATAAATTCTCAGTGACAGCAAGAGGAATGGTTGTCATCCTGCGAGGTGAAGGCTGAAGCAAAAGCTCTGCTTTTTGTAATCCATCATCCCCCCCCCCCCACCACCACCACCACCCCCCTCCGGCTGTTGTCTGCACGGAGCAGACATAATGGAGTGAGGGTTTCCCTCCTCGGCTCTGAGGTATGTCTCTCTCCCCCTCTCTCTGTCTTGGCAGGCTTCTACCCCGCCAACCACACCGACTGTCTGCAGTCCTACTTGCACCATTGTTTCGACGGCATCACGGGAGAATTGGCTCACGCGTTCTTCCCGCCAACTGGCGAGATCCACTTCGACGACCACGAATACTGGATTCTGGGAAACATGCGCTATAGCTGGAAGAAAGGCACGTTTCCTCGGCGTGTTTGTTGGATGCCGGTCGGACGCCGGTCGGCTCGTTGGGGCGCGGGGCGACCGAAGGAGAAAGCAATTTTTAAACGGTATCTGTGTGTTGCAGGAGTTTGGCTGACGGATCTCGTCCACGTGGCGACTCACGAAATCGGCCACGTCCTGGGACTCATGCATTCCTTGCACCCGAAAGCTATAATGCACCTGAATGCGACTCTGACAGGGCGCAAGCTGATCACGCAGGACGACGTGATGGGCTTGCACCGCCTCTACGGTACGTTCACGGTCCTTCTTACTTTCCCACCAGAACACAAATGATTGGGGCAAAAAAGCTCTTCTTTTTTTAAAGGACTTCAAAAAGGGTGAATACATCTTGTCGGAAATCCGGGACACAGGATGTTGAGAAGTAGTAAGTCGTGAGCAAAAGGACTCAATGAGTCTTCAAGACATTTGGCGATTCCTCCAAAAAGAGTGAACCACTGAAGTCTCTTAAGGGAATGGAATATGTCCTCAAGACCTCAAGAAGCAAGTCCAGTTCTCACCTTGGGATCAGACGATATAAGTGTCCTGATGGCCCGATGGAGAGGGTTGTAGGTCATAGGGTCAGACAACGGGTTCCACGATGTTGGCCCGAAACACGAAGCGTAAGAATAATGGAACAGCACCACCTCCCCGATCGCCTGAACGCCACGAAAGTCGTGAAAAGACGGCAAGCTACGATCGTCTCTGAACCAAGTCGGGGCGAGATGTCTTCATCCGAGACATCTCCAAAGGCCCGATCCCAGTACTAGAAGAATTACGTCTTGCGAAAGGAACCAGCTGTAGAAAAACCTCTCAAAATGCGATCCAAATGTTGGCCACGGGCGACCAGAGCCTGGACCGCAGTTTATTTTCGACGGCTCACTCTAATGAATGTTGTATAAACTGCTCGTGAGTCACCATTAGCGTGTATTAAGATGAGTCATCTTCATTGGAAGCGAAAGCAGATCAGGGATCCGAATCTATGTTTGCTTGCTGACCTGCCTGCCCCCTTCTCTCCTCCTCCAGGATGTTTGGACCGGTTATTTATCTGTCCGGCGTGGGCTCGGAAAGGCTATTGCGACAGCAAGCGGAAGCTGATGAAGAAGCACTGCCCCGCCAGCTGTGATTTCTGTTACGGTGAGAAAAGAAAAAAACGTTTTCTCTACTAGAGTTCAGCAGCTCATGGATCCGACCGTTCAGAACCGCAAGATCACGCTCGCCTCTTTACTTCTGGGGGAAGACGAGCGTAGAAACGTGCAGAGCAGGTGCACCGACGACACACCCGCAGTCCGGCGGCCTGAGCCCCTTCAGGTGCACCGCGGGGTGCGCCTGGCGCTCAGGTGCACCGGTTGAAATGGCTCGCCTACCCATCGCGGCGGCCCAGAGGTCGTTGTGGAGTTTTGAGAGTTTTGTCAGCAACGAGGGGCAGTGTGTGGAGAGAGGCAAGAGGATACGATTCCTGGCTCGCAGTAATCTGTTCCTCATTGTTGATTGGGAGACGTTGTACGGCTGTGGAAAATTCCTGAGCGACTCCAAACCGCTGGAATTTCAGACTGTGGCTTGAGGGTTAGAGACACACAAGGTCAATTTGGATTTTTGCGGCATTAACGAGAGCGACTGGGTTTTTTTTTGTCGGCAGGCTCTTAGAATTGATCACGCGGCGGCGGCGGCGGCCTGTTGTGTTTGTGTTTGTTGGAAACCAGATGGGAGAGATTATACTGATAAGACAACCGCGGCGCCGGTAGCTCAGCGGTTATGAAAAGCCCCGATAAGTACCGCGATGAGGTCTGGATCAACGACTTTCACAAGAGTTTGGGGCAAAGCTGGAACATCTCCAGACTATTAAAACACAGGTGTAGCGTCATCTCTCTTATTCTTTTTTCTGGTGTTCATTGCTTTCAGATGATGGTTGTAGTCTGGATCATCACAAAGGGTCTGATCTGTGTTGGTCTCAGATTAGAGCTTCAGTTTAAGTGTTTCCCTTCCGATATCTCTTCAGAATTTCCTTTCCCCACGGTGGCTCCCACCCAGACGCCTCCGAGGACCAAACACAAGCTGGTCGTCGAGGGCAAGAAGCTCACTTTTCGATGTGGGAAGAAAATAGCATCCAAGAAAGGCAAAGTATAGTGAGTATCTCTCTCTCTTTCTCTCTCTCTGTGTTTCACCGAGCAGCATCTCTAACGTGCCCCCCCCCCCCCTTTCAGCTGGTACAAGGACGGGGAGCTGCTGGAGTACTCTCACCCCAACTACATCTCCTTGAAAGGCGACCACATCACCATCGTGGCCAACGCCATCAACGAGGGCACGTACACCTGCGTCGTGAAGAAAAAAGACAAAGTCCTCACGAACTACTCGTGGAGGGTGCGCGTTCGCTTCTGAGGGGCCTCCTCCGCACACTGAACAGGACGCACACACACACACACACACACGCACACACACACATACTCGCGGGCGCGCTCACGTTGGGGCCTCGTTCACTACGGCACATATTAGTTTAAAAAAAGGAAAAAAGTGTTCTTCCTGTATCTTCCACATCTATCTGTCTTTGTGTAACGTGTGCAAGTAATAAATGATCTGTGACGAGTAGAATTCTAGTGGAAATGCCTCTCGCCTGTGAAAAGGTTTTTCGTGATGGATGCTGTGGTTTTCGTCTTATGTGGTGATGAAAGGTGTTGGAGGGTAACATCCACTCCGGGTTCTTCAGAGCCCCCCCCCTCTCCAGCATAACCAATTAGATTATGCAGCGATGGGTCATGCAGAAATAAAAGTATGTTTTTTTAGTGGTCTGGACACGTTACAGGAGCCATGGCTTTGATGCATGCACTTTGGATAATTCACACAACTAAAACAACTGGAGCCAGGGGAAGCGATGCGGTCGACATCCTTCTGACCCGTTTGGACCTGAAGCCAGCAGACCGCCTCCACAGAGCGAGCAGCTTATTCAACACACATCAGGGGTGTAACGCTGGTTACCTTTTATTATTAATATACACTACCGTTCTAAAGTTTGGGGTCACTTAGAAATGTCCTTATTTTCCAAAAGCAGTTTTTTTCTCTCCAGAAGTTAACATTAAATTAATCATAAATACAGTCTATACATAGTTAATGTGCTAAATGACTATTCTGTTTTTTAAAGAAGTTTCTCCAGAGGTGTGTAGAGGCCCATCTCGAGTTCTCTAGTGGTACATTGTTTTATCACCGTAGAAGACTAACGGAGGGGTAGAAAACGCTTGAAAACCCTTTTATGTGAGCGCAGCTGAAAACAGTTGTGCTGGTGAGAGAAGCTATAAAACTGGCCTTCCTTTGAGCGACAAGTTTGAAGAACAAACTTGATATTTCAAATAAAAATCATTACTTCTAATCTTGTCAATGTCTTGACTATATTATTTATTAATTTAGCAATTTATTTAAAGAATAAAAGTGTGAATTTTCATGGAAAACACAAAATCGTCTGTGACGCCAAACTTTTGAACGGTAGTATTAACATCTATATATTTAAAACCGATAAACATTTCGACGTAGCGCTTTAGACTGCCCACGTCGACAAACTGTAGTATACCTTGTTTGTATGTCTTCGGGTCAAAATCTAATTCATTTATTGGTTTGGTTATGAAGTCCCAGAGCCGTATAAAAACAACAGCAGAGGAAAGTCTGGGCCTCGTTCGTTTCCCCCTGCAAGAACAAAGTACTGAGGCGACGTGTGCAGCGCAGAGGATGACATCACTCTTGGACGGCGACTGGCGAGCGAGGCTCAAGGCTGCGTTTCTTTTCGAGGCTCGACTTCTTCCCTTTTTCCCCTCCCGTGGCAGTGCGCAGTTGTGTTTGCATAACTTGGACAGACTTTATAAATACAGGGGAAACGGCAGACAAAACAAAGTTTCAAACTTTATTTCTTGCAAAAACATCATCGCCCCTCCCCCTTCCCCTTCCCCCCCCCCCCCCCATCAAGGGACACTGGCAGTCCCGAACTTCTCGTATAACGCTGGATGGAAAACACGGCCAACGCTGCATCATTATACAGTAGCTCAGGCAGCCAGCGAATACCAGCCGGTTCGGAAAAAAAAACCTGCTCCTCGCTCGTGACATATATAAAAAAAGGGGGGGGGGGAAATAAAACAAAGTCATACATGAGAGCTATACTTCTAACAGATGTCTGGTCGAGGCGAGTCACCTCTTTAAAAAGCTAGAATGGTCACATTTAAAAAAAAAAAGGAGAAGAGAGACGTCGAGCGACCGGGTTTCAGTCCTGCTGCCGCGGGGCGGTCCCGTCCGTCCCGGTAACAGTTGCCAATGTTCAGATACGCATCTGGTTCATAGCTGTATACCAGCGACGCCGTCCCGATTTCCAACAGAAAAAAGTAACAAAGTCCCAGATCTCTCGGCTCTCTCTCTGCTCTCTGTCGGACCGCCAGGCGTCCTGCGGCGCCGGGCTCAGAACTTGAGGCTGAAGCCCGGCCCGACGGCGGAGGCTCCCTGGTTGCTGGTCGTCAGGTGGAAGCCGGTGTCTTTGAGGTCGTCGTCGCCGCCGGCCTGAAGGAGGAGAGGGCAGGGTTCTTACACATGTGGACAGATGGATTTCCAGGACTTTTCACCAAATGTCAACGACCAATCGGAAAATCTCAGTACAAACAGAAAATGTTGCGTACGCCGGCTTATATTTCGAGCGTCTTTCTTTAAAAAAAAACATATGAATTATTTCAAACTCGGCGTAAATCAGGGTTCTTACACATGTTGACCAATGGATTTCCAGGACTTTTCCATGACTTATCTATAACTTTTCTATAACTTTTCCATGACTTTAAACCAAATTTCCATGACCAAACTGAAATCTCGGTATGAACAAGAACAACTTAGAAAATGTGGTACATTTTTGAGCGTCTTTCTTCACATGAATTACTTAAAAACATGTGAATATAACAACTTTTCCATGACTTTTCCCAAATATTTATGATTTAAGTTTTTCCCCCTGACTTTTCCAGGCCTGGAAATGACCATTTTAAAATTCCTTGACTTTTCCAGGTTTTCCATGACCGTAAGAACCCTGATTATATTATAGAACTGATTCGACACAACACTGATTACCTTTGAAAAAAATTAATTTAAAAAACTGAATGATTTCGAGAGCCATCGATAGTATTCCGTACGAGTCTGCACGGGCGTGTTTATAATTCATATTCTTAGAGTTATATTCGGTTTCAGTGGAGTTTAAATGTAGCAGTTGGTTGCGCACGCTTTTCCAGAAGAATAAATAAAGCAGAGATAAACAAACCCAAGACGGTTGGGCGTGACAAAAAGGCAAAAATATATTCAACTCGTATTGAACTGAATCGGCTTCGACAGGGTTCGTACGGTCATGGAAAACCTGGAAAAGTCATGGAATTTTAAAATGGTAATTTCCTGGAAAAGTCATGGAAAAAACTTAAATCTTAAAAGTTTGGGAAAAGTCATGGAAAATTTGTTACGATCACATGTTTATTCACGTCAAGTTTGAAATAATGAACATGTTTTTTTAAAGAAAGACGCTCAAAATATAAGCCGGCGTACGCAATCAATACGCACAATTTTCAAAAAATGACATGTTCATACCGAGATTTCAGTTTGGTCATGGAAATTTAGTTTAAAGTTCTGGACAAGTCCTGGAAAAGTCCTGGAAATCCATTAGTCGAAATGTGTAAGAACCCTGCTTGGAGCTTCTGGGTGGGTGAGAACGCTGCTGAAGGAATCTCGGAGCGACGGGGCGCTCATCATGGAAAACACCAGGAGAAGTACCGGGACACAAAGCAGAAGCCTGTAGGTCTGTAATCCATCCACCATCGGCGGCGTCGCCGTGTGTAATGGAGAAAGTGGAGCTTAATGTCCTTACCAGTTGACTGTAGCCCAGTCCGCCCTCCGGCGGCCGAGGGCTGGTGGCCCTCTTCACCCTCTGCTGCTCGCTCTTGGCCGGCCAGGTGGGGAACATGGACGGGTCGATGGGCAGCGGCGACTCGCGGAAGTACTCGTGCTTCAGCCCCTCGTCCGATAGGATCCGCTTGCTGGGGCAGTAGGTGAGGAATCTGGGGAGAAAAATAAATATATATATTTACACTACCGTTCAAAAGTTTGGGGTCACCGAGAACATTTAGTGTCTTCCATGAAAACTCACACTTTTATTTATTAAATGAATACACGATTAATGCAAAATATAGTCAAGACATTGACACGGTTAGAAATAATGATTTTCCATTTGAAATATTAACGTTGTTCTTTAAACTTGTCGCTCAAAGGAAGGCCAGTTTTAGAGCTTCTCTCACCAGCATAACTGTTTTCAGCTGCGCTCACATGAAAAGGGTTTCAATGTCAAGGAATAATCTATTTGTGGAAAATGCAAAATAAAAAGTTATAAAAAATACATTCAAAAAAGGGTTTCAATGGGGGTTCTAACCCTCTGCTAGTCTTCTAAGGCGATAACATAACGTACCACTAGAACATGGAGATGGGCCTCTATAACTGTTTAAAAAAACAGAGAATAGTCATTTACCACATTAACTATATATAGAGTGTATTTCTGATTAAATTAATGTAATTTTCATTGGAAAAAAACAGTATTTTTTTCTTCTTTTTTCTAAGTGACCCCAAACTTTTGAACGGTAGTGTAAATATCTTTTTTCATGCGTCTGCATTGACTAAATCTAGACAGGCAATCTGGAGACGAGCTGCAGGCCGGACCCGAGGGGCCACTGGGTTTGTGCGAGGAGTCCGTAATCGGTTGTGACGGGGGACCGACAACGGGGAGCTGCTCCACCTGATAATTGGCTTTCAAGTAGTGCCAGATCGGAATATTCCATGCACGAGTGGGAGAAATGATTTAACACCAGCGTGAAGAAGAAGAAAAAAGAAGAAGAGAAGGTTTTATTGAACAAATTATCTTTGCATTTTATTGCGGAAGGAAGGAATCTCTGGCTGCAATTAAGACTGGAACGCGAGGCCAACACCGGACTATCCCACGTCAGATGACTGACTGAATCCAATGAAGTTGATATTACGCTCCGGTGACATAAACCAGCAGTATTCTGGGATAATATCTGGCTCACAACGCTCCACTAACGTAGTAAATAGAGCAAATTCCGGATTCCAAAAGCCTTCCTTCCTCTAACACGTTCCCACACAGCGGGTGTGATATTTCATACAGCGCCGTGATGTCTACCTGCCTGAACTACGAAGCTGCCCCTCAAAACAGCTCTACTATCCATCTCTACCCCCCCCCTCCTCTCCTCCCCCTCCTCCTCCTCCTCCTCCTCCTCCTCCTCCTCCCCACCTGGGTAAACGCCTCATTCTTGGCCTCGCTCTTCATCGACCGTCTGACAGCTGGACGGCTGCAGCTGCGCTGGAAGGCCGCCAGACTTCCCAGTGAACCGCCAGCGCTCCGCGATGGCCACGCCGCCGCCGCCGCCCGGCAACCTACGGGTGGCGGCCGGCGGCCCGACAGGAGCGCCGAACGGGGCCGCTAAACAACGCTGATCTACCGAATGTGTGGAAGCACTTCATTTTTTGAAATATAAAATAGAATACATTCACTATTTAATGGGTTTTCTAGAATATTTCCCTCTGCTCCGGCGAGCCGACGGGCTACCGGAGCGCTGGCGTCGTGTTTGAGGTCGGCTCACCAGACACGCAGCGACGGTGCTCAGGAAGGGGGCGAAAACGTCGCCCTCAGAAACACTTGGAAATGGTCCAAGTGAGGCGATTCGGGGGGAGTCTGCTCGGATTGTTGGAATGCACTGGAACAAATACTCGATTGTGTACTCATCGGAGAACAGAGAACAGTTGGAGTAGCTCAGCCCCCCCCCCCCCCCACCCCCCTCTCTACCTCCTTCTGTCTCATGGAGGTCCGGATCGTGGTCCATGCCGACTACCAACTCTTCATACACCCTTTCATACTCATTTAATGTGTTTTTGTAACTCTGTAACGCTTCATTCTGGTCACATGACGTCTATTGTTCGTCCATCCTGGAGAGGGGTCCTCCTCACTTTTTTCCCCCCTGCGTATATTTTTTTTCTTCTATTTCTTGGGAGTTTTTCCCCCGATCCTCTGCGAGGCCAAATGTCAGGGACGTCCTATGTGTACAGTTTCTATTATTATTCGTTTAGTTTTGTTCTCTCTTGTGAGCAATGATACTGTGATCCTGTAATTTCCCCAATGAGGGACTAATAAAGGACTATCTTATCGTATCTTATAACGGCCCTTGTAATCTGCGATACCGGGCTGTTGAATATTCACTCATCCTACTTGTTCATGAGGTCAAAGCCTTGGTCCGAGAGCAGCGCCCCGAAGCGCTTCCGCAGGTGGTTGTAGGGATACTCCGTGAAGGTCATCTTCTTCACGGCCGGCATCTCGTTGTAGCCGGGCCAGATCTTCTCGCTGGGCGAGCCCAGGTCCTGCAGACAAGCCCGCACAGGTCAGCAGACGGCATAAAGTCAGCGCGAATAGTGTGTGTGTGAAAGATTTCCACCATGGCAAACCATGGACCACACACACACACACACACACACACACACGGCAATAAACCAGTCCTAAGTACATTTCAGTAATGCAATTCATAACTGGTAGAGACTTGGGAGGCCTGAATGACATCAGCCTCAGGCCTCCTCCTCTCTGCTGTGTCCTCAGCGTCTAAACTTGTGCGTCTGCACCGGACAACCAGAGAGAACGCTCCGTGTGTGTGAAAAGAAGAAGAAAATTTAACTCCTACGTTTCCAAATTACTTTCTTTAAGAAGGTGTCAGAGTTGTGCGTTATCGCAGATGCACACAAACCTCCCACTTGGGAACGGGCAGGTTGCTGTCATGGTCATGCAGGGTTCTTACACATGTTGAACAATGGATTTCCAAGACTTTTCCAGGACTTTAAACCAAATTTCCATGACCAAACTAAAATCTCGGTATAAACATGAACATTTTTGAAAATGTAGCGTATTGAGAACGTGTGCCAGCTTAAATTTCGAGCGTCTTTCTTTAAAAAACATCAATTATTTCAAATTCGGCGTAAATGAACATGTGAGTATAACACATTTCCATGACTTTTCCAAAACTTTTGTGATTTAATTTTTTTCCAGGACTTTTCCAGGACTGGAAATTACCATTTTCAAATTCCACGACTTTTCCAGGTTTTCCATGACCGTACCAACCCTGTCATGAAGCAGAGAATACCGATCTCTCCAACCAGACGTGGACCCATTCTGCTCGATTTGCTCAGTTTACATTACAAAAAGTACAAAGTTGACCACGGTGACCGGCTTTACCTCACAGTGGAAAAAACCATCGCACTGCGCCAGAGCAGCTGGACCGCTCTAGAGAAGAAAAGTCTATAGAGCTTTCTGAAGCTCACAATAACGTCATGAGCTGGGTTCACTTCTACCCACAGCACCACCCGGTGGGGCCCTACGGAACTACACGCTGACCTCCTGACAGACGGCACTCAAAAGATTTTTTAAAAAAGGGGGCGTTGCCTTCTATGGCGAGGATTTACTTCATTGCACGACGGTAAAATGTATGGAGGACTCAAAATTACTTAAGTATAAATAAATAAATGCATGAATAAATATAGGAATAAATAAATAAATGCTTATATAAATGTATAAATAAATGTAAAAATGCTTAAATAAATGTATAAATAAATAAATTAATGCTTAAATTAATATATAAATAAATGTATAAATGCTTAAATAAATGTATAAATAACCAAATTAATGCTTAAATAAATATATAAATAAATGTATAAATGCTTAAATAAATGTATAAATAAATAAATTAATGCTTAAATTATTATATAAATAAATGTATAAATGCTTAAATAAATGTATAAATAACTAAATTAATGCTTAAATAAATATATAAATAAATGTATAAATGCTTAAATAAATGTATAAATAAATAAATTAATGCTTAAATAAATGTATAAATGAATAAATAAATACAGGAATGAATGAATATAAGTTATAAATCAACAGGACATCATTAAATAAATATATTTCTACATTTCTGTATTTCTTCATTTATTTATTTCTCTATTTATGTGTCCACACGTATTTCATTGTGTGACATTTAGGTGTCCGTCTTTTTAGCCTGATGAAGTCATTTCGAGTCCTCCATAAAAATGAGAGTGTTTACCTTGAAGACCTTGTTGATTTGGTCGATTTCAGATTTTCCAGGGAAAAGAGGCTTCTGGGTGAGGAGCTCGCCAAATATGCAGCCCACTGACCACATGTCCACCGCCGTGGAGTACTCCTGCGGAGACACGAACAAACACATGGCAGTCGGCAGAAAACACAAAGTCGACGAGTCGGCCTGAAGAGTTTCACCGCCGGCGCCGGTCGTGCGTGTGAAAGCCGACGTGCCGAACGGACCGCCGTCGTCTGAAAAATTCTACTCAAATAGCGTTTCAGTGGCGGTTTTGGCTTCTTAAAAACTATTCTTCTACATCGTCGGGTAAACCGACTCAATCAGAAATGGTGTAACCGAAGCACACCGCCGGAATATTTGGGGCGAGCGTGTGGGCGGAGTGGAATCCTCACCTTGGCTCCGAGCAGCAGCTCCGGGGATCGGTACCACAGGGTCACCACCACGGGGGTGTAGGGCTTCAGGGGGGAGCCGTACTCCCGGGCCAGGCCGAAGTCGCCAATCTGCAGCAAACGCAGGTCAACACCACAGGGTCCTTACACATGTTGACCGATGGAATTCCATGACTTTTCCATGACTTTAAACCAAATTTCCATGACCGAACTGAAATCTCGGTATAAACATGAACATTTTTGAAAATTGTGCGTATTGATTGCGTACGCCGGCTGATATTTTAAGCGTCTTTCTTTAAAGAAACGTATTAATTATTTCAAATTCGGCGTAAATGAACATGTGATTATGACACATTTCCATGACTTTTCCCAAACTTTTATGATTTGAGTTTTTTCACATGACTTTTCCAGGCCTGGAAATGACCATTTTAAAAATTCCATGACTTTTGCAGGTTTTCCATGACGAACCCTGACACCAGGCAATTTAATTGGGGGGTAAAAGACCGATCCCTCGGCATTCATAAAGTTCCTCCATTAAAGTCTTCATCTCATGATTCTCTGACAAATACGGCAACGTCTTCTTTTAGATTTCCCAAACTACGAAAAATGAGAAAAATAGATTCAAATAAACCCTTTCAAGAGCCTCTCTACAAAATAAAATGCTAGAAATATTAAGTTGAATTTCTGAAATGCTTTTTTCTCTCTACTACAACGAAATAAAAATACAAAATGTGACAAATACACCGCCATTAGCGTCCGCTACATTCTCAACCTCCCGTAATAAAATGAGACGACAGTATTCATGTGTGGCGTAATATTGCTGTAATTCATTAATCTGGGATGTTTATTGCAACCCAACAGACTTAATTTGCCTCATTTAATTCCAATTAATGATTTCCACAATTTCCCAGAAGGTAAGTAATCAACTCCCAGAGCTCAGTATCTCTTGACCTTCTCAATCACGTGCGTGGCTATCTGCTTATCGGTTGTATCCGGCAGACCAACCGCTTCCTGACAACAACCAACAACTGTGGACTCCCTGACCCAAGAGGGAGCGCACTGGTTGGCACGGTAACGGCAGTCTGCACACGGTACCTTGAGGATTCCCTTGTGGCTCAGCAGCAGGTTGGACGTCTTCAGATCGCGATGCAGAATCCAGTTGTCGTGGAGATGTCGGACGCCTCGCAGCAGCTGAATCATCAGCGTCTTCACTTCGCCTGGAGGAAAGAGAGCGTTGAAGCCCCACGATGTAACAATTCCTACCTTAAAATAACAGCTTGAAAGAAATGGTGCCGCTACAATGACTTTTAATCTGACGACTGCCATCGGGGGTCTGGGGGCTAAAAACCCGACTATGTCACATGTTGTAGCGCCCGGTCCTTGGACCTGCTTTCTGTCATGATGACCAGCGTCACATAGTCCAGTCCACCTCACAGGGGACTTTTTATTGTCTCGCTCACGTAGAGACAGAGAGACATGCTGCTGTGGAGACGACCAATAACAGACCTTTAGTTTAATAAAAGAACAAAGACGTCTTTAAGAAAGGGACCTGACATTACTGCTGCTGTCATCTGGAGGAGAGAGAAAGTTACAGGGGGGCGAAAAGTCACTCAAACTCAAAAGAGCCAGATATGGCTCAGAGCCAGAGGTTCACCACACCTGATCTGTCGTAACTGGGTATTTACGACACTGTAGTAAACGTTAAATACCTGAAGGGGGCGCTACAAGGGGAACACTACATAATGGGGCTTTTGAATTAGCAGAAAGGGCAGTGGGACATTTTCACCTGGCAGGAAGGGCTGCTTCATGGTTTCCATCAGACTCTTCAGGTCATGCTCCACGTAGTTCATCACGATGTAGATCTTGTCCATGTTACTTCCAACCACTATTTCCTAATGTAGAGATAAAATAAAAAAAATGTTTGATTTCTTTTGCGATAAAAGAGGCCGACGCCCCAAAGCGACCCCCTGTCCCGTCCTCTCACCCTCACTGTGACGATGTTCGGGTGCTGGGCTTTCAGGATGGTGTTGATTTCTCGCAAAGAGGTGATGGGGAAGCCCTCCTTCTCCTTCTCCATCTTCAACCTCTTCAAGGCCACAATTTCATCTGCGAAAACAGGAGAGCGTGCGTTCATTATTTCGCCGACACGGGAGCGGATGGATTCTGCGGGTTTGGGTTTTTCCGTACCCGTCTTTTTGTCCTTGGCTCTGTACACCACGCCGTAGGTTCCCTCTTCTATCCGGTTCAGGCACTGGAATTCCTCGACACTCCGACAACCCTGACGAACGACACATGATGCAGGGTTCTTACACATTTTGACCGATGGATTTCCAGGACTTTTCACCAAATTTCCAAGACCAAATTGAAAATCTCGGTATAAACATGAACATTTTTGAAAATGTAGCGTATTGAGAACGTGTGCCAGCTTAAATTTCGAGCGTCTTTCTTTAAAAAACATCAATTATTTCAAACTCGGCGTAAATGAACATGTGATTTAAACAAATTTCCATGACTTTTCCAAAACTTCAAAATGACTTTTCCAGGTTTTCCATGACCGTACGAACCCTGATGATGGGATTGAAGACCTCAACGTGCCGATATCTCGCATCGTGTATATATATATATATATTTTCTCGTGGCGTCGGTACCGACCTGCAGAGCGGGCAGATACTTGGGCAGCTCCTTCTTCAGCTCCACGGGAGAGATCGGGGGCGAATCCGGGATGTAGTTCTCTTCGGGGGTCGGGGAGCGAGAGTGAGTTTGAGACTGAGGGGTGACGTCGCCCTCGACCGCGCCATCCTCCTCTTCCTCGTCGGCCTCGTCGTCTTCTTCTTCCTCCTCCTCCTCTTCGTCCTCCTCCTCCTCCCGCTCCACTTCCACGCCCATGTCCTCGCCGCTCTCCTCGGAGTCGTTATCGAAGCGGGAAGACTCTGGCACTGAGGGGCGGAGAGTGAAATCAGCTCGGGGTCGGGGAGAGGCATTCGAGTTAAGAGAGAAAGGAGGAAAGGAGGGAAAAGCGGCAAGGAAGGGAGAAAGAAGAGGTAGGAAGGAAAGGAGGTAAGGTAGGAAAGGAAGCAATCAAAGGAGGAAAGGATGGAAGAAAATTAGAAAAGAAAGGTATGAAAGGTAGGAAGGGAGGCAAGGAAGGAAAGGGAGGAAAGAAGGAAGGAAGGAAATGAGGTAAGAAAGAAAGGAAAGGAGGCATGGAAGGTAGGAATGAAAGGAAATGAGGCAAGAACGGAAGGAAAGGAGGCAAGGAAGGTAAGAAGCAAGGCATTAGGGGCAAGGAAAAAGGAAGAGGAAATGAGGAAAAGGAAGGAGGAAAATGAGGAAAGAAAAGTAGGAAGGGAGGCATGGGGAAACGGAAAGGGAGAAAAGGAGGCAAGGAATGTAGGAAAGGAAGGAGTCGAGGAATGAAAGGTAGGAAAGAAAGGAGGTAAGAAAGGAAGGAAAGGAGGCATGGAATGTAGGAAAGGAAAGAGACATGGAATGAAAGGTAGGAAAGAAGGAAGGAAGGAAAGGAGGTAAGAAAGGAAGGAGGGAAAGGAGGCATGGAATGGAGGAAAGGAAAGAGGCAAGGAATGAAAGGTAGGAAAGAAGGAAGTAAAGAAAACTCCCAACAACACTTTTAAGCATTAGAAACTAAAACTTCATAGGATCTATCGTTGCTCACAGATTGAAAATGTTATCAACCTCCAAATCATAACAGATATGGAACAGTCTCTCTCTCTCCCTCCCTCTCTCTCTCCCTCCCCGCTGGCCGACACAACCTTTCCTTCTGAAGTGGTTTCCCAGACATAAACTGTTTACACAAGAAATGGTTCAACGACACTCGAGGCAAACGTCTACACTTTAGTCGCGCCTCCGTATTTAAACGAGTGTCTTTGCAAAAGGATCTTCGGATGACTTTAAAAAGGGAAACGACCTCACCTGCTGGTACGAGATCTTCGATTTCCCTCTCGTCCTCGAATTCCTCCGCCGACTGCTCGGCCTCGCTCACGTCCTCTGAAAGGGGGGAAGCCACCGAGTTAAAGCCGCGGTGCCGAGGAGCCGCCGCCGCCGCCGCCGCCGCAGAGGAGCTTCCTCCGGCGTTACCTGCGCTCTGCTCCGACCTCCCCGAGCCGGAAACGGACCCCTCTCCCTCCTCCTCTTCTTCGCCCTCGCTCTGGCTGCTGGACCCCTCCTCCTCCTCGTCATCCTCTTCGTCCGAGCCTGACCCCGATGCTGAACAAAGTGGACGAGATGTTCCCGATTATCATCAGGGGTGAAGTCAGGCGTTCCCAGAGGGTCGGGGACCTGTTCAGCGGCGTGCGTAGACGACGCATCGCCGTGGCGCCCGTGGGTGTAGGCGTCTTTACCGACGGAGGATTCTCCCGAGCTGGTCTTCCGTTCGCTGTCGCTGATGTCCTGGAGGTCGGCCAGCAGGTCTTTGCCCTCTGGCTTCTCCTCCTTCGACGCTGCAGACCAGACGCAGAGCGAGTCACACACTATGACCGGGATACCCGCAGGGTTCTTACACATTTTGACCGACGGATTTCCATGAATTTTCCATGACTTTTAACCAAATTTCCACGAACAAACTGAAATCTCTGTATAAACATGAACAATTTAGAAAATGTAGCGTATTGAGAGCGTACGCCGGCTTATATTCTGAGCGTCTTTCTTTAAAAAAAACATTAATTATTTCAAACTCGGTGTAAATGAACATGTGATTATAACAACATTTTCATGACTTTTCAAAAACTTTTATGATTTACTTTTTTTCCATGACTTTTCCAGGCCTGTAAATGACCATTTTAAAATGCCATGACTTTTCCAGGTTTTCCATGACCGTACGAACCCTGTATATATTGATAATACATCAATAATCCTTACGCTTACAGACTCTCTCTCGCTGCCTACACACTATATTATAAGTGTTATTTATTTGCCATAAAAAAGGAGACAAAATGGACAAAGAAAACAAAAGTAAAAATGAATCTAGATGATAGCACTATTTGTTTTTTTCAGATTTTCTCTAGTCGTTATTGTTACAGTGAATAATTTGGGCCACTATAATCCTGTAGCCAAATTCTGAAACAATGACAGCGTTAGCTGAAACATTCGTGATATCGGGGAAATTGAGATGCTGCAAAAGTGCAATATCGACCATAAATCTAATAAACTCAAATCGCGACATTTGTTTTTAGAAACTGTGAAATTCTAATCAATGAATGTATAAACTCACGTTCACTTTTCCGCGGTTCGCTGAGGTCAGCCCGGTCCCGGGGTATGCGGGGGGGACTCCGGCTGTGGTGGCTCTGTTTTGGCTTGTCGCCGTACTCATCCGGGAGCATCCGATGGTGAGACGGCACTGAGGGCGGGACGGTGGCTTGTTAATCAACATGTAGCACCACCACCGGTCACAGGGCTCAAAACACAATCCTCATGGGACACGGCAACTCTGGATCTTGAGCTTTGAGAAATTGTTGGAACATTTCGGACAATATTACTCGCTAGATTTTGTTGCAGAGTGACATGAGCGCACAGCGTGGGAAATACACGATGGACAAAACTGCCCCTAAAGGAAGATAATGTTGGTTCTGATATCACAAGGAGAGGTCCAACAAATGCCCCCAGAATTTAGATAATTTAATAGCGTTTTATTTTTGTTCTTTGTAGTGTGTGTCCTATCTGCATTGCCTGTACACCAAAAAAAAAAAAAAAATCAATAAATATCATTTATTATAAAAAACAAAGAAATAAGTTATAATTGTTAATAGTCGTTTACATTTTTTTTATAACAATAAGTAATCTGTAGACTATTGCCTATTATTCTTATCATTGCCATGTGTATGACAATTGTTTATATACTATAAGCCTAAATAAGTATATTTATTATTTTTCAACAACAGTTGTGTCCTATCTGCATTGCCTGTACACCAAAAAAAAAAAAAATCAATAAAAAAAAAAAATCAATAAAAATATCATTTTTAATTATAAAAACACAAAGAAATATGTTATAATTGTTAAGAGTGGTTTAATGTTTTTTTATAACAATAAATAATCTAGAGACTACTGACTAATTGTCTTATCATTGCCATTTGTATGACAATTGCTCATATACTATAAGCCTAAATAAATATATTTATTATTTTTGAACAACGGTTAAATGTTATTCCACAAGTTTAAAAAAATGCCCCTAATTTATTTTTAAATGCCCCTGGATTTCAGTCAGTGGGGGTGAAAATTGCCCCCTAAAAAATATGTAAGTTTCCTAACCTGCATGGGCAGATAAATAAAAAAAAGTGTATGTCTTTAAGTCAACTATGAGGCTTTAATAGGGACATGTTTAGCCTAGCTTAGCATAAAGACTGCAGGCGGAGAGAAAGCGCGAGTCTGGCTCCATCCAAGATGGGTAAAAAAATAATCCAGCAGGTGTTTCGGTATAACACCGACCTTCTCGCCGACCCCCTCGCTCTTTGCGCCGCTCCTCGGCCCTCCGCTCACGCTCCTTCAGCTCACGTTGCTCTTTCTGCTGTTCGCGGAGCTTTCGGTCTCGCTCGCGCTGGCGCTCCACCTGTTCCAGACGGTCCCTGTGGTCCAAAAAAAACCCAGGAGAATCCAATCGGGGTCTGTCCAGACAACCAAAAGCCCAATCTCGTCAATGCGTGTTAATTTGGAGTCTGGGACGTTGCAGCAGAGCTCAGTCACATCACAGTTGTACTTAATGACTGATATATTGCAGTAACATAACACACATCAACCCGTTGTTGGGTAGCATTGTTTACATACTTTACACTTGAAATAAATTTGCGAAGAAAAGAAAACACAACAACAATCTTACCAACTGCACTTCATTAAAATGTGTAAATAAACAATGTTGATTTATAAACAATTACTGTAGATTACTGTACATCACATTTACAACTAGAACACTGAAGCTATAGATTTAAAGGAAAAGGAACACACATTTAGATTGATTTCATGTTGCTCAATAATATACATACGACAACAAAACAGGCATCGAAAAACACGTTTACTGATTAAACTTAAGTGGAAAACAAGATAATAAATACTGTGATATAATATAATACGTGGAACTTTCTCAGCGCTCACCTTTCTCTGCGTGAATGAGCTCTGGCCTGTTCTCTCCGTTTCTGCCTCTCCCAGTCTCGCCGGGCTTTGTCTTCCTCCCACTGACGCTTCCTGCGCTCATTCTCTCGCTCTTTTTCTTTGTCTTTGGGTCTCGCTTGTTTCGCTACTGTAGAAGTAAAAAAAGAGTGTAAGCCCATCCGTAATACAAAAAAGCTCAAAAATTGTTCTATTCAGCTGCGAAACATGCTTGTGTTTATGTTATTAAGCGGCACTTCCACACCTCCTTCTGCGGAGGTACTGCGATGTCGTCTTTTCTCTTTTCTCTTCTCCTCCTTTCTGTGATGAGACTTGTCTTTCCTGGCTATCTGCTGTGGAGGCTTGATGGCTAATGAATCATCTTCCTCGGGCCTGGGGGAACGTAAAGAAAAGAACTCAGACTCTAAAGAGTCGGCGACATCGTTGTTCATCACATTTTTAAACCAGGACATACATACGTTGGTGTTTTTTGTGTTGTTGACATGTTTTTCTTGTTTTGCAAATGGGCTACAACTGCATTTCTTTGTACACCCCTGTGTTGCATAATGACAATAAATGATGCTTGAATCCTTAAGTATTTCATGTACACTACTTGCGCCATAAAAGTACACGCATGTTTTATTCTTACAGTTCCAAATACCTGTCCTCTGTCGAGTCCTCCCGTGTGTACGGGGAATTACGAATTGTTATTTCCATCTTTTGATCCCGTAGTTCTCCTTCCTCCGGAGTATCTCGTTTGGCTTCCCGATCATCCGACTGTGGAACGGGGATCGGTGTGAACTGTGCAAGACACAGTGATGAATTAGGCATACTGCAGGTTTCAATTATGTATTGGATGAATTTTGTTTCTTATAACTGCCTAATAAACACATTTATTAAAAAGTGCCCTCAGACTTACCAGGCTATTTGGAATGTAGATAACACTATGCAATGCCTTCACAAGTATATATTAATATATAAAAAATATGTTTCATTCCCACTAGAACCATTTCAATGTTCTTGAAACAGCATTTAGAGAATGGATTATTAAACTACATAATAACGTTAACAAACACATCACACATACTTATAGATCTTAGAACGTTAAGATTTGCTTATACGGTTGCTTTTTGTTATTGTTGCTGTCTTTTTGTTATTTTTTTTTGGGGGGGGGGTGTATGTGTATATATGTATATGGATGTATGCGTGTGTGTGTGTGGGTAGGTAGGTGTATGTATATGTGTGTATATATACGTTTATGTCTGACATTGTTGTACTTGTTTTATGTTTATATCACTAAACAAATAAAAAAAATGTAAATGACAAAGAAAAAGATTACCTATAATAATATATATATGTAGTCTGAGTGCACTATACATATATTTGCCTAAATTAATTACACAATTGCAATTTCCAATATATGCCTAAATCTATTACACAATCCACAATTCCAATTAATTCTTTGAAAACATATTGAGTTTTAATGGAAAATGACACAACAAATAAAACTGGGCCCGGATAAGAGTGTCTTGCAATTGTTTATACATAAAATGTTGGATACTTTACATTTTTCTGGCGCTTGGGATCCGTTTTCTCTTCCAATTCTCTTCTGCGTCTTTTCTCCTGGAGGATTTCGTCGAGAGTTTTTACTTTCCAGGTCTCCTTTTCGTCCCCCATCAGCGTCCACTCTCCACCGCCTGCTCCACATCACACACACAAAGAGACACACATTTATTATGTCGTTTCATTTGAGCATAACCCTCCTGTGACCATCAAATGTACCAACATATTTTACCCTTGGGGTCAATTTTATCCCAGCCATTAAAACCTCCAGAAAATTATTAGAATTAATATTGTTTCCCAAGTTTAAGTGTCACTTTATGATTGTTGGTTGACGACCTAAACAGCCCTTTAAATTCATTTTAAAAAGGTGATAATTCGTATATTTTTTACAGTGAAAAACAGCCTGGGGTCAAATTGACCCCAGAGGACACAGATGGGTACAAGTTGTGTTCAGGACATTGAAAACATATCATCAAGTGAATGGAGGTAATATGAAATATGAAGCAAAAAAAATGATGTCAATCAATTTTTTTAGAGACGTAAAACATTGAATGGGGTCAAAGTGACCCAAAAGGTAATAGGAGGGTTAAATGAAACAAATGGACGAGAGACAGTAGTTTGATTAAAATAATAAACATTACTATACATGTTTATTCTTAGAAACACTTACATAAATGTGTATTCTTTTAATCAAACTATTATCCTTTATGTGCAAATCTGATTGGATTTGCCAGTTTATAATTTGAGAGTCTTCCTTTCAAAAACATATGAATTATTTTTAAATCGACGTAAATGAACATGTGAATATAACACATTTCCATGATGATTTAAGTATTTTCCATGACTTTTCCAGGTTTTCGATGACCGTACGAACCCTGTGAATTCGACTAGCTAAACGCTGCAGCGCACCAGCTAGCTCGACGTCAACAGGCCAGTTAGCATCGGACGTAGCCACGTTAGCCCGCCGGTTGAAGGCTGCGGCTGATCGAAGCTGCGGCTGATCGGTCCGGTACCGGTCAGTCCGCACATTCAGCGAAATGCAAGATGAGGGAATTACTTATGACGTTGAACCAGCGGAGGGAATCCAGCGATCGGCGCTAACACGTTAGCCAGTAAACGCTAGCTCGGAACAACTCGCATGGTCGACTGTTGCTAAACAACTTCTGTAGCTAATTACGAGATTTTAGAGGGGATAGTTAGTACAGCGGCCGGACCGATACACTAAAGAATCTATGGCAGCGTCCAGAGCTGCGCTCACAAGCCTGGGTGCAGAAAAGTGTGATATTAACCAGCAAGCAGATGAAATGGTTAAACAAACCTGATGTATGCGCAGCGGTATTTTGGCACACCGGAAGTTTGCAGGCGAGAGTAACTTCTGTAAAAGGTCCGACGTGAAACAACGATAGAGTAACAATGATGTTTTAGTCGGTAAAAAAACAGTATCCTGTCGTAAGATAATGTGTAGTAAAATATTCCACTTTGTTTTAAAGAATAATTACTGTGGATTAAAACATATATATCTTCTTCACACTTCTGGGTTTTATTGAGGAATACATTGCCCCTTGTTCATGATCGAAGCTACAAAAGAAGTTCAAATTGTTCAAGGAGAGATTGTAAACTGTCTCCTAACACCAGTCGCGTAGTTAAATCATGTGTGTGTGGAAAAAATTGCTCAAAAAAAAAAAACAGAAATGTTGTGATGTGTGCATTTTTCTAATATATATTCACATTCTGAAGCCCATAAAAAAGGTATATATATATATATATATATATATATATATATATATGTGTGTGTGTGTGTGTGTGTGTGTGTGTGTGTGTGTGTTTGTGTGACCAAATCACATGTTCATACAGGGGAGGTAGTAGGCCTATCATAAAAATATAAAAATTAAAAAGCACAAGATGTGATGAAACCAGAGATAAACAAACTGCACACAGCATTAATTGCCGTTATCTCTGAGAAGGAGTCATATAAGAAAAGCTGGAGTTGAATGGATTTATGAAACGCTGACCTCAGTGAACACACTAACTACGACCAAGGTCTCATTCCAAGCAGTCGTGGCTTTAAAAGGGAGCAGCAGAGCTTTCCTGGCAGGTTAATCGCGTCAGACTCATACAGGTGAGCACTAAATAAGTTGTTTTTAATGTGTGGATGAGACTGAGTATAAGTCATAACGATAACATATTTAACTGAACTTTTTTTTTGTATCTATGTAGTCCAGAGGCCTTAATGACCGCAGTTTAGAGGTGTCTGAGTAGTGATTCCAGGCAGCAGATCAATCTCTAAGGAGAAAAAAAGGACTTTGCTCATGGAGTCCACCGGCACCGGCAGCGTGCAATATGACCGCTGGAATGAGGACAACATTAACATGAACGTGAAGGCATCGCAGTCTTCCCCGATGAGGTGAGCCATCAAACATAACGTTTTCATACAGGCCTATTGTGGAGTATTTTCTGATACTACTAAAGAACAACAACACCTATCAAATGGACGAGATAAAACTATATAGTAAGACTCAACTGATGAAGGACAGTCCAGGAATATAGAATTAGCTTTTAAACCTGTCACTCTTTGTATGCAACATAAGAAAGTAAGCTTTGTAAAACATTAATAGTTCAAATGTGGCAATGTGGTGAAACCGGGTCATGACATAACATTAGAATGAACACAGTTCAGTTGACTGATCTCTCACTCTCTCTCTCTCTCTCACACACATTCTCTCACTCTCTCTCTCTTTCTATCACAGTATCTACAACAGAGTGTGTAATGGCAGCTGGGGAGTCGCAGTGAAGGCAGTGGGAGCTTTGGCTGCACTGGTGTCTGTTTACGTCATAGGATACGTGACGGGATACTATGTCCACCGTGTTTAACCCTGACTGTCATCTCCATGCATTATTATTGTGTCTTCTTGGAGGGTTTCCACTGCTGCAAGGGGCAATGGTGACGCTGCTCGAGCATTAATAGGCCTTTTAAATTATGATGATCGGCAACTTTCCCTCTCAGTGTCCTTCAGCAGCCAACATAGAAGTATGAAATATAATGCATGTTTTTAATCCTGCTCAAACTCTGTTTGTTTAACAGCATTACAAACAAAACATCCTGACTTCGTTAACATGAAAACTTGAGCTCTACACGTAATGTGGAAACAGAAACAAAGAATCAATTTTTAATTGTAATGGATTTGATCTGCAAATAAAAATCCTTCCTGCATTTCAAATAAACACCGTTACACTTCAGTTCACCCTCTGTCTGTGTGTTATCTGCTTTTTCTTTGCCAACCTAAATGTATCAATTTCAGGTCACGTCTAATATTTTGTTGTTTGTCTCGTGGCCTTCATCGAGGCCTTCTTACAACGTATGACAGACAACCATGAGTATGATTTACTAAATGAGACTTGAACTAATAGAGTTTGCTTGGTCATCAAAGAGCACGTTCACACCTTCCTCACAGGCTCTCACTGGAAGATCAAAGTCCACAGTCCTCAAGTTGTGCAAAGAAAATGCATTCCAACAAGTGTGTGTCCATTACCTGTATTGTCCAAGAAGTTGTCTGAGAAGTAGCCATCTTCTCCAAAACTGGAGAACAAATTGAAGGTCAGAGGTCACCACAAACGGTTTTAGTCTGGAGAAAGACCTGTGACACTTTCTAAGTACAAGACCTAGACTACCCTCTGCTGGCCGGAGCTGCACATTACACGTAGAACCCAGTTTGGTCCATATTCTCTCTGTCAAGCTAAGGTAGAAGGACCTTCGGGCCTGGTTGGCTCAGGGGTTTCCTGAAGCGGATGCTAAAGCTCTGGCATTGGAGGAGTTTGAGGAGGTCGAGGAGGAGACCTTTCAGTTGGCCTCAAGAAGGTTCTGATAAACTATCCGATGACGGCTCAGGAAAGGAAAGCAGGGCCTCCCCCAGGCTGTTCTGAGCGGGGTCGGAGAGCTGCTGACCCGGATTGGGGACTTTGTCGGGCGGTGGGAAGAGCACTTTGAAGAACTCCTCAACAGGTGCCCTGGAGAGGAGGCAGCCCCTGTAGACTTGGGGGGTCACACCCATAACCCTTTGCAGTTATGGTAGTCAAAAAGCTCCTTGGTGGCAAGGTGCCACAGGTGGATGAGATCCCCCTCCGATGCTAAAGGTGATGGATATGGTTCGGCTGTCTTGGCTGACACACATTTTTAATGCGTGCCAATAGACTGGCAGACTAGGGATGGTGGTTCACATTTTTTAAAAAGGGGGACCTTGGAACATGCTACCATCCTTAAACTTAATTAACATTGACGATGGAAGCTCAAAATACTAAAGCTATGCATAAAAGACTCAAGCAATTGTAAAACCTTTAAACCGTTTTTTTAATGCGTTACTTTGATATTTTGAGTTTACTTTATTATCTGTATATATTTCAGAACTAAGTGGCCAGAACAAATAAAAAAGGGTCATATTTTTTAAAGCCGGTTTGACTTAATTTGTTATTATACAATTAGATAGTGACTCAAGGCCTGGAATATGACATTCATGTATTGTATGTTAGTGTATGTCATTGTTACACACAACGTTATCATTGATGGAAACAGCATACGTATAGTATTTAGTTTGATCAATTAAAAAATAAGGAATCAGTCGCTCTGATCTTTGACTTTTTCAATTAAGTGACGTAATTTGTTCACTGTCACTTTACCGACGCGTAAAAGTAACCAGCTGTGTGGAGAGGGGGGCAATCATGCGGCGGGGCGACCCGTCAGCGTGATGTCAAAGCCCGGGCAGCGGAGAGGCGGACCCGGAGCGGCCCAGGACGTCCAGCTACTGCGCGCCTGAGCAAAATGAAACATGGATGAGGAGGTCGCCGAAAGTTGGGAGGAAGCCGCCGATAGTGGGGTAAATAATAAAAGGCACGATGCTTCACCGGCTCGAGGAGAACGCACCGCCGAGAGCTGCTTCGTATTTCCCCGTCGACTTTTAGAAGTTCTCGCAACGTTGATTTATTTGTGTGTTTGTTCGCGACTCCCACGGGCCGACAATGTGGCTAACGCTAGCGTTAGCTTCGAGAGACTTGGCCGGAGCTAACGTCAAGAAACGTTATAGCTCGCGAGCTTAACGGGAAGTTTAACCAACGGTCGTCCCAAGAGCCAAAGTAACGTGTAACACTTCTAACTCGTTTATGGTGAAATGACGTCATTGTGCCCCCCTTTTTTTTCGTGTTTTTTTTTTAGCTAAACGGCGACCCGCTAACGGACCGGTTGTATGAACAAGATGCTAAACTCGCGAAGTGAAGCGCTCCTAAGCTAAGCTAACGCGAGCGCTTACATGTTTGTTTAACGTATCCGCACAAGTACAAACGTGACACGCGCATCTGTGCCTTTCCACGAGCCGCTATAATATTATATTGAACATTTTAAAACGCGCATATTAAATATTCACGCGGGTCGAGTCGGTGTGTGAACGACGACTAGCGGCGACGTGGTTCGGTTTAGTGGGTCGACGTTTCCCCGTAAAAAAAAAGTAAAGATGAGTAACTTTGCGAAGTGTGTGCGGGAGCTAGCGTAACTATTAGTTTCACGTTGTCGTTCGTGCTGAGTCTGGCTTGTATCCCACCACTTCAGCCTGCACAATTAACTTGGGGATTTCCTGTTCCAAGTTGTTGTGGGGAAATAATTTCGGCCATGTTGCCGACTGCTTCTCCGGGGACGAGCTACTTACGACGCCACACTTTTTTTTTTTTTTTTAAATGGGTAACATTTGACTAAAATTAGCCGCTTAGTCGCTGGAGTTGTGCGGAATGTCTGCGGCTCGTGACGCCGTTAACGTGGCTGCGCGAGGACATTAGCGCGAACGTGACAGTTTGAAGTTCACTTTTCCTTTTTTTTTCCGATAAAACCTCTTCGCGTTGGAAGTCTCTGTAACTCGCTCCTCATCAACCCGTGTTAAAGTCCCCGGTACCCCTCTGCAGCGGCCCTGTACGTGTATAAATAGCTTGTAACCGAATCCGACTTGCTTGCTACTTGCCGCACTTTTCTCGCTGCCCAAAAATCAGTCGGACCATGTTTGTTTTTTATGAATACGTGTTTGCACCCCCCCATTCAACAGGAAATGGAAAAACGGTTAGAAGAGAAGCTACGGATCAGCCAGAAAGAAACGTGAGTCATTTTTATAGACGGTACCCTAAATTTGTGACAATTTTCATTAAAATCTAAGCAGTGTTGCTCTTGTATCTTGCTTATGTATAAAAGTAAACACCTGGACAAAATACTTGTTTGACTAGTACAGGGTTGGTACAGTCATGGAAAACCTGGAAAAGTCATGGAAAAAAACTTAAATCATAAACATTTGGGAAAAGTCATGGACATTTGTTATATCACATGTTCATTTATGCCGATTTTGAAATAATCAATGTTTTTTAAAGAAAAACGCTCAAAATATAAGCCGGCGTACGCTCTCAATACGCACAATTTTCCAAAATGTTCATGTTTATACCGAGATTTCAGTTTGGTCATGGAAAAAACTTAAATCATAAACGTTTGGGAAAAGTCATGGACATTTGTTATATCACATGTTCATTTATGCCGATTTTGTAATAATTAATACGTTTTTTTTAAAGAAAGACGCTCAAAATATAAGCCGGCGTACGCTCTCAATACGCACCATTTTCAAAAATGTTCACGTTTATACTGAGATTTCAGTTTGGTCATGGAAATTTGGTTTAAAGTCATGGAAATCCATTGGTCAAAATGTTTAAGAACTAAAAGTCACACTCCAGCTGACTATACAGGTGTTCTGCCAAAGCCAATTACTTATTTAGGCGATGCAAGTTCACTCAATGAATTGAAGTGTGTATCCTAATTATACAGAAAGGCAGTACCGAACACGCACACACGCAGTTCCCGGCTTCTTCCTGTCCGTCTTCTCACTAATTGCTCCCGTGGATTTGTTTCTAGGGAGTCCAGTAACAACTCTTCCCGATCGCTACTGAGGACGACCATGGTGATACAGGACGACTCTCCAGCGGCGGGGCCCCCGCCTCAGATACGCATCTTGAAGCGGCCTACGAGCAACGGGTCGTCGGGCTCGCCCTCGAATTCGAACCGGCCCACGCAGCAGGTCAAGTCTCTGGCTCAGCGCGAGGCGGAGTACGCCGAGGCCAGGAAAAGAATACTAGGCAGCGCCTGCCCAGATGAGACGCCTCAGGACAAACCGAACACTGACCGGTAATAATCCACAAATATTTAATATTTCTAAGCAAAAAAAAAGCACACATCTATTACTGTTATTTTCAAATTGATTTAACCTGTGATCCACAATGTGTTCGTTGTATCTGTTCTACTTCAATCTTTAACTATTTGGAGAAAATAACAACAACAAAACACTATAAACAAGACTGTTTTTTTTTCTACTTTATTTTGATTGACTTCACAAAGCTTTCTGCAGCGTTGCAGAAAATAACTCCATAATAGTTCATTTATTTAACTGAATATTTTAGTTCGTCCTCACTTAGATTTGAATAGTGCTGACTTGGGCCTACATTTACATAAAAAAGAAAAAAATTAAAAACACCATCTTGAAGCCAGCTCTCTAAAACCAAGAGGGAACCATTTAATTAAATTCATGTGGAATGTTTTGTCTTCTACAGAGATCTTGTATAATTCAGGAGAAACACATTCGATTAGATTTCCCTTTATTGGTCCCACAGTGGGGAAATTGCAGGATCACAGCAGCAGGTGCACATTAGAGCAGTATTACAAAAATATATATATACAGAGGAATACAAAATATATACAAGATAGGGATTGAAGTGTATTGTCAGCAGGTTAAAGTGTAGAGTGTTTAAGTGTTCTACTGCAGTCTGTCGTGCAGCCACAACATCAATAGACGATAACATCCACTGCAAACGACAAAACGGCGTGGAAACCTGCCAACTGGAGACGAGTTGCGAGCCGTTAACGCGGCGCGTCTAAAAGTGCTGCTGCTGACGTGTTCCCGGTCGGTGTGATTTTCTTCCAGGGCAGGTCGCAATAACTCTACATTGCCTTCAGACGACACCCGATCACACAATCACACCGTCCGGCAGCCAGACGGCCCAGACGGCACCCACGGTTTCCGACAGCACAGATAAGCGTGGCCCTGGGGTCGCCCGGCCATTGAGGGGGGGGGATATATCAAGAGGTCACCATAGAGCAACGACGGCCCCATAGTGTGAGAAACGTCCGTCCCTTCCGTTCCATTGTGTCGAGCCGAAGAGTCGGCCGGCAGCGCGGCTGCCGGCCGACTCTTCCCGCCGACGCTCGCGCGGAACTGGCGTGGAGCTCGAAGGAGACGGTCGAATGGAAACGCTCTCTCTCTCCTCTCCTCTCCTCTCCTCGCTGCAGTCTGTCTGACACTGTGATGATGGACATCTTCTGGACTCACTGTGATGATCCCTTTTTTAAGAGACGCCCCCCCCCCCCCCCCCCTCTCCTCCTCCAGTGCCCAGCGGCTCCGCATCAGAGCGTCTGCGAGGCGGAAAGCAAAGACTCGGACAAAGGATGGCCGAGAGGAGAAGAGACGAGACGCGCCATAGCGAAATGAGATGAGCCTCTCCCCCTGTGATGATACCAGACATCATGTGTTTTAAATTTTCCGATGTTCGCTCGCTCCTTCTCTCCCTCTTTTTGTTTTCTCGCTTGTCTTTTATCTCTACTATGGATGCTCTGATATCTAGAGTGCAGATGGACATGCTTTACACTATACACACACCACCAAGAACCTGTTTGTTTATACTGTATTCATTTTGATCGGCATCTGCAGTATTAACGAAATAGTAAATATTCATATTTTCCGTCTTTTTGTTTTGGTAAGTCTTAAAAATATTTAGCTTTGGTTCGACTTCTTTGGGCTGCAGATTGTGGCGTGAGGTCTGCTGCGGAAACTCGGCGCCAAAGCTGAGTACTTAAATCGGTACCCGCCCTGTAACCGAGTCGTTAGCATCATCAGTACACCCCGAATATGTATATTCCCAATTGTTTTTAAAAGCTGAGGGTCAAGTTGTATATCTGTTTACGGTTTCTCTCTTTTTTTTCCTTTTAAATTAAGCTTTTTCAGCTGTCTTCATTGGACTGTTGCATCATTATTTCTATTTAAATAGTAAAACAATTCAAAGGAGATTGCAGATATCCGTCTGTTTTTAAGTAGCGTTTCTGCCTTTTTTAGTGTATGGTAACGATGTCGGCGCAGTATTTTTTAAATCGAATTGAACCAAAATCCCATTTTAAAATCCACTGTCATGTGATGCTGGCAGAGAGGGAGGGGGGGGGGGGGGGGGGGGGGGTCGGTTTAGAGGATGGATCTACTGCTGCGCTCCACACGCCTCCGCCCCGCCAGCAGCGCGCTCGTTTCTTCGCGTCTCTCGCCGTATGTAGGAAACTCAGGTGCGCGTGAATGAAATGAACTAAGATTGTATTTTTTTTCCCGGCGGGTTTTCGATTTGCTTCAAAACGGCAGCGAGTGTCTCTATACCCGGCACTTTGGTTAGAAGCAGCGCGCCACAGCTGAAATGTCCACATCCCTGAATGAATGAATGAATGAATGAATGCTGGGTTAGTTAGTTCTTTTGCTCGTCTCTGACTTGGTCGTAAGCGGTGACATTGGCTAACCGGCGGTCCTCTGCTGGAACGGAACATGGCGACGCTTGTGCAGCAGGACCATTGTGCCCAGTAGAGATGTCAATAAAGCCATACTCAGTGGTGCACATGAATAGAAAAGCTCTTGAATAAATAAAATGTTTATCTTGATTTTGTTACTGTCGGTCAATGTAATTGAATTCATCCGAGGGGAGAATTCACAACGCTGTTAAGAGATTTCAGTTGGGGAGATAAAGCAGCAGAGCGGGCGACCGACGAGGCGGAGCTTTGACAGAACAAACTGCCTGTAAATACTGATTTAATAAAATGATTTGCAAAAAAACAACCTAAAGTATTTCATTTTGTGATGCATGTTTATTACTTTTAAGTGGTTGGAGTATTCATTGGAACCACCTTCAAAGTAACTATTGTAAAATAATGCACATTTAGAGACGCAATCTACAGGGTTCGTACGGTCATGGAAAAAACTTAAATCATAAGTTTTGGAAAAGTCATGGAAATGTGTTATCTCATCTTCATTAACGCAGAGTTTGAAATAATTGTTTTTTTTTAAAGAAAGACGCTTAAAATATAAGCCGGCATACGCTCTCAATACGCCAAATTTTTCATGTTTATACAGAGATTTCAGTTTGGTCATGGAAATCCACTGGTCCACATGTGTAAGAACCCTGAATCTAAATTCCATTCAGACTGTTGCACCATGTTTGACATCTCAAACGGTCAGGAAATCCATTTTGGTAATTTGGCTCCACTGACTAAAAAACATGCACACTCGGCTCTCTGGTCCTTCAGACCTCCGGACATCTCAAACACACACACACACGCTGAAAGGTTACAAAAAATATATTTTATTATTGAAGGTAAACGGGACTTTGCATCGTCGATTTAAAAACGACTAAAAAGTGGATGTAGCTCAGACGGCACTGTTCCGACTAACGCCCGACGGAGGGGGGGGGGCGAGCGGCTGTCAGCTGCACTGGATGACGGAGTAGTCTGTGGGGGCCAGGCTCTGATTGAGGGGCGGCCATGACGGGGACTCGGACAGGAGGACATGGAGGCGCTTGTACTGTTTCTTGGACTCGCGCCTCCTACGCAGCATCCGAAAGCAGTTCAGGAGACCCCGGTCTACGAGCACCTGGGGGAGGGAAGACAACTTTAGCGTTTAGAGTCACAAAATGATACAATAAATAATAATAATAAACTCACGCACATGCAATTTCCTTTCTATTTCTTTTTTCACAATACTCTGTCTACTGTTTTATGTCTATATATTGTCTTATAATAAACCATAAAAAAAAAATAGAATTACAAAACGAGAGACGATCCACTAATGATGGAAAAGGACAAAAGATCTTTTTGTAGCCCAAATTGAGAAGAATAATTAATCTCCAAAATAACGGTTCAGACGGCTGTCAACAAGACACTTTTACACACAAAGTAGACGTCTTTCGAATACACCGAGTATGCAGAAGTTACTACTTTTCATACTTTTACCACTGTTGAATTTGATAACGGTAACAACAGAGCCACTGGTCTGCATGAAGGAGAATATTACTGAGTTTAAAGTTCAGCATCACGTACTGCCGCGCGCCCCAACCAGCTATTTATTTTTCCCTCCCTCACGTAAATCAACGAGTGTCCAGAGTTTCGTTTGGCTCACCTCCGCGACAAAAGACATGAGGAAGTTGAGAGCGGCTAAGGCGACGAGCATCATCTTAAAGTCCATGTCGAAGAAGTCGTGCAGATGTAAGATACGGAGGGCGACGGACCCGGGGTACAACACCAGCCAGGACGTCACGCCGAAGAGGACGAGCAGCACACAGAGGAAGATCCCTGGAGAGAGGAGGAGGAGGAGGAGGAAGAAAAACATTCTGAATTCAATGTCCGTAATCTTCTCGAAAAGTGCTGCCTTTTTTTGGTGCGCACAGGTCCGTATGGATCATCCTTTTCCACCCCGAAATACAAAAGTCACCCTCCTCGGGGACTTTTCGGACGACTCACAGTTGTAGAAGAGGGGTTTCTTGTGAGGGTAGCCCTTGGTGACCACCACGGCCATGATGATGAACTGGAAAGCGGACAGTGAGAACACGCTGGTGTTCTCCATGTTGGGCAGGTTGCCGGCGCCAAACACCGTCGAATTGAGGGGAACGTACCTGAAGAGAAGAAATAAAAGTTTCTTTCGGACATTTGGAATCAAAATTTAAAAGAGGCCTTTTGTCGGTCTTTTTTTATCTTTTATTTTCCTAAACTGACCAGTCCTGCGAGGTGGTGATGAAGAAGGCGGCCAGCTGGCCCAGAACGATCAGGCCGGCGTGGATGAGGAGGCTGCCCAGAACCGGCAGGGCCAGCAGGCTGGCCGAGGGCCTGCAGGGGTGCAGCTCCTTGCCGGGGCCGCCGCCCCCCATCACGATGGCCAGCAGCGTGGTCAACACCAAGTCGCAGTACAGGAACTGCAGGTCACCGATGTTCGTCTTCACCTGGACACACACACACACACACACACTGTAGTGACGTTCCCTCGCCGTGGTTCCTCGTGAAGACGCATCAAACTCGTTTTTCTTATGCGAATAACGTGAGATCCTATCCTCCTTTTCCTTTATTTGATGCATCAAAAAAACGCAAACGACATATACAAAATAAATAAACTATCTTACGATATGATACAGTATGTTACGATATGATACAGTATGTTACGATATGATACAGTATGTTACGATATGATACTATATGATACAGTATGTTACGATATGTTACAGTATGTTACGATATGATACTATATGATACAGTATGTTACGATATGATACTATATGATACAGTATGTTACGATATGTTACAGTATGTTCGGGTATATTACGGTATGTAATGATATATTAGTCAAAGTCAGTTTTATTTGTCAATTTTCATATGTGCAAACATACAGAAGATTGAAATTAAGTTTCTTTTCTGGCCAACATAAAGTGCAAAATAGTAAAAGAACATGTAAACATATAGACAACATAAATTGAACGAGCGGTATCTTACGCTGTGTTTTAAGCTATGTTACGATATGTTGCGATATGTCGCGGTAGAAAAACGATGTGCTCTCCCTAGTGCCTAATCGCTCGTGGTTCTCCGCCTGCTTCCGTCATAACGTCATTAAATCTCCGTCCACAAAGCGTCTGTCGCTAACGAAAATTATTCCGTGATTCAGAAATTCCTGAAATTCTGATCTATCAAATAATACACTTGTGGCTCACACACACACACACACACACACACACACACACACACACACACACACACACACACACACACACACACACACACACACACACACACACACACACACACACACACACACACACACACACACACACACACACACACACACACACACACACACACACACACACACACACACACACACACACACACACACACACACACACACACACACACACACACACACACACACACACACACACACACACCTAAGTTCTGTAGGCCATGTGATCCGGGGTGCAAACACATGGCTTTGGATTCAAATACATCAAGTCACTTGCAGAATCAGCAAGGGCCACTTTGAGAAAGCTGCTACTCACGGTGTAGAGGATGAGGACGGAGCAGAACTGGATGAAGCTGTACAGAGCCATGTACCTGAAGAGGCTGAAGGAGGTGACCAGAGAACACCGGCCCTCTCTGCACACACACACAGATACAATAACTTATTATTATTATATATTCTGCTGCAGATACTGTACTACAAACATGTCTGGTTGAGCAGCCTCCTCCTCGCTCACCTGATGAGCAGCGGCACACAGCTGATGTTCTCCGTCCTGGACGTGAACGGTGAGGCGACCGACGCCTCGGCTTCGGACAGGGAGACCCCGACGTCAGCGGCCCTCAGGGCCCCGCAGTCATTGGCCCCGTCCCCGCACATGCCCACCCGGTAGCTGTAGTTAGGGGAGTCAAGGAAGGTTAAAGTATACACGTGACGACGAGGGATTAGACAGTAATAACTACAACGGGCCCTCGGTAGAGCGCATACCTTCGGGACTGGGCATTGAATTATGAACATTTTGGCATTAGTTGCATGCCAATTGGATATAAATTGACCGTGCTATGGTTAAAAAAAAAAAAAAATTTGACCTTTCATGACCTTGACCTTTGACCCAATCAATCCCAAAATCAAATCAAATGGTCCCCGGATAATAACCAATAATCTCACCAAATGTCATGCAATTGAAGAATATGTTGACCTTTTCATGACCTTGACCCGATCAATCCCAAAATCTATTCAAATGGTCCCCGGATAATGACCAATCATCCCACCACATTTCATGCGATTCCGTTTAACTCTTTTTGACTTATGCGGATAACACGCATACAAATACGCGGCGATCAAAAAACACCAACCAGAAAGCCCTTAAATAACGGGTGCAGTTCCTCTAATGGCCACTACATGGGCCGAAAACCTATACACCCTTTTTTGTGGCAGTGGATTTGTTTGACTTATCCATCAACCTCTATTTAAAATACATGGGGGTAAACGGGGAGGGGGTGGGGGAGGTATTTCCCTTTGTCTCGCCCATCCTTCGCCATTTCTGTGGGAACTCACTTGAGTTTCTGCAGCTCCTTCACCAGCTGGGTTTTCTGGTCGGGAGCCATGCGCGCAAACACGGTGGCTCGCAGCAAAACCTGCAGCGGCATTTTGAGATACAGCCCATTAGTCGAGTGAGTCAGTGCACTGTGGCGCAGTCGCTGGGATAACACGGCGTACATTACCTTTGGCAAGTACTCGGGGAAGTGATTACAGAGGGCAGCGAAGGACTTGCCATTAATAGCCAAGTGATAGTTAAAACCACCCTGAGAGGAGAGAGAAGGAAAGAACACGTGTTACCAACAGCAGCCAAACACCACCCACACACCACCCACACAGTTCACAAACGTAGACCACGAATGCTCATCGTGTGTGAGAGCTACATCGTGTTGAATAAGACAATCTACTGAAGCAAAATGAACTATCTGATGAAGCTGAGACACTTTTTTAGGTGGAGCAACAGACAGTTAACTGCAATTGTATTTATACTCTGTATCTGAACAGCTATTTGTTATTATCAACTATTGGTAATCCTTTTGATTAAATACTTTTGATTATAACTTTTCGACTGGACGTTTTCTTCGGTTCAGCACCCGTTTAAAAAAATAAATAAATAAATAAATACTTAACAATAATCATGAAAGATTTTTTTTTAAATTCTGTTTTATTAGGTTAGACTCACATCACCGTTCTTTCAAGTTCCAGAACTTATAAAATATATATATATATAACAGAGTAGAATAGAACAAGTATTGCTACAGTTTTTTGTTGTTGTTTTGTTGATTGTTTTATGTAAATATGTATGTGTGTGGATTTATGCGTGTGTGTATATATATATATATATATATATATATGATTCTCTGAATTAAGTTTTCTCGTGAAATCATAGGTTAGGGCACTAATAAGCTTGATAGCTTCAGCCTCGACCCTTTCGGTTAGCCACTTTCTTCTTGTTGTAAAAATCTTGATTTTTGTATATTACCGAAATAAACTAAACTAAACAGTCCAAACTGCCCTGAGTGGAAGTCTCTACGAGAACCTCCTTAGAGACCAGAACCACGACTCATCTTCCCAAATATGTCGACATCAGAGTGCACCGGAGGCTTCGAATGAATCGTGACCAACCCGAGTGAGAACGGAGGTGTGGTCGTCATTGACTCCTCCCTCATCCAGGCTGAACTTCAGGCTGGGCACGGACTGGGCGGTGTGGGGCGTCACATTGACGAAGATCACCGTCTCGTTGAAGCCCACCATGCCGCAGCCTTTGGCCACGTTGACTGCCGTTAAGATGTTGTCCCCTTTGGGAACGAGGGCAAACAAACAGAAGATTTGACGTGAGGTGGACCGCATTAAAGTGGACGACTGGAACGTAAATGATGAAGAGGCCCAAAAGAGGAAGCGCAAAGAGATGTCACTCTCACCGGTGACCATGACGCTGCGGAGGTTTGCCAGTTTCAGGATATTAATAACCGTGGCGCTCTCTGGCTTTACCAGATTCTTCATGATCAGCAAGCCCAGGAACCGCATGTCCTTCTCCACCTCCCCGCTGCGGAAAAAAGACAAGCGGACGCAATTCAGCATGACGGGGTTCACAGCACGCTTCAGGTGCGGGTAAACGAGTCCATAAAAATAAATGACAACACACCGTTCAATGGCCCTCAAGTCAGTGCTCCCGTCTACTGGTTTATAGCCCAGCGCGAGGACTCGCAGGCCTTCACTGGAGAAGCCGCCCAGCACACTGGAGAACTGCGCTGGCACTGTATGAAAGTAATGTACAAGAGTAGAGAGCAGAATTCATTTAATTCAGACGTATATATATATTTTTTTTTTTTTTTGCTGGAGCCCAACATGTGGTTTTGTTGCTTCCTTCCATCTTTAAAAGGGGAATCACCGGGTGAATTGGGACATGCAGTTCCTACATTTGAACACAGGGCGGCACGTCAACATTAAAAAGGCATCTATAGGTGAGTGCCTGAGAATGAGAACAGGTGTGGACTAAACCGGTTTTGACCCTCCTGTGTTGTGCTAGTGGCTTTAAGACTTACATTGGAAAAGTGTTCCGGCCTCTCTCTCTCTCAGAATATTATTTATATATATATATATATATATATATATATATATATAAAAAAAGAATACATATAGATATATATAAATAATACATATAAATTATATATATATAAATAATAATACATATAAATAATATATATATATATATTTTATTTATTGAATATATTATTATATTCTTAATTGAATCCATTCTTATTATATTATTAATAACAAGTCGCTGACCAGTTTCTGCTCGGCAGAGGCTTGCCACCATCTCCGGGGATCCTTTGATGAAAGCGAGTGCCGAGTGTCCCCCGCGGGCCACCGTCACCACGCTCATCCTCTGCAGGGCGGAGGAGAACGGAAACCTCCGGACGATGGCCACCGGCTCGCTGGAGGACTGACGAGAAGTGAGAGAGAAGGAATATCAGTTACAGGGGAGGGGCAGATGTAGCAACTTTTCTCCATCTATTTTGAAATTTAGGTTTCAGTAAATTAAATTGAGTAATTTCACCCATTCACCACAAAAGGTTGCCGAAAAATGCAAACGAGTCCTACTGATTGGTCGAGATGAGAGAAGGGCCACTCACAGTCCCTCGAGCAGGAGGCTTCAGAACAGCCAAAACTCTGTGGCCTCCGAACTCTGCATCCAGCACCTTCCCATCCCCCTCCGGCTCCTGCAGGGTCTGGACAAATAAATGCATACATGTAAAAATGTAAATAGGGCAATTCAGATGAACATGCTGTAGCCGAAGTTGAAATGTCATGAGGGGGTCACGCAAAGACTACAAGGTCCTAGAAGATGCTTTTTAAAAGTTACAATCATTAAGGTAAACTGTCCTTTTGGCATTTTATTACACATTATTTTGAAGTCTAACTGCACATTTTACAGGTGTCAAACACAAGGCCCGCGGGCCAAATCCGGCCCGCCACGTCACTTCATGTGGCCCCTGAAAACTTATAATCACCTTTTCTTTAAGAAATGTAAGAAAAATATCCTGTGCTTTTATTCTGAAGGTTTCAAATTAAATGGATTTATGTTATAATGTTAGAGCACATTTCTCATGCAAAATATTTCTACACTCAAATTAACAAACGTAGTTATTTAACAATATGTTGGGTAGTTGTTTATACATTTATGTTTCAATGACAGCCTTTTGAGGGTGTGTTTCGTGAAAGAACAAAAAGGGTTCGAAGTAAAAACAACGGCGTTCCCTACCCAACCGGTGGACTCCACCATCTTGAGCTCCAGAGGGTCCCCGAGGGGCTGTCCGTGCAGCAGCGTCACGGTGTGGCAGCAGGCCAGGCCCGACAGCATGGGCCCCGGGCGCAGGCGGCCGGGGTCCGGGACCAGCTCCGAGAACCCGGCGGACCCGCCCTCCATCACCCCCCACACGTCCAGACCGTCCTCCGTCAGCGTCCCCGTCTGGAGAACAGGACGGCGCCGTGATGAAAGGGACGCGCCAACCACGACCAGCGCCCCCCCCCCCCCCCCCCCCTCGCAGCCCCCCCCTCACCTTGTCGAAGCAGAAGACGGAGACCTTTCCGCAGATGTTGATGCGCGGCGGGCTGATGCAGAAGATGCCCTGGCGCTTCAGCCGCCGCTGGGCGTAGATGGTGCCCGTGGTGATGGCGGCGGGCAGGGCGGGAGGCACGGCGATGGTCACGATGTCCAGGCTCCGAATCACCAAGCTCAGCCACGTCACCTGGACACACACACACACATCAAGAGACGCGGCAGGGTGTCACTTTCTATATCGTTGGCATGCCAAAAAAGAAAAATTATATATATATATATATATATATATATATATATATATATATCTCTGCTCCTTGCACTCACGTTGTATAGGCAGAGGATCACAACGCTGTATATGGTGCCAAGAAAAGCTGGAGGGAGAAGGACAGATAAAGGTCAATGAATCATACGTCAGAAAGACTAGAATACATGAAATGAATTGGCTGTAAATACAGACACAATGAGCTCCTCTACACGCAGCGCTTACCAACCAAACCCAGGAGCAGCAGGAACTTGCCGGAGTCTCGGTAGAAGCGGAAGTCGATTGGCTGAGGATGCATGATGGAGCTCACCAGGCTGCCTTTAGCTGTGAAGAACCCTGAGGGGGGGGCAGAGCAGAAGTAATACCATAAGTAATAGTATAAGTAATACCATGAGTAATAGTATAAGTAATACCATGAGTAATAGTATAAGTAATACCATGAGTAATAGTATAAGTAATACCATGAGTAATAGTATAAGTAATGCCATAAGTAATAACAAGAGTAATACTATAAGTAATACCATGAGTAATAACATAAGTAATAATATAAATAATACTATAAGTAATACCATAAGTAATACTATAAATAATACCATAAGTAATAATATAAGCAATACCACAAATAATACTATAAGTAATTTCATAAGTAATACCATAAGTAGTATCATAAGTAATACTATAAGTAGTACTATAAGTAATACTATTCTATTATCTAATCTAAAACGAGGATTATATTGCTATACGGTTTTTTTTTAGAGATAGTTTCTCTGATGTAAAACAGGAGACGCCATTTAATTTGGTGACATTCAAGGACGAGTAACCAATTTATACCGTGGACACTTTAACGAAAGTTTTTTTCCGACTCACCGGTGCTCGTCACCACGGCGACGGCGCCGCCGCCCCCTTTGGCCTGAATGAGCTGGGTGCCACAGAAGAGGGTGTGCCTGCGCTGCTCCGTCTCCGAGCTGAAGACGCCCCCGCCGGGCGGCAGGGGCGTCTTCAGCACCGGGACACTTTCACCTGGACATGGTGGCGGGGAGGAAGAGGAAGAGGAGGAAGAGGACAGTGGAATACGATTGCACAGTTTAATTTCAGATTTGAGTGGTTCGGATAGGGACCATGGAGCTCATGTCTCAACCCCTCCCTGAACACAACTTGTGACTCTAAATCAGCCGGAGGGTTTATCCCTAGCTTTTAAAAAAAAAAAAGGAAAAGTAACCGCGTGTGTTTTTAGTGGCAACTCGTGGTTTAAACACCCTCAGCTACCCTCCAAGGGTAGGGAGAGGGATCTTTAGGATGTTAGTACAACTTAAAATGGAAACTCTTGCCAATATTGTTTTAAAATAATTGTTAAAAATTTTTTTTTTTAAACTCAGGAAAGGGAGTTATTTATGATTTACATATAACTAAATATTGTTTCTAGAGCAGCAACTGTATAAAGTCATTACTGGAGAATATAACATGTTAATAAAATAAATGACATTTCTACGTGAAGTTTATTTAGAATGAAAGAGAAGGAGGAGGTGAATAGTGAGAAGGAGAATTTACCATAAAATTCTACGACAAGCTGCTTCAAACGATCAATCTCCACATTAAAACAATCCCCCGTCTATATATTATAATTACTTGCGGGCTTCTTAAGATGGAAGAACGTCTTTACGATGCTTTGTAATGGAAAGGGACGCAAAACCAAGACAGTCGGTGTCGGTCGTCCTCCCGTAAACACGGCCGAGTAAAAATACTAGGTTTACATACATTTATCTACCCCCAAATATGTTATTACACATTCGTAAGTGCTGTTGGCGGCCGGCTGATCACCTGTTAGCATGCTCTCGTTGACCAGACACTCCCCGGCCAGCAGGGCGGCGTCACAGGGCAGCAGCAGACCCTCCGGGGGGAGGACGAGGCAGTCGCCGGGGACCAGCTCCTCCGAGCTCACGTACTCCTCCGCTGGAGAACACACAGGTGACACGGTTCATACAGGCGCTGACCCGCAGACCTCCAGGACTTTAAAACCAAATGTACATGAGCAAACATTTTGTAAAATCTCTGTGTAGACATGAAAAAGTGAGAAAATGTCGTATTTGAACTAACAATGACAATTCCAAAGCATACAGTATATAACCTTAAATGACACAAATGAATGGGAGATAATAGTTTGATTAAAAGAATAAACATTTATGTCTTTTTAGTTAAGGTGCGTTCACTTTTTCACAAATTTGAGAGTGAATGCCGGTTTATATTTTAAGCGTCATTCTTTTAAAATCATATTCCTCATTTAAAACTCAGTAAAATGCACATGTGAATATAACAAATTTCCATAATCGAACCATGTTCAATATGGACAATCGCATATTAAACCATTTCAAGCCGGGACTGGGACGCTGTTAACACAGTTAAGAGCCTCAACTTCAATGTCATTCAGTACATTTGATCAATGCATGTATATTTCTGTCATGAAACGGCGCCTACACATTACTCTGACGCAAAAGGAGAAATTCACATTAAACGAGGGACACGTTCGCAAGAGCTCACCTCCCGAGTTCCTCCGTACCGTGACGTTTGTGACAAACTGGGCCATGTTGCGAAGAGTGACGCTTTGCTGCGGAGCGAAGGGGTTGCATTGTTATTTTTTTTATCCATGTGCAACACACACACACACACACACACACACACACACACACACACACACACACACACACACACACCTTGCGGATCTCATAAAGCGAGATGCCGATGGAGAAGACGGAGATAATAAAAATGCACACGGCGTAATAATAATAGTCATCGGCCATCCACAGGGCGATGCTCAACACTTGGAACACATAGAACGGGTTGAGGACCTAAAAAAGGAGCGGAGAGAGAGAAAGAGAGATCAAAGTAAATCACTTTAAACTTTCAAAAATTAAACTCAGGGTTCTTACACATTTTGACCAATGGATTTCCATGACCTTTCCAGGACTTTAAACCAAATTTCCATGCCCAAACTGAAATCTCGGTAAAACATGAACAATTTAGAACATTGTGCGTATTGAGAGCCTATATTTTGAACGTTTTTCTTTAAAAAACACATTAATTATTTCAAACTCGGCGTAAATGAACACGTGATTTTGACAAATTTCCATGACTTTTCCAAAACTTTTAGGATTTAAGTTTTTTCCATGACTTTTCCAGGCCTGGAAATGACCATTTTAAAATTCCACGACCGTACAAACCCTGTAAACTAATTAATCGGAGCCAGGCTCTATTTAGAGACGGACCGATTTTCCATCTCACCTCCTCGAACAGCAGCTTTGCGTAAGGCTTCACAGGCACGTCAATAAGGTTGGGCCCATACATGCGTCTCCTGAAAGAAGTCATGTGACGTGAATAGCTCAGCAGTGAACGTGTGGATTTATTTCCCTCCATTCACGCATCTGTTCCTTTACCTCAAGCTCTGCTCCAGGGGACTCAGGCCTTTCTGGAAACCATACAGGTCCTTGCAGGTCCAGTTTTCATTGAGGACACTACAGACAGAAAAAGACGGAAGGATTCAACGCAATTACAATATTTCATTTTCATTTCCTTTATGTATTCATTTGAACAGGGACCGTGCACATCAATCAACCCCGGGGTAAACGTGTCAGTCTTCAATAAGGCTGCATTTCAAAAGTATTCCCTGTGGCCAGATTATACAAGCCATCGCTAAGGGAGAAAGAGGTTATCACGAAAACGTCATAAAAAGCAATAAACATAGAGGTTCCGAACAACTATAGGTCTCAACATAAAAAAAAACATCGACAAACAACAAATTTCAATGTCTAGCGATGTTGGAAATATAACTGGAGGAAAGAAAAACAAAGTAGACCTGCCTAAAACACTTACAATCCAAACACATACAGGACTGTCTCAGAAAATTAGAATATTGTGATAAAAGTTCTTTATTTTCTGAAATGCAATAAAAAAAAAAAAAAAAAAAAATGTCATGCATTCATTACAAATCAACTGAAATATTGCAAGCCTTTTATTCTTTTAATATTGCTGATTATGGCTGACAGCTTAAGAAAACTCAAATATCCCATCTCTAAATATTTGAATATTTCCTCAGACCAAGTAAAAGAAAAAAAAGATTTATAACAGCAAAACAAAATCAAACATTTGAAAATGTCCATTAATGCACTCAGTACTTGGTTGGGAATCCTTTTGCACGGATTACTGCATCAGGATGAACCCAGCTGCTCAGGACTGTGTACAGACCCCCCCCCCCCCCCCCCCTTTCAGTACCTGACACGACAGAACGCTCCTTTCCTGGCCAGCCAGATATAGCGCAGTCCCTCAAACAGGTAGTAGCGCAGCAGCGTTTTCTGGAACACAACAACAACAACAACAACAACGACAGGCCTTTCAGCATGGGAAGAACAGATCACTCGACGCATTGATCTGCCAGGACGTTCACTTCTTCCTCACCTCCTCCGTGTGCAGCTGAACCGTATCCTTGCATTCATTGTCCTCCAGCTCGCCCATCAACTCCAAACTGAGAGGAAAAAAAAGGGAAATCCAGTGAGTAGTGTTGGCACAGCGTTTCCCATGGATACGCGATGCTGACGGAGGAAAAGGGATTTGAAGCCGACCTGCCGTCCTCCACCTCCTCCGTGAGGACCTCCACCACGTGATGCTGGTCAAAGCTGTCCTGACGGAACAAATGACACAGATACACTGGTTACTGTTGGAAACTAGGCACGAGCAAGACCCCTATTATAATGAGACGGAGACAAACAAAGCAAAAATATGGAATCAAATCGTCAATCAAAATCCAATTCTTTGAAGAAACTTTTGTCCATATTGGACAACCCGGACCACCCTCTCCACCACCTCCTACAGGCACAGAGGAGCACGTTCTCCAACCGCTTCGTCTCGCTCCGCTGCCATAAGGAATGCTGCAGGAGAACATTCCTGCCCACGGCCATGAGGCTTTATAACAAAGCACCTCCTGTCAGAAACGTGCAATAACTCACTTTTACAGTGATTTATTTACACATATGTTGTGTGTGTATATATACATATATATTTTATTTTATATTTCACTTTGCACACTTTACTTTATGCACTGTCACTTTCTTTCTTTCTTATACTTATATTTTATTGTATATTTATATTCTATTTCTAAATATACTTATTATAGCATATTAATGAGACCGTCTGACCAGTGAATCCAACAGATGACTTTTACCGGTTAAAAAACTGATGAAGCAAGAAATAGGTATTTACTGCAACTTGACTAGTGGCAATTATAAGCTTTATTTAAAAAAAATAAAATAATAATAAATATATATATATATATATATATATATATATATATATAACGCTGCTCTAGTTTAGAGCCTCTCCGACCTCTATCCCTCTCACTGTAGTCTCCCCCTTGTTTGATGTATTTCTGTTTATATGTACACTCTCCCAAAATATTCAATGTTACTTAATCTGAAAAACTGGATGGTATATATTGAATACTACACCTGTGCTGACGTATACTTTGTAAATTAAGTTACTGCCCAAAAACAAAAACATATTTAAAAAAGATAGAGATAGAGAGAGATATATATATATATATATATATATATATATATATATATATATATATATATATATATATATATATATGCTTTTATTTTCATGCCGATGTCTGCAGGATTTATTCATTTATTCTGAAAAATACCAACAGCATTTTGGACATCAACCTTTCACGACTAACATTTCAGCACAGGCTCCGTTAAAGAAGAAGAAGAGAAGACCCAGAAAAATGGACCAGTCATTTCCTCACTCTTATTAGCAGAATATCCGCCAATGCCAGAGGGCAAGAGCAGCAGCGGGCGAGGACGGCGAAGCGCGGGCGCCAGTGAAACACGACCAGGAGGAGGCCCAAGGACAGCGCGGCGGCCAGACGGCACAACCACACCCGCCAGCGCACCCACTTATAGCCCTGGACGTCCTGGTGGGGCAAACAGTCGACACAGGGCAGTCAGATCCAAACTAAAAGATCATTCCTAAAGCGCCGCTGAGCTCATCAGCTCACACATACACCGTTTTCGGTTTAGCATTAAAAAAAAAGAAAAGACAGTGGACGTTTCTCACCATGTGCGAGTCAGGGCTGAGCAGGCGGTCTGTCGGACTGGGCGAGGGGAGTCCGCTCTGCGACCCGGCCGCACTACCTAGAGGACGGGGACAACGTTCCATATGAGCCGAGCAGGATAACGCACATCCTCAATGCAGGGTTCTTACACATTTTGACCAATGGATTTCCATGACTTTTCCATGACTTTTCAATGGGTTTTCCAGGACTTTAAACCTAATGTCCATGACCAAACTGAAATCTCAGTAAAAAAAAATTAGAGTATTGTGTATTGAGAGCGTACGCCGGCCTATATTTTGAATATATTTTGAACATATTAATCATTTCAAACTCTGTGCAATATGCGATTATAACAAATTTCCATGACTTTTCCCCAACTTTTATGATTTAATATTTTTCCATGACTTTTCCAGGCTTGGAAATGACCATTTTAAAATTCCATGACTTTTCCAGGTTTTCCATGACCGTAAGAACCCCGTCAATGTCAATGCAAACACAGAACACGCTGCAATGCTCTCGTCGAGTCCATGTTGCACACTTTTTTCCATGTGGCTTGATTTAAAATCCATCTTTTTGTTTTGTATGATCTCAGTGTCATGGAAGGTCTTTTTAGTGTCATTTTTATGTAGCCTTTTAAGGATCCGCTTTAAGAAATGTTTAAATATTAGGAAATTCTGAATATCATCATTTATTTTTAGCCAACATTGTCTTTAGTTAGACATTAAAATAGATGTGGATATAGCAGGGCTCATCATGTGTCATTTTTCTTTAGGTCCCCTGCTATTTTCATAGTTATTATCATTAGATTTTAGTGTACAGTTTTTGTGAAAATTAAAAAGGCAAAGTTAGCTGAAAAGAAATTATGATATTCATAATTTTCTAATATTTGAACATCTTTTAAAGCAGATAATTAAACATGTACATACAAATGACCCTAGATTGTTATTCAGAAGGACCTCTGCTATATTTATGTTTATTTTATTGAGATTTTAGTGGACAGTTTGTAACATTTTTAAAAGGCAAAGTTAGCTAAAAATAAATTATAATGTTCATATTTTCTAATATTTGAACATTTTAAAGCAGATACTTGACAGTGTATATAAAATGACACTAGATTGTTCTTCAGGAGGATCTCAGCTATGTCCACGGTTATTTTCATGAGATTTTACAGGTTTTTTTAAAGACAGAAATTAAAAGAAAATATGATATTAACAATTTTCTTTTGTAGGCAGATGCATACAAGTTTATAACATTTTAAGGCTCTTTATCTACTTTAATAACAGTTAGAACATATGTATTTTGTGAAATTATGAATATAATCATTGAACTCATGAAAAATAGTATGGTAATGTTATAATAACATGTCTTATTAAATAAGTATTTCATATAATGTCCAAATTAATGACGTTTTTGACTTGTTATATCAAATTGGACACATCATTTCTTTAAATGAGGGTTTACCTCCGCGCCTGAGGGTCGTACCTCGGTACCATAACACCAGGAATAAAGGCGCACTACATTTCCAGCGGCGGCTCACTTGACTGTAGATCCGCGGACGCCGTTACCGTAGTTACAAACATTAACTTTTCAATGGCTACAGAAGGAGAGTAAAATGCCCCATAAAGTATTACACGTTTGCTGCAATCTCACAATAAATACACGTATTAATACACCATACAATAACCAAGAAAGAATCCCACGAAGTCGATGTTTATTCAGCTTTAAAAAGCGAACCTTAGTCGCACTTCCGTTTCCGCAGATGTGGAAGTATCAAAGCACATTTTTTAAATTATAATTAAGGACATTTGAGAGATTAAAAAAGCGCTTACCGTCAACTTAAGGCCGTCACTAAACACTTTATACCCGTCCCCAGGCTAGAGGGTTAGTTAGTGGGAGCCTCTCTCGTCTCCCCGCATTCCGGTAACACCTGAGTGATTCCACCCGGCTGCTGATGCTGCTCCTCCTTTTTTTCTGCACCTGTGCACGTGTCTCGCGCAGAAGACACCTGACCACTCACCTCACCAGTTTACATCCGAACACCCCCCTCCCCCTCCCTCTCCCCCTCCCCCTCCCCCATTTGCGTGGAGTTTAACTTAAGACGCATAAGTCAATAAAAGGAGACATCGTGCCTTTTCTCCACACTGTTTACCAAGGCAACGGTTGACTACACAAAGAACTAAAAGATTAGCGACTCTGCTATAAGTAGGAGTTAAGTACATATGTGAACTGTTTATACGACACAAACCAGAAAAGGCAGACAAACTGTTCAATTAGGGCAACTGTGTTGTTAGCAGGTCTGTCCTTCAAATCAGAAGGTTGGCGGTTCAAACCCTGTCCTAGTCGATGTGCCCTTGAGCAAGAAACTTAAGCTCTCTGTAGCGGTGTCTACGGTGTATGAATGCAACATGATTGTAAGTCGTTTTGGATAAAAGCGTTACTTAAATTTAATGTAATAAATTCATGTCATTTAAAAGAAGTAGCAGCGAGTGCCATCTAGTGGTGAGGTTGCAGATTGCAGACGACTGAACACCCACTTTGTGAAGTGGTGTGAAGAGTCATATCTGCAATTAAATATATCAAAAACTAAAGATATGATCATTGATTTTAGAAGACATGCCCACACACATGAAGCCACATGCATCAAGGGTCAGACTGTTGAATGTGTGCAATCTTATAAATATCTGGGGACAATTATTGACTCAAAAATTAACTTTGAAGCAAACTGTGAAGCCGTGTGCAAGAAGGGGCACCATCGTTTGTTTTGTTTAAGGAAACTGTCCCACTTCCACATTAACTAAACCATGATGACTTTATTTTATCGTGCTTTTATTGAATCTATTTTATCTTTTTCTTTGGTCTCATGGTTTGGAAATGTATCTTTAATGAACAGAAACTCTCTGGTTCAGATAGTTAAATGGTCCAGCAAAATGATTGGTGAGACACAACTCAGTCCAGAGTCCCTGTACATCAGACAGATCCAACGTCTAACCGGCTCCATCTTAAAAGGACACTTCCCACCCCTTGCACAGGGAATTTCAACTTCTTCCCTCCAGACGGAGGTATTTAGTACCACGGTGCAGAACCAAGCGCTATAAAACCAGTTTTGTTCCAGCGGCCATCACACAGGGGAACATATTGTTATAATAATTACAGCAGCAATGATCTGATCTTAACATGGAGTACTTTTATCATGTTTTATCATGTTTGTCTGGTTGTATGTCGAGATGGACGCCAAATTTCTGTTTTGTACTGTCTTTTGATTTGATACTGCAAAACAACTCTACCTACGGGTACTAATAAAGTAACCTAACCTAACTCTGGCGACCGGTCGGCGGGCTGTCCGGTGGCCTTCTGGTAACTTAATAAAGGAGGCACTGGGTTCTCGTGATAGAGCCATGTGTTGGGTTTGTTCCTTCTGGGCGGAGCAACATATACACCGCCCCGATACGTAGACAGAAATGTCTCACTCTGAGCAAACGCAAAAACAAAAATACAACGATTCTTAGTTTTCAGGCGATTATACGCGAATGAAAAGATGTTTATGAATATTATATTCCATTTCAGTCAGTAGACTATACACTAAAATCCGACACAATACTCCTTTAAGTCGTGTATGATTTCACCTCTGCACGAGCCATACAGCTTATTAACTAAAAATTGGTGTTAAAAGAATGTTCAGTTGGATGCAATCTACTGAAAGATACCAGAACAGATGTTCTAATCATGTGTCCTACTTGTAGACACACACACACACACACTGTTGTCACAGTAGACAACCCATGACCGTGGTAGCGCATCGTGTTAAAGCTAATCAAGGCGTCTGTAACAAAATGTGAGATATTTCGACAGATCACATGCTTGCTTTGCTGCGACTAGGCCGAGCTCGACCAGGCGGGCCATTTGTCATAGTTTGATCTCACTGTTATTTTCACAAGCTCCAAAAAGTGGTATTTGCGTTCCAGACGGTTTTTAAGTGACTTCCAATTTGTGGAAGAACCTCAGCTCAGCGCCTTCTCAGCACATACAGGAATAAATAACTCAACGTTAAAAAAAAGGAGGAACAAATCTCTACAAATGGGACTTCATGAATCCTGCTGTGGCCAATAGTGCCTTACCCAAAGAAAGTCTGATCTTTCAGTTTCACATAGGGCAAAACCTCTGTCAGAAAAGGGGAAGCGACTCTGGACACACGGCTGGACAAGACACAAGACAGTCATCTGAGCCGATTATGCCAACAGCCTGCACTCTCTACAGTTTGGCGGGGCCAGCCTGACCCCGTGACCCCTACGGCACCCGGCTTCGTCACTGCAACCATTTCATAATCGGCGGCCTCCATAGACACGACCCTGAAGCTGAAGGCGGATTCCTCGCTCAAGCTCCAATAGAGACACGTCATAGTTACTGTAGTGTTTGTATTAGTACTGCACTACATCCGGCCACAGACAACAGCTGTTTGATGCAACACAGGTGATTCATTATAATATACAGCTCATTTAAAATGTGTTTCTGCCATGCTGCTGTGAGGACCATTGCATATGAAAATGTGCCTCCCCACCTCCTTTGTGATGGGGAGTAAGCAGAGACTTGACAGCTCGCTGTCAGCTGTGCAATAAACAACACACACTTCTGATTCGCTCTGCCCCCCCTAGAGGCCATAAGGAGATTACATGTTTGTTTTTATCTGTTTATTTGTGTAATTTAGGTGAAATTACCCTTTGAACTCCACCAGAGCACGTGTGCATGTGAAGCACATAACCGAGATCAATAATCACATGACAGGACAGTGCATTGGTTGCTTAGATCAACACTTAGTTATCCTTATTGATTGGCTAATGGTGATAGTTTTAAACTTAACTAGATTCAACACCAGTTAGCTACAAGCTACAGTGTTGGTTAGTATACATGCCTGCTGTTTATTAGTTAGTTATTGCACCTTGAACCTTAAAGCTAATCGACATTTGCATCGCCCCAAAAAACAAAACAGCAGCACTGTGTTTGCTGGTTTAAGCAAACCGTGTTCGCTTCGACCATGAAGCACACTTACCGTGCTTCTCCATCCTCCCGTCACGATGACACCCTCCACATCACCCTCGGGAACAAACTGACGGAACAATGTGTCTTCTGGCCGGGCGCACGCGCTTCCTCAAACGACCCCAACACAGCTACTAAATACCCTTCTACGGCGAGTCGCGGGGTCCAAAATAGTCGCATGGATTCCAAAGTGCAGAAACGCCGGTAGGCTGGTGCCAGCCTGCTGCTTGCGTGTGTGTGCGTGTGTGCGTGTGCGTGTGCGTGTGTGTGTGTGTGTGTGTGTGTGTGCGTTGCGTACTGCAGAACCGCATTGTTTACACATTTCTGAGCTCCTCCTACCGCAAATCCATTTTATTCACATGTAAAAAAAATTGTATACTTATATTTTGTCCCGATAAAGAATAACAAATCCAGACAGAAGTTTGATTGCAGTAGTTTTCATTTGTATGTTTCTGCTATATCCTACAAATTCCCGATAGGACTGTGAAAATCCAGAAACACACTCTGTATATACGAAACCAAGGCATCCTTTGCAAATTGCTCATAATATTAAACCTATGCTATTAACTATTAAAGCTTCAAAGCTTTATTATAAGTCATTTATTGAAGGACAACTGTTGGGTTGCCAAACAGTATCGCCTCTGCAGTGCATTTGCTTTATATTTAAGAATGTATTTAACATGTGTTGTATTAACCTTATTATCGTAGAATCCCTATTTATATATATTTATGCAGCGTGTCAGTAATTTCTCCAGAGACCAACAAATAAATATAGTGACCACATTGCAATGAAACTTTGTCCCCCAAAAATGTCCCATTAGTTGCATCAATATTATTTCTTGCAATAAAAGTCAACAAGAGTGTTTTTTTTCTGAACTTAAAAACAATTAGTTTCCGTCATGAGTCCAGCACATCTTTAATAAACACATAGTTGAATATTTACAGTTCCATTAGCGTCTCTCAACCTGTTGCACCGCACCAAATATATTTGTTTTAGTTCTTTCCAGCAGCCTCTAAGTCATCAAATCCCGTTTTGCACACATCTACACATTCACATTCCTCTAAATCTAATATAAATTATGAAAAGGTGCTGAGTGTAGACAACAGTTCCTTGATTTGCTCTTCTCTTCCCTTTAAGAGGAACTTTGTTCTAGGTTGTATTAGCGGATCTCAATTTTCACACGTTCATGAAGCCGCTGCTTTCTTCTCCTTGTAGGTTGCCATCATCTTCTTTATCTCTGCGATGGCCTTCCCCGGGTTGAGTCCCTGTAGGAGCAGAGAGCCAAACAGACCGTGTGAGAAAGCAAAGCTCAGTTAAATCCGCGAGTGAGCGTGTGCGAGAGCGTTTCTTTCGGTACCTTTGGACACGTCTTGGTGCAGTTCATGATGGTGTGGCAGCGGTAGAGAGAGAAGGGGTCCTGAAGCTTAGACAGACGTTCCTCTGTGAATTCATCGCGGGAGTCGATCATCCACCGGTAGGCCTGAGGGATAACAATAACAACACAGTTGGTGTCCATCGTTTGCTCCATCATTAAATCACATTATTCGCCTCTCTCTGGTTGGAAATGAGCATTGCAGGTACACAAAGGCCCCCTAGTGTGGCCCTAAACCCCTTCAAATTTCTGAACTCTTGGCACTTGTAATAACTAAATATGAAACAGAAACTCACCTGCATGAGGACAGCAGGTCCCAAGTATTTGTCTCCGTTCCACCAGTAGCTGGGACAGCTGGTGCTGCAGCAAGCGCACAGGATGCACTCGTACAGGCCGTCCTGTTGGGTTAAGAAGACTGTGACTCCAAGGGCAAATGCATCGCTGTGCGATCTTTAACTTTGCATAAAAAATGCGGAAGGTCATGTTTTGATCGCTGTGTATTTATTAATTAATTTGTATGCGTGTTACTCGCATCACTAAAAAAATATTAAACCGAATCGCATGAAATTTGGTGGGATGATTGGTTATTATCCGGGGACCATTTGATTAGATTTTGGGATCGATCGGGTCAAAGTCATGAAACGGTCAAAATCTTCTTTTTATCCAATTGGCATGCAACTAATGCCAAAAGGTTCATAATTCAATGCCCAATCTTGTGATATGCGACATGTCATAATGACCACAATATCTGGTATCAAGTTACATCAATTTACAGTTCCCCACACTCTCACGCCAAGTACCAAAAAAAGGCTGCGGCGAAGGTATGCGCTCTATCTACCGAGTGCCCGTTCTAGTTACTAGTTGCGATTCTGCTAAATATTTCCCACTAGCAATACTCTGTAGCTTGCCGGCTGAAATCTCTGCAATGAAATGACACCAATGACTGCGATACAAAGACCTCCGATACGGGAGTAAAGATGTATCGGCTGTGTGACTCGGAGCTCGGTCGATCCGACGGCGAGACTGTTAATTACCAGTTTTTGCCGGTCTTCCACCGACTGGAAATACTGCTCCTTCCCTTCTTGAGAGTCATCCTTCTTTTTCAGGTAGGGCTCGATGGATTTGTACTGAGCATAGAAGTTGCTCATATCCTGGTGGATATCCCATGAAGAGAGAGAGAGAGAGAGGGGGGAGGAGTCATTACTTAAAACAACCAATGAATGCACCATAATGTGACTCAAACGTGTCCATGTGAGTAGAAACAGTGCACACTGTGCAGCACTTACAGGCACCAGATCTTTGACCACATACATGTGTGGGAGCGGGTAGATTTTTGAGGGCTTGCTTGTGTTGGTATCAATTTTGTTCAGGCATGCCAGCGTGTTGCCTCCATTTATGTTCATGGCACACGAGCCGCAGATCCCTGAAGAAACAAGCGACGGGTCACTGAGATATCCGGCAGAAAAGGTCTAGAAACGATGCACGAGCTGAATCTGTGTCTTACCTTCACGGCAGGAGCGTCTGAATGTGAGCGTGGGGTCGATCTCATTCTTGATCTTAATGAGGGCGTCCAGAGTCATCGGGCCGCAACTATAACAGGAACGTGTCGACACGTTAGAGGAAAGCACAGACGGACAATATTCTGTTCACGGGACCCGGTTTACGACTTACGTGTTGAGATCAATCTCATACGTCTGCATTCGCGGTTTGTCTCCAGCGGTGTCGGGGTCCCAGCGGTAGATCTGGAACTTCTTGATACGGGCTTCGGGTGCCGGGGCAGCGGCCGACTGAGCATGCCGTACCATCTGTATCATAGATAATAATAAAAACAAATAAGAATGTTTTAAACCTATGGTGTATTCTTCTTTTATCTTTTATCCTATCTTTTATTTTTCTTTTAGGTGAGAGATTAAGAGATATAAAATAGGTATGTACAAAGTAACACCCCATAATGTGACCTAACAGCCGTTCCTATGAACTCTGGGCCAAAATGGGAAGCACGTGGTTATTCGATCCTACGACACCAGAGCATGCTACTTGCTTTAATACATTATTTTGTGCAAAATACAGCAACAAACTGCTTTGCAGTAGAATAAAGACAAACTAATGCTAACTAAAAAAGAAAAAAATGGTACCATAAGATCACTACCACAAATAAATGTAAACAATATATATAATTCTAAGATAAGATTAAACTAAATTTCGAAGCTTAAATTAGATTAATATTATTATTAAATATATTATGATTACCATATTGCCATGGTAATGTTGTTGTTTTTACAGTCTAATATGTTCTCTTCTTTTTGTTTCCATAAGAAGGTATGGAGACGCCCCCTAGGGGCAGCTCGGGTGAACTACATGAAAGCGTTACATCACTTAGCAGCCTTTATAGTTACCTAAGTAACTTTCAGAACCATGAAAGATGGACTTCAGCACAATAACTTAAAATGTTCCACACGGTCGTGAGAAGTAAACAGATATCTGTTCATCCTCACTGCAAAACATTGTATTTGATTTAGCCTTTAAGTGAGAGAGGGGTGTAAAACAAGCTGAGCTCATGGACAATGGAATGGATACGTTGAACTAAGCGTGTATCATAAAAGTCTCTATCAATAATGATTTTGGACTGTGTGCTAAATTCAGAATGGCCTACAGCACCCAAACGCAACAGTCAAGAGATTAACACGAATACTTGTTTACTAAAATCATCCCGTGAGGCGTTTCTCTGTTCTTATAACCCGAGTAGCTACACTCACCACCATCATGCCGGAGTTCCTCACGGCCAAAACATGTCGACACAAGGCACCGCTGACCGCCGACATATTTCCAAGTTAGACCAAGACTAGACTAGGGCTCAATTTGTTTGTCTGCTCTTGCCGCAACTCACCAAACGACTCAAAGTCCTGCCCTGTGCGTGCATTGGAGTGACGTCACGTACGTCGGAGTGCGCAGCGAGTGTTGCCTTCACGAGCTCCGCACGCAGCTCGTTCATCCGGAGATTCAAAATCAGGAACGTGCACGCAGATTGTTGTTGTTGTCGTTGTGTGTGCTGCAGTGGGAGACTATATTAAATCAATGAGACTGGTCAAGTTACTCTATAAAAAAAAGACACGTTTCACTTAATTGGGTCCTAAATGTACAGCTCGTATGGGAGTATCATATATATCCGACAGCACCTGAAGGCACCATACGTAAGAGCCTCTTTCGCAACCCTCATTGCTGGAGACGAGGGTTAGTTATATACCCATAATAATAGTAATAATAAAAAGAAAACCAACATGCATTGCTATGGAGGTACACTTAATTTAAAGAGATTCGCGATCAAAATGTTTTTAAAACCTTAATTTGACCATATTCCACAATTGTTCTCGTTTATCGTAGACGTGAACATCATTATTTCTTAAGATATTTTTCTGAATGTTATACTGTAGAATTGAGATATTCTATTTTTCAATATGTAATTTCTAGGCCCATCTTAATGAAGTGCTTTAGATCTTGTGTCACACTCAGACATTGTTACGCAACATGTCCTTGACCCAGCCATTTTTATGTTATATATGTTAACTTATGTATGCAATATGCCGTCACTGCATGATTTTCTGCAGCAATAGCCCAGTTTCTGTGCAGATTAATCACTTTATTTCGATCTTAAATAAAATAAAATCACTTTTGATGGACCCCTGCGTGTTGCTTTTAAAAGGGTCCATAAAAGAGATAGAGCCACTCTGTGTGATTACGGTATGTCCATTTTATGTATGTAGTACAGTGTAATATACTGACTGCTGACCTGCTTACATTCAATATGCATTATCTACCTGGGGCAGAGATGCACAATGAGCTATATGAACCTGAAGGTTGAGGCGAAAAAACAAATGTTCTTGTGCAGATTTATATTAATTTAATGATCTTTGTCAAGCTCAGACCATAAAAAATGTCACACCAGTGTTTTCACTGTTCATATTCATAAGCTGTGGTCGGATGTTTCTTTCACTTGTTGGTGTCACTCTGATCTTAAAAATATGAAAAGAAACTCCAGAGAGCAAACAACCAGATTAAGGCTGATGTAATGGGCACACACGATTACATTTTTAAAAACATGCAGTTTGAACATCCATCAGGCCTGTGTGAATTTAGAGGATGATCATAGCATCTATCACTGCCAGAATAAAAAGCTACAAGCTACAAGCTATAAGTTAAAGAAAGCTGAATAAAGAGTTGTGGTGATGGAGTATTTCATATTAAAAAAATATTCAGCATCGAGTAAGGCAAATAAAGCTAGTTGTCCGAGTTTTATAAAGAAGCTGGCTTTATGTTTCTTCTGTATTCTTAAAGGAACTCCCACTCCAGTCCAGTAGGTGGCGGTAGCGGGCCATTGGCGGTAGTTGCCAGCTACCATTAAACAAAACGAAGAAGAAGAATAAGCATGGGCTCAGTTCGACCGCCACAGGAGCGGAGACTTTGAGACAAAGTGCAGCCCGTGCAGCCTGTTGCTTGAACGCTATACCGAAGCAGCATGTCGTGGCTCTTCGGTTGGGGAAGGGGCTCCGCTGCTCCGCCGGTGGAGGAGCAGGCCGGTGCCGAAGGGACCGGGGGTACACCGGGAGGCGGCGGCTCGGGGGGCGTCAAACCCGGAGACAAGTGGAGTAACTTTGACCCGACGGGGCTGGAGAGAGCTGCAAAAGCTGCAAAGGAACTCGACAAATCACGTGCGTACTATTGTATTACATTTTTATACACGTGCTTTCTTTCGTTATATCCCTGTTATTACGGTTTGCTTTTTTCTGTTGTACCAGACAATCTTCCTTACGTTGGTACGTCATGTTCTTTTCGGAGGAGAGCCTATTGCGCCGAAGTCTACGCAAAACATGTCTAACTGAACGTTTTAAACTAGCAAATTTGCAGTTTTTTAAATATGTTGTGTGACTGAAACGGTGTAACATTTTCTTTCATTCGGCATGCATACAAATTTAGCAGCACTATATATATGTTGATATATTCGACATTTAAAAAAAGAAGAAGCAATACTCCTATGTAATGTGCCGTGTATCGACTGAGTCAGAAAAGGCAAGAAAAAAAGCACCAAATTGCATGAAATCGGGCTGTTAAATACTTAAGTTGCACACGGTTGTGCGCGTGCAAAGCGGTTTGACCTCCACGCAGTTTTCCCAAAGTTACGGAGGTTTGGGGGGGCGTGGTCAGTGAACACAGATGGAACAAAGTGTCCCCCTCGCGCGAGCGCAGCCCCGTCACCTGTCCCACACGTCACACGCCCCTCGTGTCACAATGTACACACATGCTCACTGCTGTTCACTAGGTGCTGGGGGGGTGTCTATTAGGTGTTTTTTTTAAACCAGTCAGTCAAGCAAAGTTTCAAGCACGTTACACCCAAAAATTGTAACTATATGGTGTATTGTGTCGATTATTTACAATTTTAAATAGTTGGATGATGGCGTGTCAATCAGGGGGTTGGTGGTTCAATCCCTGCCCTAGTCGATGTGTCCTTAAGCAAGACACTTAACCCTGAGTTGCTTCCTGTAGCTGTGTCTACTGTGTATGAATGTGACATGATTTGAAGTCGCTTTGGATGAAAGCGTCAGCTAAATTAATTGTAATCAATTCATATTTAATTTTTTTTAAGTAGCAGCTAGTGCCATCTAGTGGTGAGGTTACAGATTGCAGCCGACTGAATACCCACTGGGCTGTTCAGTGACCTTCTGGTAATGTAAGAAAAGTCCCTGGGCTCATGTGTTGGGTTTGTCCCTTCTGGGCTACCGTAGAATGTGGCGGACCAACCCAATATGTAGACATAAATGGCTCATTCTGAGCCAAACAAAAAAACACTTTGGATAAAAGCGTCAGCTAAAGTTAATGTAATGTAACGCAGCACCAGTCAGTGTTTTATGTATTTCTATTTTTCTAAAAATTCAACAGGACATGCCAAAGAAGCGTTGGGCCTGGCTCGTATGCAGGAGCAGACGGTTCAGCTGGAGCATGAGAGTAAAGTGAAAGTAGGTGGTGCCTTCCCAAAGTCCCTCTCGGTGTGATTGCGTGGTCGGTACGGCGACCACTGCCGAGTCCGCGGCGCCACGGCAAGCGTGACACAAACCAATCTCTCCCAATAGGAATATGAAGCGGCCGTGGAGCAGCTGAAGGGCGAGCAGATCCACCTTCAGGGCGAGGAGAGACGCAAAACCCTGGCAGAGGAGACAAAGCAAAACCAGGCGGTAAGGAATCAACACTTTATACACACACACACACACACACACACACACACACACACACACACACACACACAACATGCTCTTCTGATTTTAAAACACATGTTCCACTTACAATAATTTACCTGTTAAGATCATTCGTTTTTTCCTCATCTCCTCCAGAGGGCACAATTTCAAGACAAACTTGCCAGACAAAGATATGATGATCAGCTCAGGCAACAGGTAAGACTTTTAAAAATTAGTTTTTATTGAAATGAATACCTGAATGGAGCATCTATCATAAGTTTGTTGGTTTGTATCCACAGCAATTCATCAACGAGGAGAATCTTCGCAAACAAGAAGAATCAGTTGTGAAGCAAGAGTCCATGAGAAAGGGTAAAATATATATTTTTTTAAACGCTTGCTTTCATTTACACGTTATTTATTGACAATGCCATGTAAAAACTCATTTTTATCACCCTAATTACAAATGCAATAAGTGGGATTTGTACTGCTCCAGAGCAAAGCATGACCATAATATGTCTGCAGGTGTCAATCAGGTTGTCGATCAGTACTGATGACTCCCTCACTAAAGACTCCCGGCTGCACGTGTTGCAAGACAGCTACGCAACCTAGCTTTAAGATGCTGAGAATTAACATTACTCTATTTATTGTGATCATGAATTAGATCTTTAATAGACATTTGCATTGAGTCAAAGAGTTAAAAAATAAGAAAAAAAATTAAATCCGATTGAAGAATCAACAGAGGATTATCACTCAGCTCTACAGAGTTTTATGCTCATTGTTTTCTGTTTTTTTCAGCCCTCGCCGTTTCTGTTTTGGTTAACTCACACTGCTCATTACTAGAAGGCAGCTCCAGTAAACTGTCCAGGACTGCACAGCTCAGACGGATTACATCAGCGACTAGCTGGTGACATTTATCTGCTTAAGAGGCTGAAATATTAAAGTATAGAGTCTGCAGGATGTGTACAGAGGCAACTGCCTGCCAACACCTTCTTCAAATAACATAATAAATGGTGATACGTCTGTGTCGTTGTTCACAGCTCGTTGCGCTGCGTCCGGGTGGCCAGGAATAAAAAAGAAACCAGAAATAAAGCCGGAGCAGACGTCAAGAAAACAGAATAAGAGACGATAAACTGTGAAACGGCGGCTCATATAAAACAGTCGATTTGTTTGCAATTTTAATCGAAAGATTTATGTCCCAAGTTAGAAAATGCCATTATCTTAAAACTGTGACTACTTTTAAGTCGGATATAGGCCACCATAAGACTGATAGATATCCTATATTAACAGCCCGCTGCGTGCAAAGGGTTTCCATAATAGAAGTAGTTCAAAAGAGATGTGTCTTTTCACATCAGTTCAATCTAGTTCTGACTCGGTGGGTGAGTTAAAACACACCGATTAAAGTAGGCCATGTTCTCAGCCCTGTCAGACGTGGTCATAACCAGCACGTAGTTATTAATATCTGCCTTTTTTTTTCTTCTTCTCCCACCCCCTTCAGCTACCATCGAACATGAAATGGAGCTGAGGCGCAAGAACGACCTCATTCGCGTCGAAGCGGAGGCCAAAGCCCGCGCCCAGGTGGAGCGAGAGAACGCCGACCTCATCCGGGAGCAGATCCGCCTGAAGGCTGCCGAACACAGACAAACTGTCCTGGAATCTATAAAGTGAGGGCGCAAATTACTTTCCACCTTCCCGCGAATCCTCGGAGCGACTGGCACCTTATCTCCTAGCGCCGCTCTCTCACCTGTAAGGGCAAAGATCCCAGAGGGCGAGCGAGCGGAGGCAGCCGGCGTGATAATTGTGTTCTGTTCCTGGCAGGACGGCAGGAGCGGTGTTCGGTGAGGGGTTCAGGGCCTTCGTCTCTGACTGGGACAAACTCACCGCCACGGTAAATCCACGTCGGAGCGGTCTTCGCTTTTTTGTCACGTTTCCAAACCACAGGAGGACTGTGGAGGATTGTGGGAAGCGGCGGCGTTCCCGCTTTTGATATGCCGTACGTTTCTTCCTGTCCCTCCCACAGGCCGCTGGGTTGACCCTGTTGGCGGCGGGCGTGTATTCAGCCAGGAACGCCACGGCGGTGGCCGGCAGATACGTAGAGGCTCGCCTGGGCAGACCCTCGCTGGTCCGAGAGACCTCCAGGATAACCGTCGCTGAGGCCATCAAACACCCGATAAAGGTGGAGCTGCGTTCCGGTTTCAGGTTGTTTGAACCATTCGCTGTGTGGAGGCGGTCCGCCGCACAATGAACGGGATGCACGCAGAGTGCGTGTCGATACTATGTATATATATATATTTTTTATTTCTTTTATTTAAATTTTATTATAAGACAAAAGACAATACATAGACATAACACCTAGAGGACAATGAAACAATGCGGATGACAAAACAATGGACATAACGTCATAAAGTCAGAGTATTGTGAAAAAAGAAAAAAGAAACAATAGGAAGAAAAAATATTAATAATTAGAAGGAGAAGAAGAAAGAATGACAGATGCATGTTTGTGTGTGTGCAAGTGTGATTTTAAATATATATATATATATATATATTATATATATATATATATTATATATATATATACACACATATATTATTCTCTCCTTTATTTAAAGAAACAAAAAATGAATGGATGATAACAAAATAAAATAGAAATAAAATGAATTATGATGAATTAACTAATAATTAAGAGGGGTGGTGTCAAATACTATATTTTAACGAGGCAGTTTTTTAGGCGTAAATAAATACCTTCCGCGTCTGGATTATTTGATTATTTTGCTCCTAAATGACAGCGAAACCCAGATTATCCCGTAACGGCTGCAAGAGCATCAAATTCATTTTCTCTCAAGAAATAGTTTTAGTGGATTCTGTTCATCCAGCTAATCCTGCCCCATAAACTGAATGTGGGAGAATTCTCGAGGATAACGGGAAAAATTCGCTAAAAACTTTGAAGTGAACGAACGGAGTGTGTCAAGCGAACGAGAACATTCCCCTTAAGATAACAGCGGGTCGGATGTGCGCCGAATGATGAAAGTTATTTTCAGGCCTGCTTTTGGTTATTTCTCAGGTCTCAGTATGATAGACACGAAACGGAACATTTTAATTTGTTTTTAGGCCGAGGAGAAGAGCCACTCACCGATAATGAAGTAATAAATGATTAGAAATTCCATTTGTAAGGTTTCCGACTTAATTCCTGAGACGGACAACCGTTAAAAAGTGTGTTGCTGAACTGAAACAAGTCCCTCTGTTCTCCTCATTGTTAGACTACCAGGCGTCTGAGGAGCCGGCCGCAGGACGCCTTGGAGGGCGTGGTGCTCAGCGTGAGTCATTTACTCTGCGTGGCTTATTGTCGCATGGATACCTTCTGAATGCAACGTCCGTGTACTCTTTAAAATATATTTTTTTACGACTTTGTAAATAAGAAAGCAAATGCTGAGTGCTGTCGTCGTGCTGCGGCTCACACAGGCTTCTCTGGAGGGGCGTGTGAGGGACGTGGCCATCGCCACTCGGAACACCCGGCAGAACAAAGGCTTGTACCGGAACATCCTGATGTACGGACCCCCCGGGACTGGAAAAACACTCTTCGCCAAGGTACAGCCGGGCTCAAACACCTTTTCTTTCCCCTTTTTGATTTTTTTCATGTTTCTTTAATGCACAGGTGTCAAACACAAGGCCCGCGGGCCAAATCCGTCCCGCCGCATCATTTTATGTGGCCCCCGACAGCTTGAAAGACATACGATCACCTTTTCTTAAAGACATTTAAGACAAATATCCTGTGCTTTTATTTTGAAGGTTTCAAATGAAATGGATTTCTGTTATAATAGTAGAGAAATGTTCTTATGTACAATATTTCTACACTCAAATTAACAATAATCAAATGCAAACAGAGTTATTTAACAATATGTTTGTAGAGTAGTTTATACAGTGTTACAGTTGCAACCCTTTGAGGGCAGCCATGATGCTGGTGTGGCCCTCAGTGGAAAGGAGTGTGACACCCCTGCTTTAATGCATTAGAGATTCAGTTCTGTTTTAAAATATTTTCTGGCTGTCATTTGATATTTTTAAGATTTTTGCACCTCCGTCTTCCGTTTTGAACAAAGTTCTTTCCGTTGCCTTCCAGAAACTGGCTCTCCATTCCGGGATGGACTACGCCATCATGACCGGTGGCGACGTGGCGCCCCTGGGGCGCGATGGAGTCACCGCCATGCACAAGGTGTTTGACTGGGCCAGCACCAGCAGGCGAGGGTAGGACTCTTTCACTCGCTCCATTAACACTCAATGAACCGGTCCCAGAATGCACATCGGCCGATGGATGCCGCCCGTGATCGTTAACTAGTGCGGACTTTAAGTCGTGTTATAACGCGTGCCGAGCTTCTGTTCTTCTACCAGCGTATTAAAGGCCTTAAAGAAAGAATAATAATGTAACAAAAAAATCTCATTCTCTTTGATTTCCTCTGCTTCTCCGCAGCGTGTTGCTGTTCGTGGATGAAGCCGATGCGTTCCTGCGTAAGCGGTCCACGGTGAGTTCAGCCGCAGAGCCACATGCATGGTGATGACGCCCTGCATTTGAATCACATATTCACGAGTCATGATTCTCTTTGCATCGCAGGAGAAAATCAGCGAGGACCTCAGAGCCACCCTGAACGCGTTCCTGTACCGCACCGGGGAGCAGAGCAACAAGTCGGTGCCTTGACGCTAGTTATCGTGCATGAAAAGGTCGTCGGCCGTGACTGAAGAGGCCACAGGGCTAAGTCGCCTCCTCCTCTCTCCTCCAGGTTCATGCTGGTGCTCGCCAGTAACCAGCCGGAACAGTTCGACTGGGCCATCAACGACCGCATTGATGAGATTGTGAACTTTGCGCTGCCCGGCCTGGACGAGAGGGAACGATTGGTGCGCATGTATTTCGACAAATTCGTGCTGGGTCCGGCCACTACAGGGAGACAGTGAGTCCACTTGTTTGTCTTTTACACTTTCAAACCGCAGCGCCGTGGCACCGAGTGGTTGACCCGCGAGCTCCAGTTGCGTAATGCTCTCTATAAGTTATTCAGTCCTGAAAACACAGCGGTATCTGCTTCTTTACTTATTGCTTTTCTTGAAATGGTGTTTAGGGCCTCGGGAAGTGCCAGTTGAAATAGAATAAGTGAGTTTAAAGCCCCATTATGTAGTTTTTCCCCTTGTAGCGCCCCCTTCAGGTATTTAAGGTTTACTTCAGTGTGGTAAATACCCAGTTACGATAGATCAGGTGTCTGAACCTCTGGCTCTGAGCCATATATGGCTCTTCAGGTGACGCATATGGCTCTTTTGAGTTTGAGTTAAAAAAAAAATCTCCTCCGCCCCCCTGTAACTTTCTCTCTCCCCCAGATGACAGCAGCAGTAATGTCAGGTCCCTTTCTTAAAGACGTCTTTGTTCTTTTATTAAACTAAAGGTCTGTTATTGATCGTCTCCACAGCAGCATGTCTCTCTGTCTCTACGTCGCGTAGCGGAGACAATAAAAAGTCCCCTGTGAGGTGGACTGGACTATGTGACGCTGGTCATCATGACAGAAAGCAGGTCCAAGGACCGGGCGCTACAACATGGTACATTAGTCGGGTTTTTAGCCCACAGACCCCCGATGGCGGTGACGGAGGCGCAAATCGCCAAATTGTGCTGCACTTCGCCATCGTCTGCTGGGGGAGCAGCATCGGGGCCGGGGACGCCGGCCGTCTTAACAAACTGATTAGGAGGGCTGGCTCCATCACCGGCTGCAAGCTGGAGCCCCTGGAGCAGGTGGTGGAGAGGAGGACTTTGAAGAAACTTTTGTCCATATTGGACAGCCCGGACCACCCTCTCCACCACCTCCTTCAGGCACAGAGGAGCACGTTCTCCAACCGCTTCGTCTCACTCCGCTGCCATAAGGAGCGCTACAGGAGAACACTCCTGCCCACGGCCATGAGGCTTTATAACAAAGCACCTCCTGCCAGAAACTAGTGATTCAATAACACACCTGCACTTTGCATTTTGCACATTTTATTTAATTGTTATTTGTTATTCTCTTACATATGTTGTGTATATATATATATATATATATATATATATATATATATATATATATATATACATATTGCATATATTTAATTTTATTTTAGATTTCATATCTCGCTTGTTGCACACTTGTTCTTCTTTCTTATATGTATATTGTATTATTGTGTTTTAGTTTATTGTTTATTGGTGCTACTTTGTCCGCAAATTTCCCCTTGGGGATTAATAAAGTATAATTCTATTCTATTCTATTCTATTCTAAAAGTAATTGTAGCGGCACCATTTTTTTTCAAGCTATTATTTTAAGGTAGGAATTGTTACATAGTGTCTCTTTCAGCTCTCGGTTCACTTACCCGGCACACGTCTTGTGCTTCGACTCAACAGGCGATTGAAGTTGGCTCAGTTCGACTACGGACAGAAGTGTTCGGACATCGCGAAGCGAGCAGAAGGCATGTCCGGTCGGGAAATCTCCAAACTCGGGGTGGCCTGGCAGGTGAGTTGAGCGGCTTTGTTGGCGCAGAATATAAACGGGGTTCGTACGGTCATGGAAAACCTGGAAAAGTCATGACATTTTAAAATGGTCATTTCCAGGCCTGGAAAAGTCATGGAAAAAACTCAAATCACAAAGGTTTTGGAAAAGTCATGGAAATGTTGTTATATTCACATGTTCATTTACGCCGAGTTTGAAATAATTGACGTTTTTTTTAAAGAAAGACGCTCAAAAACGCACATTGTTTTCTAAATGTTCATGTTTATACCGAGATTTCAGTTTGGTCGTGGAAATTTGGTTTAAAGTCATGGAAAAATCCATTGGTCGAAATGTGTAAGAACCCTGAATATAAATCTGCATCAATAAAAACACAAAAACAAAGCCAACCCCCTTTTTTTAATTATTTAATTTCCCTATCTCCGTAAAGGCCGCCGCCTACTCTTCCGAAGATGGCGTTTTGACCGAGGCGATGATCGACGCCAGAGTCGAGGACGCCATCAAGCAGCACGCGCAGAAGATGGACTGGCTGCTGATGGAATCAGGCGAGGGCGCCGGGAAGGTCGGCGGCGTCCGCCTCCAGAGGGGAATGGCGGCGGCGATCGCCGCCCAGGAAGCGGCTTCGCTAGAGACGGCCCCGACGGCGCAAGAAGTCCTTCCCCTCGTCGCCGCGGTGAGCGACGCGACTTGGCGGAGCGCCGCCGACCAGAGAGATGGAGGCGGACGCCATTCTCCAAGAGGCGGCCGCTTTAGTGAAAGCCGCCGCCGCGGCTCCCGTCGCGGTGGAAGCCGTCGTTGACACGACCGCCGCCGCCGCCCCGCTGGCGCAGGAGGCCGAGGCCGCCAAGGACCTGACGGAGGAGGTTCTCGGCGCAGCCGTGGCGACCGAGACCGCCGTTGCCGAGGTGACGGACATCGCTACCGAAGTTCAAGAGATTGCCGCCGCGATTAAAGAAGAGCCCACGGCCGACGCCGTCGTGCTCGAGGCGGCCGCCGTCGAAACGTTCAAGGAGGAAAGTGATATCGCGGCACTCTCGGAAACGAGCGTCTCCGCCGTGGCTCCGGACGCCGTCGTCTCTGACGTGGTCCAGGAGGCCGAGGTCGTAAAGGCTGGCGAGGAATCGGCGCCGGAGGCTGTGACGGTTGCGCAAGAAATTGCAAACAACGTCGCCGAAGTGTCCGAGTCCCTGGCAACCGTTGCCGAAGAGGCCGAGGTGATAGCAACTGATGTGGCAAAGGTGGCCGAGGCTGTAGCGACCGTCACCGAGGAGATCGGGGCAGCGGTCGCCAAGGAGACGGAAGCGATCGGAGGCGCCGTTGCCAAGGACCCGATCGAGGTCGTCGCGGAAACGGCACCCGAAACATCCGAGGTCGCCAAAGAGGTCGAAGTAAAAGAGACGGATGCGGCCGAGGGGCTCGAGAACACCGCCGCGGAGGTCGCTAAGGAGGTCGAACCCGCGGCGGCTGAGAGCGCTGCCAAGGTCGCAGAGGTCATCGCCACCGAGTCTGCCATCGAAATGGAAGCCACGGTAGCAGAGGTTTCCATGGCAACTGAAGTCACACCAGCAGAGGTTTCCATGGCAACTGAAGTCACACCAATAGACGTTTCCAAAGAAGCTGAAGTCACACCAGCAGAGGTTTCCATGGCAACTGAAGTCACACCAATGAAGGTTTCCAAGGAAGCTGAAGTCACACCAGCAGAGGTTTCCATGGCAGCTGAAGTAACATCAGCAGAGGTTTCCAAGGAAGCTGAAGTCACACCAGCAGAGGTTTCCATGGCAGCTGAAGTAACACCAGCAGAGGTTTCCATGGAAACTGAAGTCACACCAGCAGAGGTTTCCATGGAAACTGAAGTCACACCAACGGAGGTTTCCAAGGAAGTTGAAGTCACACCAGCAGAGGTTTCCATGGCAGCTGAAGTAACACCAGCAGAGGTTTCCATGGCAACTGAAGTCACACCAGCAGAGGTTTCCATGGCAACTGAAGTCCCCGTTGAGACGGAATCGGCAGCTGTTCCCAGCATAGAAACCAAGGTTGATGCAGAAACCGTCGTCCCAATCGAGAGTCCAACCACAGAGGAGTCGGCCGAGCCCCAGACTCCCGGCGCCGACGGGGCGGAGCCCGGTCCGACTGAGAAGCCGCTCACGAAGAAGCAGAGCGGAGACGACAAACCCGGTCCAACGAAATGATCGCTTGAAAACTTTGATGAAAGGCGAATGTGAAAGAAGAGCCGTTGTAATTGTTAAACATTTAACCTCAAATTCTGTCTACTCCTGTAACAATACGTGCGGAACCCAAGTACTGTGACTGCCAGCGAGGCCATCGTTGGATGCGGCCTGTATAGTCTGAATTAAAACACTTGTGGACCATCTCATTCCGCTTTTTTAGTTATTTATTTTAAATGTCTGGTCGTCGTTGCCATTTTCATAGTCCGTGGCCGGGTGACATTTAGAGAACGCTCCCTCTGAACAGGATGTTCCTGCATGTTCGCTGACCGACACTGGCAAGAGTTCAACCGCGCGGCTGCTAAAGCGTCCGTCGGGGACATTTCCTCCCTGTCGCAGGGCACTTGAGAGCTGCCCTTGACAGATATGTGTTTCACCTTTTCATAGAATGACTGGTTTATGCCAGAATATATCATTTAAATGTAGATTTATTGTCTTTCTATAGGTCTGACAATGTCACACACACACACACACACACACAGTAAACGGCCTTGTTTGTCTCCAACTGCTGCCGCGGTGTCAAACTCATTTTCACCGTCTGCATCATGGCTGCCCTCAAAAGGTTGTCACTGAAAAATATAAATGTTCTCTAATATTATAACATAAATCCATTTAATTTGAAACCTTCAAAATAAAAGCACAGGATATTTTTCTTACATTTCTTGAAGAAAAGGTGATTATACGTCTTTCAAATTGTCAGGGGCCACATGAAATGATGTGGCGGGCTGGATTTGGCCCGCGGGCCTTGTGTTTGACACCTGTGCTTTAGAGGCTATCTGACCTTATTCTGTGCACATGCTAAAATTATGACATTTTAGGAAGTAAATATCGCAGGAGGTAATTTATTACTGCTTCTCAGATGTGAGGTTGTATATCGCTGAACATATATATATATATATATATATATATATATATATATACTTTATATATACTGTATATATATATATGTATACATATACTGTGTATATATTTATATATATATACTTTATATATATACTGTATATATATATATATATATATATATATATATATATATATATAATCTGACAGTACGACCGGTTTAAAAATGTCAACTCGAGTTGTTTCACGCACATATTGTTGATTTAATCATAACTTTAAAAGATACTTCAGAGAAACATCAATAAAGAAAGTTATTATTCCCGTCAGCTGGGCTTTTATATTTTCACATAATATTGGGGATGATGCCAAAGGATGCCCAACGAAGGTGAACATGCTCTCGTAAATCGGTGTCGCCGATAAAACCCAACAGGACTTCTCCGTATAATCTGCCTGTTGCCGAAATCTGGAATAATAACCCCGTCGGCGTGAGAGCGCCTTCTCATCTTCATCTTCGCTCGCGTGATTGGAGAGACACAATCAAACATCAGAGGTCACTGGTGTGCTCCAACGGCACTTTTAATAAAACAGACATTTCATCCTCACAACAGCAATGTCTGGACAGAGAGGACGAGGAGGAGGAAGGGGGGGGGGGGGGTGAGGGTTCCTTCTGCTGATAGGCTGGTTGCTCTTGATGATCGAAGAATTGGATAAAGAAAATGTAACCGTGCTGTTGTGGGGAAGATGGAGGGGCTGTGTGTGTGTGTGTGTGTGTGTGTGTGTGTGTGTGTGTGTGTGTGTGTGTGTGTGTGTGTGTGTGTGTGTGTGTGTGTGTGTGTGTGTGTGTGTGTGTGTGTGTGTGTGTGTGTGTGTGTGTGTGTGTGTGTGTGTGTGTGTGTGAACTCATCTCGGCTGGTATTTATTTCTCCTCCCGCGTCGACTAAATTAATGATAACATAGCAAAGAGAACCCCCGACCACAACCGCACACGCTCCCCTCCCCCCCCTCACATATTTACAGGAAAAATGAATACATTCAGTTAATCCACTAAGTAACAAAGCTAATTAATCTGTGTTCTTTTTTTTGTTGTTGCAGAAATCACACGGTTTCACATCCAGTTTCTCAAACAGACTCGTCTTCCAGTTCCAGTCCCATCTTTAGGTTTCCTATTGACAAACGACTCACACAAAAAATCCCCTCACGCACCCCCCCTCCCTTTATTTTTTAATTTTTTAAAGACTGTTAAATCCCCATTTGCCTGTATTTATAACTATTTACAGAAGCGGCTATCTAACTATCACAAAAAACCCTCCCACCCAGCAGTCTAGTGCGCCCCTCCCCACGCCAACAAAGTCCCACTCCCACCCTGATAGTGAAAAACAAAAAGATTTCATGATAACCTGTCCCCCCCCCCCTTCCACACACTGCCCACATGTTACCCTGTTCTAAAAGAGCATGCCAAGTTTAACAATGAACACAGAAAATGTCTCTATACAGGAACAAAAACACCCTTAAAAATGTTTCTTCTTCCTTTTCTTCTTCCTCCTCCCACAACGGTGGACACGGACATAAGACGAGATTTCAGGGGCAACAAATAATCGTCATCTTGCTCCATTTTGGGGGATATTCTTTCCCTTTTTTTTAAGTGCCGACAGGGGTCTGGTTTAGTCCTACGAAAGTCCTGTCGTGGGGTAGGTGGTGGGTGGGGGGGGGATTTAGGGGGGGGGGGCATGTCATGAATAGTGGGAGGGCAGTTTCCCCCTGCAGGGTCTGTGAGGCAACAGTTGGCCGAGGGGGGCGGTCTGGGAAGAGATGAGGGCTTTTGGAGAGGAGGAAGGGGGTCTACGGGGGTATTTTTCTTGTATCATTATCTTGTGTCTTGGAGTCAGAGGTGGCGGGGACTAGGGTGGCCGTTGTGGTAGAGCTTCTGCTTGATGTGGACCATGTTGCCGCTGGAGTCCTCCAGCTGTCTGAGCTGGGCTCGGCGGCGGAGGTCTCGAAGATTGCAGAACTGGGGCAGCCATGACCAGGACGGCGTATCTGGAGGGAAGAGAGGAAGAGACATCGGCACGGTCAGAGGGAGGCGGGACATGCAAACTCATCCCGAACAAACCCACATCTGATGGGTGCAATAAACTCCCTGACGGATGGGTCGGCCCTTCGATCGCTCGACTGTTGGAAGCCGGTACCCGGAGGTTTTATTTATTTATGCCATGGAATCACACATCAAAATCACACGTGATTATATGGGAATGAAATATAACATCCATGAGCCCAAAGAATATTCCATTCTCGAGTAGAAATGCATTCATTGAAGCATCGAGAGCCGGTTCCTTTCACGCATAGTTGTTGCCGATGTATTTGAACAATCAACAATATTGCTATTGTTTTCACACACACACACACACACACACACACACACACAAAACGATAAAACATGCACTGTAGAAGGACCTGGCATACGGCCTTGAACAATGCGTACCGAAGGGATTCCAAGCACCTTTTAATCAGATTTTTTTGGCAGAGACGGATAGGAAGCATGGAGGAGGGGGGGTACAACCAAGATCCCACGCAGAATTGAACTGGGGGAGTTCTGATTACGTCCTAGTTAATGTGCCCTAACATGACTATAGGTCTAGGCCATGGTTCTCAAATGGGGGTACGTGAGATTTAAAAAAATCTATATTTAAAATGAGCATCCATATTTAAAATATCCTTTAAAAGTAGTTATTTAATACATATTTAATATTATATAAGTGTACATTAATGAACTGAATTGTATATATATATATATATATATATATATATATATATATATATATATATATATATATATATATATATTCTTTATCAAATCAGACACTGATTTGATATAGAATATATATATAGAAAATATGAAGATAACCCCTAGTCCAGGCTGTACCAGGAGCCTGAGCATTAAAACCAAATAAACAAATACAACATTAACGCCTGCAAAAGACTGCAACGATGAGCCGATACAAGCTGCTAGAGCATTGATCCGCCAGGGAGCCGAACACCTCCGAGTTCAGGAGGAGCAGCACGCGCCTCTGCGAGCGTCGATGTTTGGTGATAATCGCGTGTCGCAGTCCCAATATCGATCGCTTCCTCCTCTCTCTGCGTGTCGTTGCTACGCAGGCTTCTCCGAGGACGACTCGGCCAGACGGGACACCGGGACACGCAGTTTTGTAGAATCCCTCTTAGTCTGGTTTTCAGGCTCCAAATCCAGTTGGAGGACGGTACACATCAACCACCAGCGGCCCAGCGGCCCAGAGGGCTCCCCCCCCCCGATCCCCCCCACCCCCCATCTCTAATGCATTTTCTTTTCTTTTTTCTCTCCCATGCTCAGTTTCATCTGACCCTAAAAAAGTGCAATTCTGACATTTGAAACCAAACCTAACCAAACCTGGCGTACAAACGCCAAGTCCAGAAAAGTCTCACAATCGGATGCGTTGAGGAAAAAAAACCTGGTTTATTTGGTATTTTTCGCCAACTGGGTAGCTGTGATAATTTTCAATGGGGGGGGGGGGGGGGTTACAACCAAGGTCCCACGCAGAATTGAACTGCCCTAATATGACTATAGGTCTAGGCCATGGTTCTCAAATGGGGGTCTGTGAGATTTAAAAATATATATATATTTAAAATGAGCATGCATTTTAAAAAAATCCTTCAAAAGTAGTTATTTAATACATATTTAGTACATTAAGTGTACAGACGGGACATTGGGGTATTGGATGAGAACGGTAACTGGCATCAATCTCTGCACTGGATCTTATTGTGCGTTCTTGGCTCCTGTACACGTTTGACCATATCCGGGGCGTCACTGGGGTTTTTTTCAATTTTTTTTTTTCAATTTCCAGGTGAGACCGTGGCCGAGGCGCCAAACGCACCAATCCAATCAGCAGCCGACAAAAGAGGGACAGCTGTGTGACGGGCAGAGGGGAACGGTTCGGGCCTGTCGGGTTATAAACCGGAGCTGGAGAGGCCCACAGAGACAGTAGAGAGAGAGATGGGGGGGGGGGAGAGCCCAAGACTGCAAACCCAGTAAAGCAAATGGCCCTGATAGATGAAGAGGAGAGAGGAGGAGGAGGAGGAGGAGGAGGAGGAGGAGGAAGGGTGGAGTTGAGGATGCGGGGTGAGGCACTAGGTGGAGGGGAGGTGAGGAGGGAGGAGGGGGGGGGAGAGAGAGAGTTATTTATAGCTGTGAATGGGTATGCTGTCCACAAGGACTGCTCTGAAGGGTATCCGAAGGAAAAGGGGGCAACAAAGACAGGTTTACCTCATTTGAATAACAGGATTGGGATGGAGTCGGCAGAAACGGTGACGAGAGGAGGAGAAATGGCATAACTGATATGCTCTTTTAGGGGGGGGGGGGGGGGAATGCCAAATCATACTGGCCTCCATTCTTTTTGTTTTTAAAGATGCACTATAGAGAGACTATGAGATGAGGAAGAGATCGTTGCAGCGGGAAGCGCTGTAAAGGAAATGGCCAGGAGTAGATTCAATAAGTGGAGAGGGAGGAGCAAGAGATGGAATTAAGGGGAGGGGGGGAGCAAGGGGAATCAATGTGCGTCTCAATGTACAGTGTGTGTGTAGGTGTGTGTGTGTGTGTGTTTTTCTCATTGCCATTCCAGCTGCTCTCTCTCCCTCATTCTATTTATAGCTCTGGAGGAGAGTGTGTGTGTGTGTGTGTGTGTGTGTGGGGGGGGGGGGGTGGGGGTGGGGATGTGACAGCATCTCCATCCTGCTGGGCCAACACACACACACACACACACACACACGCCGCTCTTATCAGCTTCACCTTCACTCCTCATCTTGGCGAGGCTAAACAAGCTCGGACTAGCATCAACGTCACACACACACACACACACACACACACACACACACACACACACACACACCTACACACACACGAGAAAAGGGGCATTCCCTTCCAGCACAAAAGCAGAAGCAGCCTATACCGCGCACACACACACACACACACACACACACACACACACACACACACTTTCTAACTGCTGCATATGGATGCTCCCTCCTCTCCGGGTGTGTTTCTCTGATGATGCATCTTACTCTGCAGAAGCTTCTACGCCTCTGAGCGAAGCAGCGGGCCGCAACGATCACAGCTCGTACGACTCGAGCCCCTCAGCGGCTCGCTGAAACATCCAGGGGGGAAAATCCATACAGCATATGGTGTTTTCTATATATAGAACAACCCAAACATATTGGTAACAAAATAAAATAACATAGTGCCCCGAGAAGCTTTACCATGGCAGCTCTAAGAATCCATGCCACATATCCCCTCTATCGGTATCCTTCATCCTGAGGATCCAGGCGCCCCCCCCCACACACACACACACACACACACACACTCCTGACAGTGAGCCCAGATTGAATATTCAAACTCCAAATCCTATTTTTAAAGTAGTCGTGTTGCAATATTCAGTATCTTTCGCATCTAGCTATATTTGTGCCAAAAGAATGCATAAAAACCCAGTTAGCCCCCCCCCCCCCCCCCAGCTTGAAAAGCCTTTGAAACCTGCACGACCGTGAGAAACAAAAAAAACAACGTAATTCCAGGACGCTAATCCTGAGCTCATCAACGAATCCTCTGCATCATCTCTTCAGCCGAGCGGGGGTTCACACTGCTGTGTCACGATCTCGCACGTGTGTCACATATCTGCTTCGCGCGCCCGTCCGCCGAGCCAAATGGCGGCGAAAGACCGAACGCCACGTGTGCCGTCTCATTACATCCGGCTCACCCTTCATGCGTCTGTCAGGGGGAGACGGGGAGATGTGTACACTACCGGTCAAAAGTTGGGGGTCACTTAGAAATGTTCTTATTTTTCAAAGAAAGCACTGTCTTTATCAATGAAGATAATATTAAATTAATCATAAATAAACTCTATACATTGTTAATGTGGTAAATGACTATTATCTGGTGTTAATGAAGTCTCTACAGAGATGTATAGAGGCCCATCTCCAGTGTTCTAATGGTACATTGTGTTATCGCCTTAGAAGACTAACGGAGGGGTAGGAAACCCTTGAGAACCCTTTTTATGTGAGCGCAGCTGAAAACAGTTATGCTGGTGAGAGGAGCGATAAAACTGGCCTTCCTTTGAGCCACAAGTTTAAAGAACAACATTTATATTTCAAATATAAATCATTATTTCTAACCTCATCAATTTCTTAACTATATGTTCTATTCATTTTGAAATTCATTTGATAAACAAAAGTGAGAGTTTTCATGGAAAACACAAAATTGTCCACGACTGAGAGAAGATGACAGAAGATGGGAGACGAAGGAGCAACTATCGCACATGTAGTTGTTTTTCAAGCACACTGTATTTGGAAATGTAGCTTTCACGACTTGTAGCAGTGAAGTCATTTATCGATCCCCGTTGTGTTATTTTTAGCCCGGTTCGGACCAACCCCGCTCTCCGTAACTGCTGTGTGTGTACGTCTTCGTGTATCTGTATTTTCTTGGCCAGCTATTCTCATGACAGGACACATTTCCATCAAGCACTGCACATTAATTCCCGTTAGCTTCAGCGGAACGTGCACTTATCCACACCGAGACGTTTTTATATATCTATATCTATCTAGGGCTTTCAGCAAACCCGGAAATATAATCCATACGTGACACATCTCATACAGTAGCTGTAAATGAACGCTATCTTCTTATTCTCACGGACTAAAGCAGGAAACCCCCCTGCAAACTTGCAATGAGCGCACGTGTACCGGAACTTGTGCGGTCAATGCCGACTACCAACTGCAAAGCCCTCTGAGGATAATTTGTGATATTGGGCTATATAAAATAAACTGAATAGAATTGAACTCCATACAGAGAGTTAGGGGACCCTCTGGCTGTGATGTGGTATGACAGTGCTAACCACTGGACCACATCGCAGACCCAGTGTTCCCAATGGCCGAGCTTGACGCGCAGTTACCCTTGAAGTAATACCGTTAGTTGAGTTATTTAAGGCCCTGCATGCCCGTGGTCCAAGTGATTTTAGGCAGATTAGATTCTCTTTTCAGGATTGTACGAATAGTTACTGTTGGCTTCGTTGAGTAGGACTAAGACACCTTATCGGCACGCTACTGGTTTGTGCCGGTAGGGTGTGGTATAGGGGTTCGATTAGGCATTCGAATGGCAGCTGACACCTTAAAGTGAAGGTGATGTGCCTCAAGTACATGCATCATACATGCATCATGCCTAACCCTAACCCTATGAACACCTGTGTGAGTGTGCAGGGCCTTCAGACATCACTGGGCCAGTGAAAAAGGGACGTTACAATTTTGGCGAAACCTTGCAGTACAAACAACAAAAAAAGCCCAGGTGTAAATAATGAAATCGAAGAGGGCCGAGTTCCATTTAGCTGCTTCAATTCCAGCGTCCTGGTCGAGCGTGTGTTTGCTCACAGTCACACAGTTCTGACTAACCGGGACACTCGGACGGAGCGGAGCTCTCGTTAGTGTTGTTGGTGAAATTTGGGCTTTTCCTACTGCTGAAATATTTGCTGTGAAAGAGGCCGACACATCACACACATGCTGACCAAAGCAAGGGCCCAAAAATCCATGTTCTTGGAGCTCGAATGGATAAACACGTCAACAACCTGCTCCCGATCTTCAATGCAAGTGTTGAAAAGAAATCCCATTCTCATGTCTGTGCATTAACAGCGGATTTAGAGCCGGCAAGCATGAGGGCAAATAGGCTGAAATACACTGACCAGCACTTGTAAGCTTTATTTTCTGAACACCCTGTGTCTCATTCATTTAATGTGGACATACATTGAATTTTTGGTAGTTGGTAGTTTTATAGTTACGCGCCTGGAGGTATTACGCTGTAACAATGGGTTTGCCATGTAACCAGTGGTTACTCCGGTAAATCACTGTGTCTTAAATAATCACTTTAGTTCTCTTCGGCCTTATAGCTCAGCCTTAGACGGAGTGGACCGCTATTTTTCAATGAATTCTCTGAATTCAACGTAGTGCAAGACCATACCTGATAAAAAAACACCCTTCTTCTATTGGTTCAATGGGCTCCACTCTCTTGTGGCATCCCCCAAGGACCTATCTTTGGTCCCTGATTGTTCTGAATGAATATGCTCTCCTTGCTGCGTATCAAAGCTGACCGGCTTTTATAAAGTTTGACAAAGCCCTGTATTATATTATATCTTGCATTTCACAGTATCTCTCATAAGAAGTGCTGATTTCCAAACATTTTTAGAAAAAATGTCCAGGGCTAAAAATCTGAGATCCGAACAATCCACCCTCCTTCTCCCAATGAAGCCTAAAGCCCATAATCTCAGATATTGCTTAAAATATAAGTGGTGTAATTGTGTTTTATTTAATTAGGGTAAGCCATTAAGACAATTTAATTTTCTCCATAATTTGCAGTCCTGGAGAAGGTCATCTCTGCTTGTGTCCCCTCTAAGCTTGATTGTGGTGACGCACTTGTGTTTTTTTTCAGGAGAAATATCAACGCGCTACAGTGCACTAGCACTCAGATCGCTGCTTCCAGGCTAATCACGCTCTCCAAGACGAGTGACCGCATTACCTAAAAACCCTTCACAGACTGCCGGTCCGCTGTAGAATAGATTTTAAGGTTTTAAGTCAGCCTTATTTGTGGGATTTGTTAAGCCTGAAGTGAGCCTAATGGCTGCTTGAGAGCTTCCTCAGGGCCCTTCAGGTGAGTCTTTCCTCATCACCATGGGAGACCGACGTTTTGAAGTCCATACCAAAGGTTAATGTCCCCTTTTAAATCCTTCCCCATTCTTCTATCTTTTATTCACAATATCTTTCCATAATTTTTGTTTTTAAATACCAAGTCCATCATTCTTTTTTAAGTGCTGTAAAACAAAAGTGTATTATTTATTGTTAAAAATAAACACAACATAAACAAGTCCTTCCGTCCCAAACTCAGCACTTTACTCAACACTTTACTTACTCAGCACTTTACTTTGTTTTCCCCTTGTAGTATTTAGTATTTTAGTATTAGTATTTAGTATTTTAGTATTTAGTAATTTAGTATTAGATTTTTTTATTTTAGTAGTAGTATTATTATTTTGTATTTTAGGATTTAGTATTGTGTTTTGTGTTTTTATTTTAATCTTTTATTTTTATTAATGCTCTAACGTACACCCACTGCTGTGAACCTGAAATTTCCCCATCATGGGACTAATAAATGAATATATTATCTTAACTTCCAAATTTTAAGATATCTACCCACTAATGCCCCCATCACAAATATAAATTTAGAGAATTGCCATTTTGCCATTCTTTAGGTCTCCTCATTGAGGTTGAACTGCATCATCATCATCATCATCATTATTATTTCCACCACTATTGATAATATATTTCACTTGACTGCATTGTTTTGCTATCTTCGTCTTGCCGTGGGCCCAAAAAGACCTTCCAAGGTTTACCTGAGCACAATACTACGGTACACGCAACCTGAGCAGAAACACAGGTATTCAGCTGTAAAGTGATCCAACCAAATGTATTATTAATAAAAATAAATAAAACAATATTGTTACAAAGTTTGCTGCCACAAGGACATGAACTATTCTGTTTGGTTCAATGTTAACACAACATTTCAGCTAAGGGGCTAAAAACTCATTTGTTAGGGTATAGCGATCAATACGCTGTAGTGCAGCAATGACGCTACTGTAAGTATTTAAAATTGACTTAATAATGACATATTCAAGTTAACATCTGTAGGGAATTTAATGCAAATCAGCAGTTTGGATATTTTTGTTAGTCGTTGCTTTTAACATCATATTCTGTATCCAGTATTTGTATAAAATTAAATGTTATAGGAGATATACACTACCGTTTAAAAGTTTGGGGTCACCCGGACAATTTCGTGTTTACCATGAAAACTCACACTTTTATTCATCAAATGAATTTCAAAATGAATAGAAAATATAGTCAAGAAATTGATGAGGTTAGAAATAATGATTTGTATTGTAAATATTAATGTTGTTCTTCTTGTGCCTCAAAGGAAGGCCAGTTTTATCGCTCCTCTCACCAGCATAACTGTTTTCAGCTGTGCTCACATAAAAAGGGTTCTCGAGGGTTTTCCACCCCTCCGTTAGTCTTCTAAGGCGATAACACAATGTACCATAAGAACACTGGAGATGGGCCTCTACACATCTCTGTAGAGACTTCATTAAAAAACAGAGAATAGTCATTTACCACATTACAATGTAGAGAGAGTATTTATGATTGATTTAATGTTACCTTAATTGATAAAAACAGTGTTTTTCTTTTAAAAATAAGGATATTTCAAGTGACCCCAAACTTTCGAACGGTAGTGTACATGGCGGATAGATACAGACACACACATCCTGCTTTTAAACCAGAGATACTTTGTTAATTCACCTGTCAAATGAAGATGTTATGACGATGTAGGGTTCCCAGAGCTCTTGTTTGAGTTGCGTTCGTGTGTGTCTGCAGCAGACACGTGTCCGTCCGCCTTACCGTAGTAGCGGCTCGCCCTCCAGGCCCTGACGGCACAGTGCAGGACTCCGTCCAGCCACAGCAGCAGCCAGCTGATGCAGAAGCCCAGCAGCAGCCCCAGCATCAAGTCCATCTCCTGCTTGGTCACGCTGTCGCTCACAAAGTAGTTCTCCGACGAGTCCACCAAGGAATGGTCCCCGTCATATGGGATTACATAGTGGACATGATGCCTGGAGGGGGGGGAGAAGGGCAGATAGAGATAGATAATGTATTAGCCAACATATAATCTTACGAATGAAAGATTCAAATGGGCATTTCTTATCTGTCAAATAGAAACATACAGAAGGGTGTTGAATTACAGGAGAAAGCTGCTGGGCTGCCAGCATGGTTTCAATGCTGCTCGGCATATATTGTATATTCTGTTGGTGGTTTGATGACGATGATGATGGTGACGAGCGCTCCAGAGAGATGTGGTAACTGAGTATGTTGTAGTGGTAGAACTGTCTATATGGTGTCTTTATATTCTATATAACTATATAATAATTATGTTGATCTGCACTTCACACATTTCATTTACACTACACACATACACACACTATGCATTTTGCACACTCTGTTTATATTTAATTTAATTATACACTGCAGTCATTGTCACCAGTATTATATTTGCGTATTTGCATATATGTTGTGTATATATATACATATTTTATTTTATTTTATTTTGTATTTTATATTTCACTTTGTATTTTATATTTCACTTGTGCACAGTCACTGTTTCTGTTTCTTATATTTATATTTTATTTATTTATTTAGTTTAGTTTATTGGTGCTGCTATTGTAACAACAAATTTCCCCTTGGGGATTAATAAAGTATGTATGTATCTACTGTATCTATCTATCTATCTATCTATCTATCTATCTATCTATCTATCTATCTATCTATCTATCTATCTATCTATCTATCTATCTATCTACACATCCTAACGTGGATGGATATCCAGGGATTTTCTTTTATGAATTTGAAGAAAATTGCACTAATCCACATTCTACTGGAACTCCCCCCCGAAGCCCTCTGAAGGACCCTCGGGTGTCTCCGGGCATTTTAGGGCAGCTGCGGCTGCAAAAGTTTAAGGAGACTTTTGCTCACAGCCTTTAAATTCTTTAAATGAGAATAAGCAAACACTCCACTCTCTCCTTCCGAGACGACTGTTATGGGGCTTTTAACAAATACATTTACTCCAATATCCTCACAGATGACGCCCATTAAAATCCTTTCTGGATGATCTCAATTTGGCCAAGACAAATACATCATCCAAAAACGTACCAACTGCGCGAGTACGGGTCTTGAGATACCTCATAACGAGCAATAACAACTGTCAAAGAGGGCTTCGTCTTCTCCATTTTGTAAAATGAGTCTAGACCCAAACAAGCGTCTTACTACACGGTCACTTCAAAGGTGGAGACATTTAAGAACTCCATATGAATCCAATTGTAATCGTGTTATCCGCAAATCCACAGGGTGTGTGATTGCTCCTAACCAGGTGTTCACATCTCACGGGACAAGGAAGATGGAAATGTCACGCTGATGGAATGCAAATTAAAAAGACAACGGATGTTTGTAGTAGAGGCGTCACCCTGTTGCATCGCAGCTTAGGGACAACATGCATGATGCCGCCGTTAATCTGCACATCAACGGCTACTGATCCAGACCCTCACATTCACTGTCCAGCACTGACAATGTACTTTTACTACAATTATACAATCCAACCAAGCACTCTGGGAGGGAAAAGCAGAGATTCAACTGCTGGAAGACACACCTTTGCACCCACACACACTTTGGGAACACCGATAACAGGTTTGAAGGGATGCCGTGTTTAATAAATATCTGCTTTGCTTATCTCTGAATGCTATAAAAAGAAATTGATGAAAGCTAGCTGTGCTTGAGTTCTAAGATGCACTGTTGTTTTTTGACAGTTTTCCGATGTTTCGGGAAAGTAAAACATCTTCACCCTATACGGGAAAGCAACTTCTTTTAACAAGAAACCCTCCTTTGGCAGATGATCTCTGGGAAGTGCAGAGCAGTAACACCCAGAGGAAAACCTCATATCACGTGTCTAACAGAAGAAGTAGTGGGGCAACACAGGGAATCACACTTCCTGTTAAGGTCATATGACTCAAGCCTGGCAGCCACTGAGGTGGAAAACGGCAAAACTTGAAAAATTCAAATAAATAAAAGCAAAGCTATGTGCAAAGATAAGCCACCATCTTTCTCCTGGGTTCTTTTCCTTCTCCTGAAGAATAAAGGATGGTGTCATGTTGCCTGCATGGAACTGACTTGAGTCCTGTTCACCTGCATCCTGCCACCACTGTGTGTGTGTGTGTGTGTGTGTGTGTGTGTGTCTTCTCTTTCTCGCAAAATAATTTAAACAATTCAGTTTTTTTCTGTCCGACTTAGATCATCTTAAGACAACTATACCCTGCAGCCCCTCACAACAGCATGACACCAGTCAGTAAGGGGGGCGCCCATAAAAAAAATTAAAACAGACTTCCACAGAGCCAATCAGAGGAGATACAGCGAGTCAGAGCACAGATGACACCCGGCCGTGTCCTGGAGCCTGATGAGGTGATCGCTGTGGGCGTCACGACATCTCCACGGGGGGGTCAGGCAAGTGAAAAACCACCACAGGCTCGGGTCGCCCCCGCTCTCTCTGCTGTTAGTGTGACAACACAGATTTTCTAGGTTTCCAGGTTAGGCAAAAGACACCGTGTGAGTTGGGTCACCTGGAAAGTAACAAGAAGGGCCGACGATGTATACCGCCTGGAGCCTTAAAACTTGTGTTGGAGAAATAAAAATATAAATGATAATGATTGAAATCAGTGCTTAATTGCTGCTGATAATGCCCTATACTTGTTTTATTATACATATCTCACATTGCATACATAACCATGCGCCCACTTCAGCAGTTTAGCAAGGATTGTCAAAATATTACAGAATAAGGCGCTCAGCGATACGTCATCTTGTGACACAAATATTGGCTCCAAGCGTGTTTGTTGGCCTTGACCAGTCTGTATTTATCACATCCCATCCGTCAGCGTGCACCGAGAGGCTTTACAAACTTTTCCATCAGACCCCCCCCCCCTCTCAGACAGGCACACATAGAGAACACCTGAGGATGACCCACTTCTGAATTTACAGGCTAGATCAAAAACACACACACACACACACATAAAAAAAACACACACACACACACACACACACACTGGAGCTCGCCTCCTAATGCTGGTGAAACTGCTACTACATCAACCCCCTCACTGCAGTATGCACAGAATACACTGCTGTTTTATTTTAATGTGCATCTGTTCAGCCTGCACCAACACCAGTGGTGACATTCTCTCTTCCTTACCCCCCCCCACACACACACACACACACACACCACACACACTAGCTAAACAGGTTGTCTGCAGGACGTGGGTCAATGAGGATCTAACACCTGAGGACACCTAAGGATCTAACACCTGAGGACAATAAAGGTGTGAATCTATTGGATGACAGGTCTCTTACTTAAAATCGTGCCAGCTGACCACACTGTTGCCATATAACCTCAGGCACTGACTTAAGACCAGAAAGAAAAAGAAAAAAGAAAAAACAGAGGCCCACTCGTGTCTCTGCTCATCCACACAGAGCCTGAGCCTGCATGCTGTATCATGAAAAGACACAGTACTGCTGATTAAATCCGGATTCATTTATTAATGAGTGTCTTGCTGCTGTTCTATACTCTCACCGAGAAAAGCAAACAGCAGGTAGCCCGGGTTATAGTGCCCTCGGCCCCGTGCACATAGCTCTTCCTCAGCCCCTATATAACCACTCCACTCATATGATCGCATTAAACCCAGCAGGTGTGTATTGTCTCCGCTGCGGAGGGCCTGTGTGAAGCGCGCACGCACTTGATGCTCAGATTGTTTTTGAACGGCCTCAGAGTCCATTACCTATTTATGGCTCCGACGCACACCTTCGTGGATGCTGCAAAGCCGAAAACCATCGCAGCCCTTCTGTATAGAAGCTCAATATAACGTGTTTTCTTTTTAAAAAATGATTTCTTAAAACACGCACACACACACATGCACACACACGCAGCACCGCGACCAACCGCGTCTGTTAGAGCAAATATTAAAACGTCAATGGAAATATGCCGCGCTGATATAAGACATCTTCGAGGCCTCTTCCGACAATTAAGAATTGACGGTCGGAGTCACACACACACAAAATAAATACCCCCACACCGCCGTATTTGCCCCGGAAAATAAATATCGAAAACGAGAATGATGATGGCATTTACCTTCCACAGTTGCAGTGACAGACGCGATCCTCCCCTCGCAGATGCGGTAAGATGTAGTTGTGAAAGCGGTCCAGTAGTGCGTTCATGTCCATTAAACAGGCTATCGCCTGCAAAGAAGCATGCAAGTCAGCTGGGACATGTCAAGCAATGAGCTACGGGCTATTCCTACAGACAGCGACGTGTTCTCTCCATCAAGATACATAACAACAAGAGATCGGATCGAAGAGAGAGAGAAAAGAGGAGAGGACATATAGCCTCGGCAGATCCTCCCGATTCTAAGAGGGGGGACTCTATAGAGCCTCCAATCGGACTTAGATTATTTATTTATGACAGCAGGTAATTATAGGTAGGGTAACCTACTTCCACATGTCATTGGTGTATAGGCTTGGTGTGAGGTGGCACAAGTGGGATACATTTAATGGCACATTTGCAACGATCGGATCAATTATTCGCCTATAAGAAGAAGAAGAAAAAACGTATCGTGGCTGATGGAGGGCGAAGATGTCTTACCATTACAACTGAAGCACCAAGAATCATAAAAATCATGGTGGTTGTGATCATATGCATCAAAACTTGCAAACTGGGCCGCCGTTCCTTTTTTTTTTTTTTGCCCGGGTGTTTTCTACCCGCGGCGTTGGAGACGCTCCGGCTGGGCTCTGGGCGCTCTGTCCCGACAGGAGCCACTCATGGAGCCGCCGCGCCTCTCCTGGCTCCCTGTCCCTTCAAAAAAAAAAAAAAAAAAAAACTGCCCGGTCTCTCCCCCCACCTCCTACCCACCTCGCCCCCCTCTCCACCCCCTGCCCTCCTCTCCTCTCCTCTCCTCCACCCTCCCCTTCCCCTCCTACACACGGCAAGCCGCTCGCACAGCCCCTCACTGCGCCCTCTCCATCCAAGTATTACCCCCCCCCCCCCTCACACACACACCTCCTCCTCCACCACCTCCACCACCACGGTTAGTCGGTCGGTCGGACGCGGCTCCAAAGGAGGCAGTCCTGTCCTAATTACCGCGTGCAAAAGTGAGCCGTTCTTCCAGGTGCGTGTCTATTTCTATCCCAGTTGAACAAGAACATAAAGAAACCAAAGCGATGGGCTCCCTACAAGATCCTCTCCGGGGTGCCTCGATATCCTTCCTCCTCCCAAGTTATTCCAAGCCGGGGCTGCTGCGCTTTAATGCCGCCCCAATGCCGTCCTCCATCCGCAGGAAAACGGTCGATTTCTCTCGCCTGGATGTCTCAAAGAGCTGCACCGACTCCTCTCACGGCCGTCGGCCTCGTCGTTCTGAGAATGCTCGATACCATCGGCACGAGGTGTCCATGCATGCAGCTCCAGTCGGGAACTAGACCCACCCTGCGCCCCGAGTCCAGTCCGGATCCAGCAACGGCAGCAGCAGCATCAACCAAGCCCGCAGCCAGACACGCATGATTATCCCATCCTGGCTTCCAGCAGCGGCTACACCAGCATCTCCACTCCCACCTCTATAGTGCGCGTGCGCGGTGCTGCCTGTGCACGTGCGTGCGTGAGCGTGAGAGAGAGAGAGAGAGAGAGAGAGAGAGAGAGAGAGAGAGAGAGAGAGAGGAGAGAGAGAGAGTAGTGGGCGGTGTGAGACGGGGAATCTGCAAACTGTCTTTGTGGCATCGGCCTCTATAGCTCAATATGTGATAGTGGATATATCTGCAGATGCATTGGAGGGCTTCAAGAATGGTGACTCTGAGTGAGGATTCAACCTCCTTGTTCTTCTTCTCCAGAGGCTCAGTATATACGGTCACTATTACACGCGCGCGCGCGCAGGCAAACTCATACAGGCACAGACCCTTGTTTTTACATCTCTTCTATTGCAGCTCTTCAGTTTCTGCGCCATTCGCGCTGTTTACTTATATATGCTATCCATGCATGTTTAATGTAATTTAAAAAAAATGAATTATATATACATATATATGAAAGTATATACACTCTAAACCTCAATCCCCAAACATATCATTGTAAAACTTAAAAGAATGAATATCTTGACCAACGTGTACCTTTATGTATTCAGGCCAAACGCATCCATTCAAATTTGAACCTGCAGAAGAAATGTAAAAATAAATGATGGTCCAACTTCGTCCATATGCATGGACTCCATTAGACCTAACTAATTGGCCTAAACAAGGTAAACAAGGCGTCGACAAAGAAATGTTTCTGTCCATGTGGGTAATGGACCTTGTTTCAGCACCATGGTCAGCGACTGCCCAGCAGCCGGCATTTGCCAGCTGCTGGGGGATCCAATATTCTTTTGAATTGTTCTCAAAATCATAACGTTTTACATGATTGTTGTACGAAGATGAAAACATTGTGACACCATAATCAACAACACAGTCGGATGGTATTCTTTACAAAACGTCCCTTATACAGAAAACATCTGCTATCATCCCCACAGGCACACAGTGTGTTACTTCCCTTCGACCTCCCCCCAGTGAGGAAACCAGCCTCTAATTAAAATCTACAAGGGGTAGAATGGGGGGGTAATGTAAACATTATGAAAAAAGACTTCAAACCAAATCAAAAATATGAAAGTGCATATAGCTTTACAGTTAAAGTTCACTGTCAGCATTTTCTTTGTTAAAAGTGGTCCGCCAATCACTGAAGCATGAGAACAACAGCAAATAAAGTCGAGATAAATGTCACCAAACATGCATTAGAAAAAAAGCAAAACATTGTAATATGTTAAAAGACAATGTGTTACATTGCTACGGTTTTACGGTGAAGGTGGAGATTATAAGTGACTCCAGGACATCAGTCATTAATATAACATCGTGAAATCAGTTGACATAAGGATACAATATAAGGCCGACGGTAAAAATTATGTACTGCGTCGGCGGAGCGAGGTGACTGACGCTGATTGCTGAATGCACAAATGCACAACGCACAAATGCATGATTGACGTCTGCAGATATATGTCCGGTTGTGACGGCAGATGATTGGTTGGATACATTCATAATTTGATTTGTACTTTCTCTGATTTAGGAAGTAGTGTTACTGTTTCCTTTGATTTTCTGGTGCAATTTTATGTCTTGAGGCTATTTTGTTGGTCTCAGTATGTCTTTTTTACATAGAAAATATTCTGTTTATTGCTTCTCAGCCCACTCCTCCCCCGCATTATGTTCACCAACTGTGTGGAGTCATCAGAAGGAGTGAGTGGTGGTGAGCAGATTTTCTAAGAGCCGAAGAGAGCCGAGTGTGGAGGGGTTTTTCAGAAGCAACATCTCTTTGAAACTTGTAACTGAGCCTCCTACTTTGTCCTGAGTCACATCTGAAATATATGATGACTATAACTATATAATATAGTAAAGTATATGGATGACTAGAGGGATGGGTATATATATATATATATATATATATATATATATATATATATATATATATATATATATATATATATATATATTATATAATGATAGATAGATAGACACATCTTTTCCCATTATACCTTGAATAAAAAATGGCACTTCAAAGGCACTTAAAATAACATAAGTAACTACCATTTGGCAGTTACTTGTGTTATTTTTGTAGTTTGGCTTTCTTGAGGAAATGCTACTTTCTTGATTCTTGTTATTTTGAGTTTGTACTGGTTAAATGCACTTATTGTAAGTCGCTTTGGATAAAAGTGTCTGCTAAATGACATGTTATGGTATGTAATCTATCTATATATATATATATATATATATATATATATATATAATATATATAATATATATATATATATGTATATATAACATATATATATATATAATATATATATAATATTTAGATATATATATTTATAGATATATATAATGATGGATATAAAGATAGATAAATAGATAGACAAATAGATTAAATGATGTGTCAAAACGTGTATTATTTAGTGTAGGAATTAGACGCAGTTGCCTTCGCGGTTTGGCCCATTCCCCTTTCCGTACGTTTTGACGTATACAGACAGACGTATGCGGAAACTAGGTTGTAAACAAAAACCAACACTACACACACTACATTCACCTCCTGTGCCAAAAGATTAAATATTCGAAACATAGTCATATTTTTGCAGAACGCAGCTCGTTGAAGGTAAGCACCCGTCTATTAACGGTTACGTGTTTTAGTCTTTAACTATAGATCGAGCACTAAAAGCTCCGAGACGGGAGGTGTTACGTAACATCCAGCCGCTGTGCGCTCGCGAGCTAACGCTAACTGCTAGCGTTAGCTTAGCTGTGGAGCTTCACGTTAACTAAGGAGTGCCATAACTAGTTAGTCAACAGCTAACGTGCTTAATAGTTATCGACAGTACTATTCACTAGTTAATGTGTGATAGCTTTACAGCGAAACGTACGTATTGTCATTTAGCGTAGCTTCAGTGATAATGATAAAGAACATGACTCATAAAAACATCCGTTAAGTGTGAAATACGCCAATAAATGATGTGTTTTCCTTTTGTTTTTAATGCAGAATTTAATTAGTTAAACATCGACACCGAAACCACTTCCTTAAGCTTTCCTGTTACTCAGACAATGTGCTTTTTAATCGAAACACGTCTTGTAGAACGTCATTTAGCAAAGTGAACCAAGCTACACATTGTGGCTTAATAAATAAAGGGTTATTTTTGTGGTCGGTATGCACCAGAGAATCAGACACAGATATACAACAGCAAGCTATAAGTCAAAGAATCCCAGCATTAAATTATCAGGAGTCTTTAAAGAAGTTTGTCTTAACATCAGGGAGAGATTATGAATGCAGGTATTTCAAATCACAGCTTCAGAGACAACTAAATATGATATGATATGATATATACCTTTATTTGTCCCACAGTGGGGACATTTCAAAAATCACAGCAGCGGAAAAATATAAATAAAACAAATATCAAACTTGGTATAGTATGATGTCCTAAGAAAACATGACCTCTCTTTTAAATATTCTGAAAACCTCTCTCCTGTTTTTGTGTCTTTTTTTTAACATTGTCTCCAGATGTTTGGCAGCGGTTGATGCGGGCGCCAGGTCATTCCTGTAAGAAGACATATTTTGGTGTTGTGGGCCCGCAGAGACGACTATAGCAAACATGTCTCGAAAGCAGACGTCAAAACCCGGACGCGGCAACAAGAGGAGCGAACTGGAACGCAAGAAAGACGAGCGGGCGGCGCGCAGGGCCATCGTGAAGGACCGCAAGAACCGGCCGCAGGACGGAGACGAGGCCGCGGAGTTCGTCAGTTTCTCCAATCAGCTGCAGGCCCTCGGGCTCCGGCTGAGAGAAGTCCCCGGAGATGGGTAAGAGCCACGAGAAACTATACAAGATGGTGAGGTCCATGTGTGCTCTGTTACCTTCGCATTGGAAATGCTGAAGGTTATGTTTCGATCGCCGTGTATTTGTTTATTTATTTGTATGTGTGCGTGTTACTCGCATAACTCAAAATGTATCAAACCGAATCGCATGACATTTGGTGGGATGATTGGTTATTATCCAGGGACCATTTGATTAGATTTTGGGTTAGATCGGGTCAAAGATGAAGGTCAAGGTCATGGAAAGGTACCAAAAAAGTGGCTGTGACGAAGGTATGCGCTCTACTGAGTGCCCATTCTATTTTATTAATTAATTAATTAATTTATTTGTATGCGTGTTACTCGCATAACTCAAAAAGCATTAAACCGAATCGCATGACATTTGGTGGGATGATTTGTTATTATCCGGGGAACATTTGATTAGATGTTGGGATCGACCGGGTCAAAGTTCAAGGTCACGAAAAGTTCAAAATCTTCTTGAATCGCATTAAATTTGGTGGGATGATTGGTTATTATCCGGGGACCATTTGATTAGATTGTGGGATCGATCGGGTTAAAGGTCAAGGTCCCGAAAAGCCAAAATCTTCTTTTTACTATACAGCACGGTCAATTGTTATCCAATTGGCATGCAACTAATGCATAAATGTTCATAATTCAATGCCCAATCTTGTGATATGCGAAGGTATGCGCTCTACCGAGTGCCCGCTCTAGTTTCCCTCTGTATTAACCACCGCCATCACTGATACTGCAACTCGCGTCTCCTTAATTTGACTATCTACTGAACGCTTAAAGATGGAGACAGCCGTCTTATCACGAGGAAAAACATGATTTTAACCTCTGTGCCCACACTCAATAACAATTAATCTGCAAAGCGCTCGTCGTTGCACTGTGGCTGCACAGTAGAGGCAAACTTCACTGTGTTGAGACACGATATGTCTTCCCCAGCTGATAATAACGGCAGCATTTTGTCATTTACAATATGAGAACAACCAGGGGAAGCTTCTTAACAAGATGGGAATTTAATTGGTCTTGCATCTATCAGTCATGCTGCAGAAGGTCAGGGAGCCTTGTGATCTTCAGGATTTGAGTAATGGTTTTTCTCTTGCCAGCTGATCTCCAGTGAACCACAAGTGGAATACAAGCCTTTTACTTCTTGAACACATCATATCATTCATGCTGGCCACGAATCTCGACACCGAGTCATTTAACTGTAGGCAGTCGTGTGAGGACATGCCAGTCACTCGCTGTCCTTTTGTTTCTTGCAGGAACTGCCTGTTCAGAGCGCTCGGCGACCAGCTAGAGGGTCACTCCCGGGGTCACCTGCGGCTCCGGCAGGACACCGTCCAGTTCATGACGTCCCATCGACAAGACTTCGAACCCTTTGTGGAGGACGACGTTCCCTTTACACAACACTGTAAGGAAATTACCCACAGGGGGGGGGAGAGAATCAACAAAGTAAATACAATGCAATTCTGGGATCAGATAGAATACTTTTACTAATGCATGGTTCGATACCAAGGAATAAAGAAGATTGTGATATTTTCCTGACATTCCTCTTTTTTCTGTTTTTCAATTTTTTGTTGTTGTGAATTGACGGATTTAAAAAAAGTTTTTTATAATCAAATACAACAAAGAACACAAAGAAAGTCACTCTTTGGTTGAATTGGTCACAATGAGTAGACGTGTGTGTGACTGTTGATGAAGGATGCACATAAACATGACTTTGTTTTAAGGACCACTGCTATCTGCATCCGTCTCTACTTAATTCTTAAGAGATTTAACCCATTCAAATATTTTATTTCATTACAATGAAATGTGTAGACCTTTTTTTTATATAATCGATTTAGAAAAATCGAATAAAAAACAAGTGAGGAGAACAAATGTAAGTTTAAGAAGAAAAAGAAAAAGATGTCTGATCACAGATTATATCGCAAGTAATTGCTTTTTCTTTCTTCCTTCCCGCCCAGTGTCCAACCTCTCTCAGCCGGGTACCTTCGCTGGAAACGATGCTATCGTGGCGTTTGCTCGCAGTCAACAGGTGAAGGTGGTCATCCATCAGCTCAACACGGCACTGTGGGAGGTACGGACGGAGAGAAGACTTTTCAAACGATTGTCACATAATGGAACGCTGAATTCCAACGCGCTTTGGGGACGCCGCTCATCTCACATGTGTTGTCCTTACTGCAGATAAATGGCGCGGAGAAAGAGGCATGCAGAGAGCTGCACATCGCTTACCGCTACGGGGACCATTATGACAGCGTGAGGCGGACTGGGGACAACGCGGAGAGTCCCGCTCAGCTCCGCCTAGAGGTATAATGGGCATTCAATGCATAAGCGTTTGGGGGAAACGCCCCCAATTTAGTCCTCCTATTTTGAATTTCAAGAGTGCATCTTGTCGTGTTTAAGCGACAAACCTTTACTGACGTGTTCCTCGCTGTTGCCGTTCCCAGAATCTTCAGAACTCACAAGCCCGGCAGCGTGAGTTCGGGGGCGGCCAATGGGACGTAAGGAAAAGCCCTTCACCCACGGCCTCGGAGGAGGACAACGTGATCCTGAGCTCCATCCGGAATCGAGGAATCCACGGTCAGAGCACACTTGAACTAGAACGGGCACTCGGTAGAGCGCATACCTTCGCATATCACAAAATTGGGCTTTGAATTATGAACATTTCGGCATTAGTTGCCAATTGGATATAAACTGACCGTGCTATGGTTAAAAAAAAGATTTTGACCTTTTCATGACCTTGACCTTTTACCCGATCGATCCCAAAATCTAATCAAATGGTCCCCGGATAATAACCAATCATCCCACCAAATTTCATACGATTCGGTTTAATACTTTTTGACTTATGCGAATAAGACGCACGCACGCATACAAATACACGGCGATCAAAACATTACCTTTGCATATTCAATGCAAAGGTAATAATTGGACCGTGGCTCAGTGGTTTGGGGGTCGTCCTTCAATCGCAGGGTTCGATCCCCGGCTCCGCTCGCTGTGTCTACTATGTAGAAAACACAGATTAGCACTTAAATGGCTCTTATTATGGTACTCTTGTAGTTTGACTATGTTGAGGAAATGTTACTTTCTGTATTCTTGTTGTTCTTAGTTTGTACTCTAGGTTGAAATGCACTTATTGTAAGTCGCTTTGGATAAAAATGTCTGCTAAATGACACGTCATGTAATGTAATATGTGTCCTTGGGAAATACGCTTCACCCCAAAATTGCTCCTGTAGCTGTGCTTACCGTGTGTGAATATTAGTTACTGCAGGTGGAACTGTAGCTCCTCCCATAAATATATGACTGGATGAATGATGATCTAGTGTGGTCGGAAGACTAGAAAAGTGCTGTACAAGTACAGGTCCATTTACCATTTACTGTCAGGGCATAACACAAACTAAGAGGGACTTTTTATTTTAATTCTTTACAGACTTTATAATCATCATGGATTAGGTTTCCCATTGGTTGCTTTACGTTGCCAGGTTTGGTCCGGTGCGTACTCATGTGTTCGATGCGTGTTTCCCGGCCCAGGCGACGAGGAGAACCTGCTGCAGCTGAGCGCGGCGACCATCAACGCGGAATGGCTCGTCGGCGGCCTGCTCTGCCAGTACTGCCAGGGCCAGAGCGCCTCGGGATTCTGCTCAGCCTGCCAAGCGTCAGCCACGGAGTGCACCGAGCCCAAACCGCCAGCAGAGGGCAGCAACGCAAACACGCCAAAGGTAGACTCTCCTGTTGACGCCATCCAAATTCATTTTTATATTTGCAATTTCACCAATTGGGTTTACAAACTGCTTTGATATGCCTGTGGACGTAACCTGTCAATCACCAGGTAGCCCCGCCCTACAGCGTATCCAGCTTGATGATATATTTGACTCTAAATGGGACCATACTTTACTAAATAAACATAGAATAGAATAGAAATATACTTTATTAATCCCCAAGGGGAAATTTGTTGACAACAGTAGCAGCACCGATAAAACTAAACACAATAAAATATAAGTATAAGAAAGAAAGAAAGTGACTGTGCATAAAGTAAAGTGTGCAAAGGGAAATATCAAATATAAAATATATATGTATATATACACAACATATATGTACATCATGGAGGAATTTGAATTAGTGATTGAGACTATAAACCCATGTTTACAATGTTTATTGGCGGAATAAATCCAGAGAGAAGTAGAGTCATTTTCTCATAGATGTCTTCATAATTAGAGTCCATTAGAAAGTATGCAGTTTTAGGGCACTTCTGCAAAATGTTTTCTCTGGTCAAAAATGCTCCTCAGTTACGGGGAAATTACTGAAATAAAAACGTTGTTTTTTTTAGTCCCATCCTCACTCTCAGGTATCGAACAAGCAGAGGAAAGAGCAGCAGCGGCAGGAGAAGAAGAGGCGTCAGGAGGACAGGCATCGGCAGAAGTTCCTCCAGACTAAAGGGAGCCAGGACCAGAACCAACCAGAGGCTGTTACTTTAGTACCAGCTCTCAACACTCTCAGCATATAGACCGGGGCGTGGCCAAAACCACCTACTGTTACTCGAGCTACCGGTGGCTGGCGCTGTTTTTGCACATCTTTAAAAAAAAAAAAAAAGGGTCACAGCGGATGACTTTTCCTCAAAACCTTATAGTTTTGGTGCCTGCAAACTTGTGTGTGTGTGTGTGTGTGTGTGTGTGTGTGTGTGTGTGTGTGTGTGTGAGAGAGAGAGTTGCAAAAGACAGTGAAAGGGCACGACCTTCAGTGTTTTGACCGTGTTTGGGCCTTTGCCATTTTTCTATGCCGGACATCTCGCTTCAAATCACAACCGCGTGGGCAATCTCGTGCAGCTGGGTTCGCAAAGGATGACGTGCGATCATTGATTCGTTACGCACGCTGTGGAAGGAATGTGGCAATAAATACTAATAAATGATCATTTGTTGTGTTTTTGTACACTAGATAACATTTCAAATAGAATGCCGGGATGAGATTTGTGGTTTTTTTTTATTAAAGGGACTTTAGTCAACTACATTTCAGACATCTTGTGATTTGTTAAGATGTCAGTGAAAAAAAAGAGAAAAGGCTTAACATGATAAAAATAAGATTTGTATGATTAAATTGGATGTTACCAGAAATGAGACATTTTAGCAAGAGAAAAAAAAATAACTTGGGATTTTAACCCCCACATCACCAAAGTGGCTTCGTCAATGTTTTACAGAGGACACGTTGAATGTTTGCCATAAGTTAATGTATACCGGCAAGTTAATCTAATTACAGATAACTTGGACTTAGTCAGGAGTGACTAAACGGTTTGTTTGTACTAATTATTAAACAAAGTTAGATGAATGATAAAAAAAAGAAGAAGAATAAAGCCTTCAATAGCTCCGCCTGCTGATTTAGCATGCAATGTTTAGCAGCTTTTATCTGACCGCTAATTGGGCCTTCAGCTCTCGGCAAGTTTCCAAATGTCCACTAGATGAAAGCGGGGATTTCTAGACAGAAAAGGCCTTAAATTATTCCCCTGAAAATATGCGCCATTACTGTCCATGACCCACAGGCTGCCTGAAAATAGACCATCACGCAATAAGAAACCGCCTCGTTGCATAGAAGACAGGAGCGCTGGCAACGGCTTGGCCTGTTTTTAATCATTTACTGTAGATTCTTAGGCTTTGTTCTCCAAAGAACAGAACATACACACATATATATATATATATATATATATATATATATATATATATATATATACAGGGTTCTTACACATTTTGACCAATGGATTTCCATGATTTTTCCATGACTTTTCCATGACTTTATACCAAATTTCCATGACCAAACACGAACAATTTAGTAAATCTTGCGTATTGAAAGCGTACGCCGGCTTACATTTTAAGCGGTTTTCTTAAAAAAAAAAAATCTGCGTAAATGAACACATAACAAATTTCCATGACTTTTCCAAAACTTTTATAATTTTAGTTTTTTTCTATGACTTCCAGGACTGGAAATGACCATTTTAAAATTCCATGACTTTTCCAAGTTTTCCATTACCGTAACAAATCTGTATATATATATATATATATATATATATATATATGTATATGCGGATGAGAAAAAAGTCCAATCCACACAAGAAAATACAAGAAAAGTTAATTTTATTAATACATAATAAAAAAAATGACAGCAAGTCAAGGCGGGGCTCAGAGATAATTGTTGTCTTCCGACAGACTTGACAACCTATGTACACGCGGCTCTAGATCGGAGACCTACATGCTGGTGGCGAGTTACGCTTCAAAGCCAGACTATGACCATTTTCCTGAACGATGTCACCCGTGACGTTAAATGCTCGTATGACTGTAGCGCGACAAGAAAGTTCACCTTGAAGCCAATAAACCAACTTGGTAACGTTGACATGAAATCCATTTCTATCTCGCGAGCATTCGTCACCAAGACCTACTGGGTAAGTAAAAGATGTAATCTATTGGATATGAATTAAACTCCATTTTCAAGATGCTGCATCGTGTTGAAAAAAAAAACAAACATACAAAGTCTCGCTTCAAAACATCTTTTACCTTTAAAAAAAAGAAAGAAAAAAAAAAACAGTACAAAAGCTGCATTATGCCACATTTCAAGGGTAAAATGTGTCGTCGCTGAGGTTTCTGGACTGCTCCTTCTGAACGTCAACGGTATCGGATGATGTCCTCCACACCGTCGCTTCCTAGTGCAGATAGGTTAAGGAAGCGAGATGCCGTCCCTCCGATCGAGGGATCACCAGTTGGAAGATCAGTGCTACGAGGGCGACGCCTGCTGCTGCTGCTCTAGAAGTCCTGGCGTATGTTCTCCTTGTTCTCGTCCCCCTGCTGTTGCCGGAGCTGATTCACTTCGTTCTCCAGCTGGATGATGGCCCGCTCGATCTCAAAGTTCTTACTGACCAGAGACACCCAGCTGTTGAGGGGACACACACATGGATGTTTACAACTCAGTGGGGGGAGGGGGAGGATCGTGCCAAACACATTCCTGTGCACAGCGATTTGTAAACTCTTCAAAAACCACATACTTTGACTCCAGCTCTCGCAGTTTGGCTCCTCCGGCTAACTGGTCGTTCTTTCGCTGCCAGTTTAAATCCTGAATTTGCTTCCTGTGAGGGCCCCAGAAAAATTACATCATTTAACGTGCGTTCAAATGTGTTCCCAGACACTTTGTTTTCCGGCGATCCGCCTCACCTGAACTTCTGGAGTTCCTTTTGAGCCATCTCGATCATGAAGGCCAAGTTGCTGAAGGAGAAAGACGAGGCAACGCATGAGCAGCAATCAATAATAATAAGAATGCACGGGGTTCACGTCGACGGCCGCCACCACGTACTCGTTGTAGACTTTCCACGCGTTGGTCCCGTACTGCGACATCAGCTCCAGGTTCTCGATGCGGACCGCCTGGTGCTCCAGTTGGGCCATCGAGTTGTTCACGCACTCCTGCCACGCCGTGATGTCGTTCTTCTGTCCCGACGAGGGGGCCGGCAGCTCATATCTGCACAGGAGAAATAATAAATGCATTAAATAAAAACACCCGGGCTTTCATTTTAAAAACGGTTAAGTGGAGTCACAACTGCAGCAACAATGTTGGCGTTGTCTGTTTCTAATTGGTCAATCTTCCTCGTGCATGTCTTGTTTGTACTTGACATTGTCTAAGAGTATTCCCTATTCTCACTATTAATTGTTTGTGCACCCATTAGGAAAGCGTAAATATTGTACAAACATTGTATGTGTAATCTTATGTTTTTAGTTCTTTTTGGTAACATCTGCCTCTCTTGACTACGGATGAAAAATAGCCTCTTGGCTAATAACTCTGGCACATTTACAGAAATGTTTTTATTGATGTGGACTACCCCAAATCAAATAAAAATTAAATAATTAAAAAAACATGAAACTGCCTTATTTAACATCCACTATTCTTATAGCAGCAAGGCACGTGTTCAAATAGTTCGAATTGGAATTCCCTCCACACAAAAATACAATTAGCGTAGAGGAGATGAACAAATTAGTGACATTATCCATTAGTCAATATTTAGAAAATTATTTGTTTGTTAATAATTAGTAAGTACAACATTTGCAATGGTATAAAACTGAATAGCTTGGGGTTTTCAGACAATTAGTAAAAAAATTATATTTTTCCCTTTGCTGACATTTTGTACCAAATGATAACAAGGAAATTATTGTTGAATGAATCGCTAATTAAAATAACAAGTTGCCGCTTTCATTACGTTTAGTAGTGTGACGTGACAGGCTTGTGGCGCGTCATTTTGTAAATATGTGGCACATTTCCACTAAACTGAATTCGCTCACTAGCCCGTTACGGGGTTAGATTTCCTTTTTTTAAAGCAGGTTGACTTCCATCGCTGTAAACATTGCTGTACCTCACTTGGTAATTGATTTTAAAATCGACGTGTATAACTTTAACTGAGGCAAATAAGCAGACGGCATAACTTTATCAGTCAGTTGGACGCAGCAGTATCCATTAAATGACTGTGTGTGTGTGTGTGTGTGTGTGTGTGTGTGTGTGTGTGTGTGTGTGTGTGTGTGTGTACCTCTTCATGCTCAGTAGATCCATGGGCTGCCGAGCAGACAGACGCTCAAATTCATTCTTCATGATTTCGGTCTAATGGGCAAGAAAAACACATGTCGTTACATCTGTCCAGCTGTTTAAGACGTGAAAAAGGGTGTTTTAGAAGTCTGGGGTGGGAGGAGGGGGTCGTCACCTCAAAAGTAGCAAAGTCAGGTGTTTGCAAGTAGCTCAGGTAGTTCTTGGTAGGTCGGTATCTTCTGGTCTCCTCCTCCACCAACGCTGCAGCCTAGAGAACAAAAGATTATCCGGGCTTTTAAAACGCATCCAACAAGAAATACAATGTTTACAATGGCCTGACAATCAAGCGGTGCAGGTGTTTTCTTATATATTTTGGACTGGAAGTTGGACTCAAGCAGGGAGAAACGCATTTAAAACATTTGATCACAAACAAAAATCAACAGAGCTTCACAGACAGACTGGAACACAACACCGAATTATGGGTACGACGTGTACCTCAGCATGATGTGTACATTTTAGGTGCACAGCTGGATATTAATAATATGCTCATTAGCACACTGTTAAAAGAGAAAATACCCTTTTACAGCAGACTGTACAAGGTACATTACATTTGACAGACCCCAAAACAACTTCCAATAAGCACATTCGAACCATGCAGAGGGGTCAAAATACAGACGATATCATAGGACACACACACACACACACACACACGCACGCACACGCACACGCACACACACACACACACACACACACACTTTGGACATTGCTTCAACCCTTCGTTGTTGTACTGTTGTGAAATGGACTGACGTGTTGACAGAAGCCGATAACACATTAAGAGTGAAAAGTAAGAACAACAGTATATGAATACACCCCGGGTCCTCACCTGTCTGCTAATAAACACCCTGCACAGCCCAGTATGGTGGGACCTTATGGGTTTATTTAATTGTCTAAGCGGGAGGGGAATAAAGCTCCTCCCCGCAGGAAGCAAAGCTAACGTTCAACTGAAACACGGACTTTAACGATATATACTGTGAGCTAAATGTTTCACTTAACGCTCGCGAGTATGCTCAAATGTACACGAACTAAAAGGCTCAAACTTTACATTAGAATGGGTGTAAATATCGCACAGCGTGCCGTGCTAAGCATGGTTACGTTAGCAGCCACGCTGCGATTAGCCCGCTCCCCTTTCACTCACCGCTTCTCGGACTCCTGCAGCATCGTAACCTTGGTCAAAATACGGCAACGCATCGACGAACACTTCGCCAGCTACTGACGCCGTCCCAGCCATTTTAATCGGTCTATAGTGTTGAGTTTGTTTGCTGTATACCCCTCGAAGCAACAAAAAAGTAAAATCTTCCCAGCTAACTAAAAGCCAGTGGTTCCGGTTGCAACCTTCAGAATAAAGGTCTCAACAAGCAGCTTGTTGTGACCCCTAGTGGCGTGGAGTGGTACTGCTGCTTATAGAAGACAATATGTAAGATGTTGTATGTTTTTGCACTCTGGCAAAGGTTTTGGCCTGTTTTTTAAACATATTTACTGTAGATGTCAATTCTGAGGTTTTTTTTCTCCAAAGAACAGAATATATATATATATATATATATATATATATATATATATATATATATATATATATATATATATATATTTGTGTCCGTCAAATACATTGGACATTTATATTACTAGTAAAATACACTACATAGTATAACAACATTATGCTGAATGCATACCCTATTATTGTTATGTAACTTGAAAATAGTAACGTCAGACAATTAAGGTGGCAGGAGTTAAAATTAACAATTCTCCCATAAACATTTGGAGGACAATTAGATACAAAAAAATACAGGTTATGTTTACCCCTAATTATGTTTTTTTTGCTATATGTATTATTGTCTGTGTTTGTGCTTGCTTCTTTCTATATGTTTCTTATGTGTATATTTATTTATTTAGTATTCACATACTCCCTGTTCGGATATTTTTTTATTACAAATATTCTTACCCTGTGGCTCACATCATAAACAGTCGACACATATATAGCGACACACTTAAATCGTGTAGCGTAAACTTGCCACACAACAAGTAAATAAGGTATCGGGTCGACGTCATGACGTAATCACACGTATCCATGGTACGAACGGTTACGCAGGGCGTGCAGCGGTTCAAAGAGGAAGGAAGATGGCGGATAACAAAGGCGAGGAGGATATGGAACCGTCTGCTAATTCGGACTCGGTGCCCTCGGCGAAAGATACCGAGCAACCGGAGACGACGGCCGAAAATGCGGTAATAGTCATAGAATCGAATATGGAGGGTGGCGAAGAAACAGAGGCCCACGATACCGCCGAAGAGACACCGACACCCACCCTCGACGGCGGAGACGGCAGCGACGGCGGGGCTGTCGCTGCCGCCGTAGCTGCCTCGGATGCTGCTACCGCTGCTGCAGTGGTGGAAATCGACGTTAGCGTTAGCAACGCCGTCAGCCCAACGGCTACCACCAATGCAGAAGAGCCAACGGCGGCTGAAACCATGGTCACTGTGGCCGCCGCCGAGGCTCCAGTTGGCGGACTGACCACCGAAATGTCCCCCCCGCCGACGGTTCCGGCGGCGACACCGGTATCGGCTCCCATCAATTTCTTGGATACGTGCGCAGTTTGTAAACAAAGTCTCCAGAGCCGAGACTGTGAACCCAAACTTCTGCCATGTCTGCACTCCTTTTGCCTCAAATGTATCCCGCAACCAGACAGGCAGATCAGCGTGCAGGTACCTGGACTGCACGGGCAGACTGACACACACATCGGTGAGTTGTATTTATTTATTACCATCGCCGTTAAGACGAACCGCCGTCTGTCTAAAGTTGTGCCATCAACAGTTAATACTCAACACCTGATGTTACACACACTAACGCGGACCGGTGCTACGGTTTAAGAAGCGACCCTGTTAACTGGCGACTTTTCAGCCGAATACGTCCGTTGTTGTCGTGGTTACGACGGCCGTTTGGAAAATAGGATAGAACACACGTATAGCTGTCCTCGCGAATGCCGCTTGGTTTAATGTTGTTATAGTGTCAAATACATAAGAGTATGTGTACCAATTAAACAATGCGGCATTCACGGGGGTGTAGCTACGTGTTTTCTTGCTATGTCCAACACCTGTCTAACTACGACAACAATGGACGGGTTCGGTTCAACATCGCCAGTTAACACGGTCGCTTCTTAAACCGTAACACCGGTCAGATGATTGAATGTCAGTGTATAGCAGTACAAGAGGAAGAGGAAGAAGAAGAGGAAGAAGAAGCTGTCTGTGGCTCGCTAGATGCACAGTGCACCTTCTGTCCCTTCATAGTTGTCATCGTCAACAACGAGGCAATTTTGTAATTTGACAGGTGTGTGCTGACGAGTCAGTGTCTCTCTCCCTCTCTTTCTCGGAGGTAAACTAACGTTATGCATTTCTAACCCTCTCGGTTGTTGAGCACTTCTACTGTTGCAATGATTTACACTCGTTGGTGGCTCGTCAGTTGATTAACAGTTGCACGACACTGAACCTCAACCTATTAGTTATAACGGCTATGAGGAGCAGTGAGCTCATCCCCAGTGAAGACACCTGGCTGGAGTTGAACATACTATTAATATATCTAGCTGCTTCATGTAGAAGAGTACCTTCTGCTGGATTCCTAGAAATCCAAATGTCCTGTTAACACAGTATGTAAACAGTATGTATGTGTATATATACGTGTGTGTATGTATGTGTGTGTATATGTATGTATGTATGTATATAATGTGTGTGTATATGTTATCTAATTGTTGTCTCAAAATACGACTGTAGCATAAAATACTATTTATGCTACATATTTGTCTTGAACTGTCATAGTGTCTGAGATCATACATCTTAGGATGTAGTCATAACCATAACTATGGCCCATTAAAAGCATAATTACAAGGTCTCAAAAATGAATTTAATGCGATCTAATTAACAGTGCCATTTAAGTACATGCACTTGTCTCGTCAATGTGTTTGCTACCTTCAGGGCTTTTAAAAGGTGCACACATCACATGTCTTGCCAGTCGATACAGTTTTTTGATGGTGTGATTGTCAGATACTTCACCAAAAGCCCCAAGAGTCAGTCAACAAGAGCTCAACTGGAGTATCAAAAGCGTTACACCGTGAGCAAGCTTGGCAAACTAAAGCAAAGAAAAAATGGTTTGCGTGGTTTTCACTTCCCCTTGGGGGAAAAGAAAACATATTTATTTTATTTCTTGTCTTTTTAAAATTTAAATTCATAAATTTCCTGACATAGCTTCTCTCTTGAAGTAGACTTTCACCGTCATTAATTTACTTATTTACTCTTTTCTTTATTTCTTTTTGTCGGACGATATTTTGCAGGCCCCTGGTCATTTCATGTTTATATGGAACCTCTCCACAACATTTTTTATTATTGCAATAGTGATCCAGATGATGCAACTCCAACATCTATTAAAAACAGACCTGAGCACTGGCAGTCTACAAAAACATAATTGTGTCGTATTTCAAGTTTAACGAATGGGGCTCTGTCTCATGGTGACATCTCAAATTACTCCTGTTAATCTCCAGGTTTTAGCTTTGTGTGTCGACTTTACTTCCACCAAGCTATACATATTTTACACCCAGGGAGAGTAATAATATAATGCATTTCAATCGTTTGTTTTTACGGGGACAATGCACACCAATCAACAGTAAAACTGTAATGCTGCGTTCACACCAAACGCGTCGCGAATATTATCAACGCTTTTGGTGTGAACGCAGCACAAGTAAGCCAGGATTCACCAGAGAGGCTTATTTTCATCCACTATCCCTGGCCTTTATTTTTTGAAGGCAGCCTGAAATGACAAAATGTCCAAAAACGTAATGCAACTGAGATGCATCGATGGACAGACACAATTCACATATGAGCAAAAGAAACGTGTAGAACACATATATAACACTGACGCACATAACACACTTCAACACCGATGAGACAAATGCACATATACACCAAACAGACGGGACAGAATCACATGCTCTAAAATTCAGTTTTCATGATAGATTCAGAATCGAGGCCGGCATTGTATTTCTAGGGCAAACTGTTACACATATACACATATATACATACATACTTGCATGTGTATATGCATGCATACATGCATATATGCATGCATGCACACATGCATATATGCATGAATGCACACATGCATATATGCATGAATGCACACATGCATACATACATACATATATATAGATATATGCATAACCATGAATACCTACATACATATATCCATGCATGCATATATACATACATGCATATATGCATATATCCATGCATACATACAGGGATGTTTATATTTGCACTTAGTAGATGATGTGGTTATGATGACTACACTAGGCCCTGCAATTTGAATTTGACGTGGCACATTGTTTCGGCCACAGTTGACTCTGTCTGGGGGTCACATAATACAGAACTGCACAGCATATTGGCCCAGTCCTCCACAAAGTTAGCGCATTAGATTCATGGCATTTGAGTGACATGGTTACAAACCGTCACCACTCCCCGGTCACAACACTTCCCCAAGCTACGGGTTGATAATATTAAACCCTGCGCTTGACAAGGGAAAGGTGGCATAACGGAGCTCGATCAGAAAACAAACGTTCCTCGTGAGGATGTGTACTTCTAAACGAGGAAACGCAAACGCTAGATGAGAATGCCGCGTTCAGAAACAACGTCTAAACCTTCCACTCGACTTCTCCTTTGCGGTGACTTCTGTCCTACATGGTAGCAGCTCGTAATGGGACATGTTGTTTACCTTCTTCCTGATGCAACCCTTTGTATATCCTGAAGTACCTGTCAGGTGTGCTTGAAGAATGCTTTATCTGATGCCAAAGATAAATGGGCCTATAGTTGGAGCAGTACATATTAGCTTAGTTGTAAAAAAGAAAAGAAAGGCTTAATGAAGTGACTTAAGATCCAGATATTCTTTTTGGTGGGATCAACATTTGGGTCTGTTTTAAATGAAATTGAACACTGACTCCAAGCAGAGTTGAAATGTGATCATATCTGTTACATCTACAAGATAAGAGATGTCCTCTAAGATAAAAAAAAAAAAAAAAAAAAAGTCTGTATTTTATGCATGTTTGCTGTTACACGTTGATCCCAGTGTACGCTCTGGTCGCGGCTCACTGCTAAATCTCCGGCCCTAACGCACTGGCACTTGCAAATCGACTAGGTTAATCCACATTTGGTTAAGCAAAAGCCCAGTTTGGTCAAACCAACCGGTTAGTGGGGGTCCATCTGCCTCTATGGTCGCGTGACAGCTGTGATACGTGTGTGTGTGTGTGTGTGTGTGTGTGTGTGTGTGTGTGTGGTGAGGGCCTGTGTGGGTTCCTCAACACAACCCTATAGTCCATCTGCTTTCACAAGCCATCACTCAGAGGCTCGTGCCGCTGGAGCTTACACAAACCGGCTGTGTGCTGCTCAAGCCAGTATAAACCGGTTCAAACTGGCTTCAACCGGTTTTTACCTCAGCTAGCTGGTGAAAGGGGGGTTGGGGGGGGGGGGGTTATGAAGTGGAGGGGGAGTGGTGACATATATTATGCTGACTCAATTTAAATTATTTATGTGTTTCTGTGAAGTTTTAATATTTTGCACATTTATTAGACTTGTGAAAATAATTGGCACAGTGAATGCACTGAAGGAATGATTTGTTGTGCGTGCATAATTACAGCAGTGCTTTAATTAATGCCATTAACAAGGCCAACTAATGCAATTAAGTGGAACAGCCCTCGTTGTCTGCGTATGTGATCTAATATTCTAATGAGCACGCCGAAGATGACCAGATTGAATGTTCTGGAGACAGGCGCTTAATCAATTAGCGCCCATGAATAGGCGCCGGGTGTCCCACGCTGCCAAGAATGTGCTAATAACAGGAATTTACCTCAAGGAAATGTGCAGGGGGCTTCTTATTAAGCCTCATTTGTTTGGAGCGGGACTATTTTTAGCCATTGTTTCAGGGGGCTTCGCGAGGAGCCGGGGGTTCATTTGCGTCGGCCGCGTGGCCCCGGGCGTTTGACCTTTTTGACCTCATTTGACTGGCGTCCCCCCCCCCCCCCTGCTCTCTCTCTCTCTCTCTCTCTCTCTTTTCTAGTAAATGTGATGCGCTGTTCGGTGTGCCACCAGGACTACAAACAGAGCGACATCATTGATAACTACTTTGTCAAAGATACCACGGAGGCCACCAGCGCGTCGGCCGAGAAGTCTGCGCAGGTATGTGAGCGCGGTCGGCCTCGCGGCCTTCAAGTGGCACTTGAGGGTTTCTGCATGGATGCGTGGCCACTTAGGAGGTTGGAGGGGTTTCTGCATAGCAGAAGGGATTCTGATATTCTGTTTTCTAATAAAGCAACAACAAAGCGCCGTCTTCTGGCCACAGTTCAGCAAAGTGTACCTGGTTGTGCACCAATTAAATGTAGTCCAGCTTCCCCTGCAACCTTTTTTTGTGTATTATCTTTCTTGGTAACTGCCAAGAGTATTTCAAAGATATAATATTCACAGGTTTGCTGGGTATTGCGTGAAGTAATATGTAAAATACATGAATTCAGCTTTATTCCAAACATAGGAATGTGCTTTTTTCTTTTGTTTTGATTGCACTGGCTTTCCTTTATTGCCACTGATGCGTACTGCAGCTCTTGACCCATTACTCGGACAACATCTACACTAATGCTCTAAAGCAGTGGTATAATAATAATATATAATATATAATATAATTTCGGACACGGAACCGGTCCGTGGCTCACAAAAGGTTGGGGACCTCTGCTCTAAAGTACCAGCAAGTTTGAGAGAACCTATGACCATTTGTTTAGTTTCTCCATCATTTAAAATGTGTGCAGCATGAGGAGACAAATGTAAACGGGTAGTTTAGGCTGTAATATACCAGATTGGGTTCTCTATACCATTTTTATTCAGTAAGAAACATTTAACTTTTTTACTTTTAACATCTTGCTTGTTTCATTTAATTACTGCGTCTATATCGAGGCAACAACATCTCGGTATCTGAGCACGCATTCGGTCGGCACCAATTCTTCCTGACACGCTTTTTGGGTGTGAATTTACCCAGGTATGCACCAGCTGCGAGGACAACGCAGGGACCATCGGCTTTTGCGTGGAGTGCGGAGAATGGCTGTGTAAGACCTGCGTGGAGGCCCACCAGAGGGTCAAAATAACCAAGGACCACAAGATCCACACGAAGGAGGATGCTGACGCCGCCTCCGGTAAGATGGCCGATCCTCCCCGCAGAGGGGCCGACCCATGTTTTATTGAAGCTAAGGCTGCAAACGCCTAAATGGGACTAACCCCAGTCGAAGCGCAGTGAATGTGGTTCCGCTGGTAGGCTGTTGCCATGGAAACAGTGCTGCAGAGTCTGGTTGCTTGGACCGTAACTCTAGCTGGGGAAACCATACACCCTGAAGCTCTGACCAGAGGCTACTGAGGCTTTCTGCGGTCTCGTTTGGCAAACCTAAAATGTCTTTTTGCCGTTTGCCTATTTTTGTCTGTCTTTTATGTCTGTAGAGTCTGTCGCTACGCCAGGACAGAGGCCCGTCTTCTGTCCCATCCACAAGCAGGAGCCACTGAAGCTTTTCTGTGAGACTTGCGACACCTTGACCTGTAGGGACTGCCAGCTGCTGGAGCACAAGGAGCACAGGTAGCTCAGCGGCTCAACACACGCCTCCGGGAATGCTATTCTTCCAAAAATGTGTCGTTACCACTAACCAGAGCTCGTTGGCGATCATTAAGAGTTATCCCGACAATGAATGCCTCGTGTGCGAGGTCGCTGTTCATACTCGTGCTTGGCAGCGCAAGCGCAAGCCTCCGCAGATGGCGCACAAGCTCCAGGCATGGACGGAGGCGTTCAGACTCTACGCGCTGTTTGATGTCTTACTCTCCAAGATGCCAGAGGACGTACAAACAAAATGAACTGAGAAGAATTAAAGAAGCCGGCGAGCCCAACCCTTTGACTTTAGGTGTAACCCGCAAAAGGCAACAGAGTGACATCCACAATGCGGAAGAGTTATTTTAATGTAAATTCATTATTATTTACTACTTTATTGCCTCATTTGTTTTCACTAGCATATATATATATATATATATATATATATATATATATATACTACCGTTAAAACGTTTGGGGTCACCCAGACAATTTCATGTTTTCCATGAAAACTCACACTTTTATTTATCAAATGAATTGCAAAATGAATACAAAATATAGACAAGACATTGACGAGGTTAAAAATAATGATTTTTATTTGAAATATTAATTTTGTTCTTGAAACTTGTCGCTCAAAGGAAGGCCAGTTTTATAGATTCTCTGACCAGCATAACTGTTTTCAGCTGTGCTAACATAACATTTAAGGTTTTCACAGGTTTTCTAACCCTCCAAGGCGATAACACAATGTACCATTAGAATGCTGGAGATGGGCCTCTATACACCTAAAAACCAGAGAATAGTCATGACTCATGTACCGTATAGTGTATTTATGATTAATTTAATGTTATCTTCATTAGAAAAAACAAATGTCCTTATTTTACAAAGAAAAGCACTAAATGACACCACACTTTTGAATGATTGTGTGTGTATATATACCTCCCTGTTTCCAAAGCATTTGATTGGTCTTCTTGTGAATAATGCTTTTATAGGCAAGATATTTTTGGCGAGTCACGGGATTGCTCCAGTCAAGTCAAGCTATGATGAAGCTCACTCTGGCTTCACTGAGGATAAACTAAGTCAAACTAGTTATCTAATCGGAGGCTAATTCACATTTCCCAAGGTGAACGAAAGCGAATACTGCTCTTACCACCACAAAGGAAAGAATTCCATCCTCGGATTCTCTTAAATCCCTGTTAGTAATTAGTAAAATCCTAGTCAATCCGTTCATTGTTAGTTGTTGGTGACTTAAAGAGTGTTAACCCCCCCCTCCCTCTATTCTCAGGTACCAGTTTCTAGAGGAGGCTTTCCAGAACCAGAAAGTTATCATTGAGACCAGCGTGGCCAAACTGCAGGAAAAGAAGAACTATGTCCATTACTCTGTCTCTCAGGTGCAAAGCAGGTGCGGGTTTTCGTCATTACCTTCTCCGGTCTCTTCTCCAGTGCCGCACATTGAGCGAGTGTTTACCGCTCGTAGATGTCCATGCCGGCGGGCTGACGCCTGCAGCCGGCGTTTATTATTGGTGGCCAGGCTAAATAAAGTGTTGTTGTTGTTGTTTTTCCAGGTTAAAAGAGCTAAACGAGACTCACAAGAAGGTGGAGCACGAGATCAAAATCGCAGTATTTACTCTTATTAACGAGATCAACAAGAAGGGCAAGTCCCTGCTGCAGCAGTTGGAGGTAAGAGAATATTTAATTTGGCTAAAATCTGCAAAATCCATTAGAAATGTATGAGTAAACTTATTGTTATGGATTTGAAACAATAGATGTTGTATGTGAATACAGGCTAATTATGTGGCTTGTAACTCCACCTGAACACACCATCTTTGGTGTAATTACACCGCATATTGACCTCGTGGTTCTGCCCATACAAACATGATGCAACATCCCACAACAGATTTTTTTATTTATTTTTAAAATTGTGTACTCGCACTGTTCTTATTGATCATATATATTGAGTATCTTGAACCTTTGATGTATTTATCATTGTTACTGAATGTGTTATCACACATTAAGAATGACTATGTGGTCCTCTTCATGCTTAGCTGTCTATAAAAGCCTTGCCGTGACTCTCGGTTTCCACACAGTGACTTTTTTTAGTTCAATCATCATCCGTTTTTTTATGTGCTTTGGGACTACTTCCACATTTGCTGCTTGCTTATTTACTAAAAATTGATTTTGCGGCATTCCATTATTGATGGCTTTGATAACCCAAGCTCCCCGCGGGGATCATTCAATTTTCATCTCATCCAATCTAATCATCGAATCCATCGCTCTGCACATGCTAACATTTTGTAATAACATTAACTTGTCTTGTATGGTCGACTTGTAAGTCCCGTAACCAGATCTCTCTCTCTCTCTCTCTCTCTCTCTCTCTTTCTCTTTCTCTTTCTTCTGTTCCAGAGTGTGACCAAAGAGCGCAGCTTGAGGCTCGTGTCTCAGCACAAGGACACCACCCAGCTGGCCCAACAGATCCACCATGTGCTCGGCTTCTGCCAGTGGGCTATCTCGACGGGCAGCAGCACGGCGCTGCTCTACAGCAAGAGGCTGGTACGTTTCCTCGTTCGAGCCGTGGACGATGCTCGAGCTCTGATGCTCCGAGCAAAACTGAAGTCGCAGCGCAGACCCCGCGGCTAGTTTGTTTTCACGATGAAGCGCCGCACTCGGATGCAGGTCCCCGCTGAGAATTGCTCCACTTTTAGTGCTTTTGTAGTTTTGAGGAACATTTGAGATGTTGTACAAAATAAACTGAATTGATTAGATGTGAGGTTGCAGCTAGTATTCTGTTCCTTTTCTTGTTTGTCCTTGAAATCTGTTTACATGGTATTTTGTTTGGAGTATACTTCTGTATCAGCCTTTTTCAAGATAACTGTGTTTGCGAAACCATCTTTTTTCCCCTAAAATGTATTGGAAGGATATTTATTGTTTTGCTTTGTGCTGTATGTGTTTGACGTTCTACCACAAGACAGTCAGCAACTTGGATAATTGGGTAACTTTATTGGTATCTTGTTTTTTGTGGGAATAATGCTCCCAAAAGGCATTTTGACAAATGGGGCACAAAAGCCAGGCTCAATAACCAAAGGATGTTTTTTTTTTGTGTGTGTGTGTGTGTGTGTATAGATTCTGTTCCAGCTCCGCCAGCTTTTCAAGGCTCGACTGGAGCCAGCGCCCCAAGCCAACGGTGTTGTACGTTTCTTCTGTGACCCCACCTTCTGGGCCAAAAACGTAGTGAATCTAGGTGAGAGGAGCCTTTTTAAAAAAAAAATATTATTATAGCTCATCGGTCAGTAATTCTGTTTATATTGACTTTTAGTCGCTTATTGATTTTATTCTAATCAAGATTAGTCTGAATTTGCCATTAAAAGGTGTCTTTTATCATTCCTGCATGATATTCATCATCCGCCTCATTAATTCGTACCTTATATTTTGTATCGGCGTTACATATGACATGAACAGCAGTCAGAATTACATACAATGAAGGACTATTTCACACCCGTCCAGGGCATTTCCATTTCAACAAATGAAGCTTACTGTTATCCCTCTTCTCGTAGGTAATTTGGTTATCGAGAAGCCCCCGCCACCTGTGCAACAGCCCGGCGTGATGATTGGAGGACCACCGATTTCTCCAGGCCAAGGTCACCACGGCAAACACCCGGGACAGATCAACCTGGCCCAGCTCCGGCTGCAGCACATGCAGCAGGCAGCCTATGCACAGCAGAAGCACCCGCACCCGCTCCAGCACCCGCATCAGCACCCGCACCCGCACCCACACCAGCAGCAGCAGCAGCAGCAGCAACAACAACAACAACAACAACAGCAGCAACAACAACAGCAGCAGCAGCAGCAGCAACACCAACAACAACAGCAGCAGCAGCAGCACCAACACCAACAACAACAACAACAACAACAGCAGCAGATCCAGCAACAGATGCGCCTCGCCTCCCAAATGTCCCAGCAGCACGGCAGACAGGCCGGGCAGCCCATGGGTCCGCAGCAGGTATGGAAAACAGTGGGTCACCCGGGAGGCTCGCCAAGATATTAGGAGCTTACTTCTACCTTCTTCTTATTACCTTCGCATTGAAAATGCGGAAGGTAATGTTTTTATCGCTGTGTATTTGTATGCGAGCGTGTTATTCGCATAAGTAAAAAAGTATTACACCGAATCGCATGACATTTGGTGGGATTATTGGTTATTATCCGGGGACCAATTGATTAGATTTTGGGGTCAAAGGTCAAGGTCATGATAAGGTCAACATATTCTTGAATCGCATGACATTTGGTGGGATGATTGGTTATTATCCGGGGACCATTTGATTAGATTTTGGGATTGATTGGGTCAAAGGTCAAGGTCATGAAAGGTCAACATATTCTTTTGACCATAGCTCGGTCAATTTTTATCCAATCGGCATGCAACTAATGCCAAAATGTTCAACTTTGTTTCATCGTACGTTGTGTGGTGATTCATTTGTGACCTACAGTCAGATAAAGAGACGTCATTCAATTCAAGCTGCAAAAAACATGGCATGCATATGTTGTGCTGTCGCAACATCAATTAAAGAGAGCGTGCATGGCTGTAGTGCTTGAAATGTAATATTATTAGATTATCATTAAACGAAATGAACTGTTAGTCTTCGATGGAGAACTCGTCTTAAATCGGGAACATACTGTTGAGTTTATTTTTTATTTCTGCACTGAATAGGATGAAATGAGGAAAAACCAGCAAACTGTATAGTTTGAGAGTCACTTGTGAATATTTAGTATTTTTCAAGGATTCATGCCTGAATTGGAATCGATTTAATTTAACCATCATGTGCGTCGTTGCCTATAGGCTTTGTCCCTGTAATTGGGTGACCCTGACCGTCGCCTGCCGTTTGCATAGGTTTGCCGTGGATGTGTTCCTCCAATGATCTGCTTTTCACCGAGTCTGTATATCTGTATGGTTTTGACAGCCTCCCAGGCTCATCAGTATGCAGCAGCTACCGAGAGGGCCCGGGGGCATGAATGGTGGGCCGGGCCCCCCCATGTACCCCTCCTCCCACCACATGCGTCTCCCGGGTCCACTGCAGACTCGAATGCCCACGGCTCAGCCGAGACTCAACGGGCAGCAGTATCCTGCCATGATGCAACCTCAGCTGCAGAGACAGGTCAGTGCAAACACACTCTTAGTTTCACTATGAAATGGATGAACGGGTGAAATGTTTTGGGATTTTATGTGATTTATTTATTTATTGTCTCAACACATCTGTTGCTGTAAATTATGTGATATGTAAATGTTGTTTAACCCAGAATATATACATATATTTCTTCTGTCCTTGAGATATTTTGGCCTGCAGACCAGCCTAACCTTATGTATATATGTATGTATGTATGTATGTATGTATGTATGTATGCACATGCATAAACGTTAGGCTGGTCTGAAGCAGCCAAACGGCTTCCTTAAGGAAGAAATATACTGTATTTGCACTCTATTTGTTTTTGCATGCTTTTCTATCTAATGCAACAAAATAATTTTGGGATACTAACAGACTCAGTTTTTAAGTGAGGTTTCCTTTTTTTGCACCAAGTCTGTAGAATTTTAGGGCGAGTTGGAGCGTAAGGGTCCAGCAAGTTTCTCAAGATTGTTTGTGTGTTGCATTGTGGTTTTTAATCTTTAGAGTATGTTGGAAATGTTAGAATGTCAGAATGTTTGGAAATAATAGGTGAGGCCAGTACGTTGTCTGTCCTCCAGAACTGTAAAATGTTCCACTCCTATATACATATTTGTTTACTGGTCACAATTCTTTAAAAAAAAAAGAAGCCATATTGGTATGAATATGGAAAACACCATTATCAGTCAGCAATCATTATTTATGAAGATTCTGAAGTCAAACTGATATTAATGACTGACTACTTGTGAAATATTTATTTGTATAAGCCTAAAGAATCCGTGCCCGTCTCAAGTCATTTCAATTATCTAATTTATTTGATAGGAATAATTTAGGATATTCCTATCCTAAATTATTATTTTCTGTTTTGTATATTATTATATAATAATAATATTGTATTGCAATCATTGACTAAATAAAAATACACAACAAAAATATACACAACAAGAACAAGGTTCAGAGCTGCCAGTCTTGAAATGGAAGAATTCATTTAATTAAATAACATATTTAAATTTCAGTTTTCCATTTTCACGTTTGAAGACTGATTGCAACATGACCAAATTAAAGTCAAAATTCATTGACAAATGAATTTTCTGGCGACTATAACCACGGCGAGATTAAATTGTAATTCTGTGTGCAAAGGGGACTCTGCATTTTAATTTGCAGTAACATATAATTCAGTTTTGGGTAACTCGTCTTTAATAGCAGATTGACTGACAAAACCGAAGTCCCTATTGTTGGGCAACGACCTAGATTCCAGAATTTTTTTATTTTTATTAACGTCCATGTTCACCGGCTTGCCGTCGTCTTCTTCCACGTCTTCCTTGGCGCATTGTAGCGTAATTGCTTCGTTATTACGCAATGTTGATCTTTAACAGGTGTGACGCCATCAGTAGGACTGTTTCCTTGTGTGTGTGCCAGAAACAAAACGGGGACCCACTCAGAAATACATCTCCATGGTGCTACTAAAATTCAAACACAAAAAATATTATTAATTAATTATTATTAATTATTTTAATGTGAATAAAACCCAGCAGGATTGTACTTTTGCACTGAATACTTTTAGATGTAGATTTTCGCAGTAATGCCACCTTTTCAAACATGGGGGGGGAAAAGGTTTTGTGCGCACAAATAAAATAACAATTTAAATATTGCCAACACTTAAACGCAGACGACGGCACAATCAAAATCTTGTTTTTTAAATGAGTTTTCAGAGAAGGGTGCAAATGTACTGTATCCTCATTCTGTCTTTTTTTCCTTTTCAATGCTTTACCAATGATCTCTACATATACATCTGATTATGTGTACAGAATGAACATGTACTGCCTGCATGCAATACTAGATAAGAGACTCCTCCACTATATCCAGCCTCCTTTTCTTTGTGTCCAGATGTCTATAGAATCTGAGATGAGCCACCAAAGGTTTCGTTTCTTACTACAATCAGGGGTTTGGCACCTTTTTTCCTACTTTGTCATTTGTGTCTTGTGCAGCATGTGTCACCCAAATGCATGTTCATGCAACCATGTCGTTTTTCTACAACATGTTTGTGATCAAACTCGGCAAATGACCAATGTCCTTGTTCCTGTCCTCCCTCTATCCTCCCCCCGCCTCCCCACCTCCTGTCGTCCTTCCCTCCGCCCTATCATCTTCTTTTCCTTCTCCGTCTCTCTCTCTCTCTTTCTTTCGACGCAGCATTCCAACCCAGGCCACGCGGGCCCTTTCCCGGTGGCGTCCCTTCACAATGCCAACCCCACGAGTCCGACCAGCGCCAGCATGGCCGGGGCCCATGCTCACCGCGGCCCCGCCAGCCCCATCATAGGTCCCATCGAGCTCATCCCCTCCGTCACCAACCCCGAGAACCTGCCCTGCCTACCTGAGATCCCGCCCATTCAGGTGCGCCACGTTCTGTACATTAATATTCTACTGTTTTTTATAATGCTTATTTATATTATTTATATTACTTGTTTCTATTTTATTATTCGTTTTATTCACTTGTGAGCAATGCTACTGTGATCCTGTTATTTCCCCACTGAGGGACTAATAAAGGACTATCTTATCTTATCTTTTATCTCTCTTCTAACCATGTATTCTTTTTTTTTGGAGCTGGCACTTTTTCTGTTTTTTTTTTTTGTTTTTCAGACTTAAAATTAAAATGTCAACAATGCTCTTAATTAAACGAGAACAAAAAATCGTTTAAATACATCTACTGAAAGTATCTCATGGTTCCAATTATGATGAACGGCTGAAAGTTTTTCTAGAAGAATAACTTAAAAATACTATAAGATGTTGTGATTTTATATACACTTATAAAAGATACCATTGACTTGTAAAAGTGTGTAGAAGCACAACTACAAAGTCTGATGTGGTGAATGAGTAGATTTTTTTCCAAAATGTCCCCTGGTTGAGAGTCTAGTTTCCTTAAAAAATGTTATTTACAAAAGCAATCAGTTTTTTGTCCGTTTGTTTGTGCTCCCCTAGCTGGAGGACGCCGGTTCCAGCAACCTTGGACACCTCCTGTCTCGCTACATCACAGCCAGCACGCAGCATCTTCTGGGCTCCATGGACATGAACTCCTCACCTGGACTGTCCACACACTCGCCTGGATCTTCAGGTACCCACACACTCGGGAAGATGGACTCCCATTCACCCCTGTAAAATACTGTCACATGTTGTGTGAATTTTACACAGAATTTATACACTGGATTTAATGAAAGCCATGTCATTTTTTAATGTAGAAGTCATTTCCCTTTTAATTTCCAGAGCATCATCATGGAAGTCTTTAGTGTTAGTGTCTTACCCTGCATCTCTTTCCTAGATCCTGTAATTAAATGAGACTTGTACAATAAGTATTGGTCACTGCTGCTTCATAGTCGCCTGCGTCTTTTGTTTCTCGTCTCATTTCCGCCTGCAGGTCTGTCGAATGCCCACACGCCAGCACGACCTTCTAGCACGTCCAGCACGGGTAGCAGGGGCAGGTAAGAAGAATTGGAGTTATTGCAGTGACAAAACACCCTGTTTAAATTGTGTAGAACATATTAAAGGGCCACAGTCCAAATTCGCTGATTCAGTTGTCAGAACGATGCGATTTGGAGCGAGCTAATATCGAGCGATGATCGATACAGACGAGACTCGCTCAAAAGGCTCTGAAACGGCAGGAGCCGACGTTGCAGGATGGAGACGAGGTCTGTGTTGCATTTTAAGCAGCAGAAGAGCAACAGATTTTTGCATCTGCCCCACCCAGAAACGGGGAGAACGTCTGCAAAAACCTGCAGGCGTTTTTCACCCCATCTACGGAACTCGAATAGATAGAGGTATCATTTAAAAATCCGCACATTTTCCCCTGAGGCAAGAATTTTTTGTTGCCTCACTTTACAGACTCTCAAACTTCAAAGGGCCAAATGAGAAAAAAAGGGTCTGTGTTTGTCCTGTGCTCGACGGTTATGATCCCTGTGAACCTAGCAATTAGAGTCCCAGTTAGTCATTTATCGGTTTGTAATTAGTTCAAACGGTTGCGATAATCTTTTCTGCATGTTCCGTTTATGTCTTGGTTTTTTTTCTTCTTTTTTCCAGCTGTAGCTCTGCGGGGAGGGCGGGGCCAGGAGGCGGAGCTTTGGTGGAGCAGGTGAGGGTGAAGCAAGAGCCCGGCACAGATGACAGCTACAACTGTCCGGCCTCGTCTATGAAGGTGGAGCGGGACAAAGATTCTGGGAGGAGCGCCTGCATGGTATGAAAACGTGGTCCCACTCGTTTTTAAAAGTGCGACACAAGTATAAACACTAGATTGTTGACAACAATGTTGTTATTTACTATCTTAGCCAAAGCCGACAAATACCCGTGGTAAAATATGCAAAAACTGTATATGCCCGATAACTGTTTACATTGGACCCTTCTAACAACATGAATAGTCGTAAATATTGAGTTGTGATAACCTTTTCAGCCACTCTGCACTAGGATTTGTGCATGACAGAAGCTATTAATATTTGCCATGGGCATATTCAGATGTGTGCTTCTTAATATCTATATCATATATATATATATATATATATATATATATATATATATATATATATATCAAATCTCTATTTATCTTTATATATATTTATATCATATATATGATATATATATATATATATGATATATATATATGATATTCAGATGTGTGCTTCTTAATATCTATATCATATATATATATATATATATATATATCAAATCTCTATTTATCTCTATATATATTTATATCATATATATATATATATATCAAATCTCTATTTATCTATATGTGTGTGTATATATATATATATATATATATATATATATATATATATATATATATATATATATATCTCTCTCTCTCTCTTAGTTTAAAACCATCTAATGTATTTTTGTTTGTTTCTTTATTTTCTTCTTCCCCCCCAGATGAGCAGTCAGGAGAACAGCTCCCTCCCTGTCATGGGAGTTGTGTCTGCTGGTCTAGACGCCCTCAGGGCTTTAGGGGAGCTCATCAAGACAGAACCCCAATCCGAAACTCCTTGTTTTGGACTAAACGGCTCCAATGCCCCCGCCGCCGCCGCCGCCGCCGCCGCCACCTCTTCTTCCAATGCCACCTCCTCTACCTCATTACCCTCCGGGAACGGCGGCGGCGGCGGCGGCAGCACGGCGGACACTCCCCTCACTAATGGGAACTCCAACCAAGGGACCAACGCCAAAGGGGCACCGGCCGGAACGGGCGGTTCTGGTGGGAAAGAGGACGACCCGAATGAAGACTGGTGCGCCGTTTGTAACAACGGCGGAGACCTGCTGTGCTGCGACCGCTGCCCCAAGGTGTTCCACATGAAGTGCCACGTGCCCACCATAAAGATCTTCCCAACGTAAGTGATCCGGCTCGCTCGATTAGTCTCGGCGCCGCTTTTTTTGGGATCATCACCGAAAGTGGGAAAGTCCTGGGGGACATTATGACGGTGGGACTCCCGTATGCAGAACAGATGCAACAGGGGAACAATTTGTAGTTCCGGGCTCATTCTTGCCTCTCGTATCGCTTGGCTTAAGCTTGCAGTGAAGTGGCCGTGCAGGTCATTGAAGGTCATTAACATAATGTCCTGTGTGATTTCTTTTTTCTTTTGCGTCTCAGGGGTGACTTTCTTTGCACGTTCTGCCGGAGTCTGACCGCCCCCGAGATCGAGTTCTGTGACGACAGCAAGAAAGTCAAAGGAGATCAGGACCTGAGTCCAGAGGACCAACGGGTCAGTACAGCCGGCGCAGCTTCAAAGGCCTCCTCGGGATTCATATAGGGCAACTAATAATCTCTTCTTTTTTTTCTCCCTCTCTCTGCAGAAATGTGAACGCCTGCTGCTGCACATCTTCTGTCATGTGCTCAGTGGGGGCTTCAGGGCACCTGTTTCTAGCTCTGTAAGTAGCTCCATATGATACACACACACACACACACACACACACACACACACACACACCGTTCTGCAACCTGATGTCCATGGTGTCTTCACTCCTGTTTCTTTCCTTTTTGTTTCCTATGCAGAAGCGAAAGGTTCATTTTTCACAGTTACATTTTTTAAAAATTTGTATTACATTTTTTGGTTTCTGGTTGTTTTATTGCATACTGCAGTCTATCCTGGATATGTTCCGTGGTTTATAGTTGACTGGTTAGCTCTCGGTAGGGTCATCATCGTATGAACTCGTAAAGCTACAACTAGCACACTGAAAACAGCCTTATGGAATATTTGAGAGCTTTTTACGACATGTGGTGTGTGTCCGTTACACACTTTATGCATCGATTCAACAACGTTTCATATATGATAGTAATAGGATTTGACTATTTGCAGGTTTTTTTGCGTCCGCGTAGTAGTGATGACTCGCAGCTTTGGTGTGTATTAATCACTTTCACTCTCTCACACTCTCACTCTCACACTCTCACACTCTTACTCTCACACTCTCACTCACACACTCTCACACGCTCACTCACATACTCTCACACTCTCACTCACACACTCTCACACTCTCACACTCTCGCACTCTCGCACTCACTCTCACACTCACTCTCACTCACACACTCTCACACTCTTACTCTCACACTCTCACACTCTCACACTCTTACACTCTTACTCTCACACTCTCATACTCTTACACTCTTACTCTCACACTCTTACTCTCACTCTCACACACTCTCACACTCTCACACTCTTACTCTCACACTCTTACTCTCACACTCTCACTCACACACTCTCACACTCTCACACTCTTAATCTCACACTCTCACACTCTCACACTCTCACACTCTCGCACTCACTCTCACACTCACTCTCACACTCACACACTCTCACTCACACACTCTCACACTCTTCACACACTCTCACACTCTCACACTCTCACACTCTTACACTCTTACTCTCACACTCTCACACTCTTACACTCTTACTCTCACACTCTCACACTCTCACACTCTTACTCTCACTCTCACACACTCTCACACTCTCACTCTCACACTCTTACTCTCACACTCTCACTCACACACTCTCACTCACACACTCTCACTCACACACTCTCACACTCTCACACTCTCACACTCTTACTCTCACACTCTCACACTCACACTCTCACACTCTCACACTCTTACTCTCACACTCTCACACTCTCACTCTCACACTCTCACACTCTCACTCTCACGCTCACACTCTCACACCGAGAGCGTGTGAGAGTGTTAACAAAACTGGCGAGTTATATTCTTTTAGAAAAGTAGATTTCATCAAAAGAGACTCCACGCGTTTATCCGGTGAATCACTCTGAGGTTTTTGTTTGCGCGTGTTTGTGTTTCTGGGGAGATGACATCATACAATGTGATGCCAGACATTCAACGTTTTATTGGAATACCTCAATTGAAGCTCGGAATGCAATAAAAACAAAAGGCATTTAGTCCTATTTTCGTGGGACGCCAACTCGGCAAGGCATCGAGATAAACCCTCCAAAAATCTAGTTTTCCCGCCACTTCATTATCTTGGCCTGATTCTCCGTTCGGTATCTCGGAGCTGCTTGGCCGCGGGCCGACATCTAAACCCCAGCTGTCCTCCAAATCCAGCCCCATTTGTTCCTCAAATATCGTCTGACGCGGTTTTGTTTTCAAGCAGGTGCCGAACTACTACAAGATCATCAAGCAGCCCATGGACCTGAAGAAGGTGAAGCGGAAGCTGCAGCTGCGGAGCTCCCAGTACTACCGCTCCATCCAGGAGTTTGTGTCCGATATGCGGCTGGTCTTCACAAACTGCGCAAATTTCAACGAGGTGAGCGGCATGAATCTTGAGCCTGCTTCTGGAGAATGGCACCCACTTCTGTGTGTGTGTGTGTGTGTGTGTGTGTGTGCATGCAGACACGGGTTAGACTGATACACGAGTCGGAGTTTACATGGCCACCAGCTAATTGAATAGCGTGGAGTTAATAATTTGACCGGTTTTAAGGCCCCAAAGAATTATTGCTTTTAGGTCAAATATATGGCCCTAGATGTATGATTTTTATCCTATGTGCAGATACGGTCTGGCATTGGAGAGTACAGTGGGAATGGGTGCTTACGGCCTGCAATGTGCGTACAGTTTTGTACACCTACTAACAATGGCTGTTGGGGGGTGGGGGGGAGGGGGAGTACAGCGTTCTCAATGTGCTTCCATCACACGGTCTGAACCGTATTGTGGGTTTCGTCATTTGTGTCTGATCCTTTTTGTTGTGGGTAACTATTTAATTACTTGTGATCGCATTAAGCCGCCGTGTGTACTTACATCTTGCTTGATATGTGGCCTCAGGGGATCTGCTGTAAAGGATACTGTGTATGTGATCATGTGTTTCACCTTCCTACCACTAGAGGAAGCTTCTTTTTATCAAGAATAAACCCGAGACCTCACTTTATTGGGCCAGTGTTGATCTTGACGCCGCTGCAGCACAACTATTGATATTACATATTCATGTCTCACAAATTAACAGAAAGCAGGGTTCTCACTTAAGGAAACCTATTTTGTAGAAGGACATCTTGTTGTTGGATTAATAGATTCTTAAGGGTTGGAGTAAGTTGTTATTTACTAATGTGATTCTTCAGGTAACATATCTAACAGTCTAGATTTTCTGGATGGATTGACTGTTTTTTTTTTTGGTGACATCTTGCAGAGATTCTGATTCAGAGCTGATGGCTTTAAAACTTGTCGAGCAATTCTTATTGCAACCGATTTTAATTTCTTAAGTTGATGTTTTTTTTTTAAAGTCATGAATAGTGGCTTAGTGTCTGTCGTACAATGGGTCAGTGTTGGTCGAGCAGTTGGTTATGAGAGCCCGTTTACGCTGAAACAAAAGGCTAATATTCACAGACATTAGCATTAAAACAAGTTCTGATGAATTGGTCCTAAAGTTGCCTCTGTACCAATTCACTGACATAATAACATAAACGTCATCAGAAGTTAATATGAAGAGCTTTGACGCTGGTTAATTGAAGACTTTGATGGCGTTACATAATCTATGATTATACAACATTCTTGAAATACTGTCAACATATATATATATAACTTTAAGTGATGTAGGTTAAATAAAATGAGATATATATATATATATATATTAATTTTAATTTTAATTATATTAAAATTTTAATTATCTCTTAATTTTAATTGAATTGAATTTTTTTTTTTAAAGACACCGTTCAGTCTGTTTCTTTACCACTGTGTAAATAACTACATTCCTTATATATATATATATATATATATATATATATATATATATATATATATATATATATATATATATATATATGCTGATGGCATTTCAAGAATTTTGTATAATCATAAAGAAGTGCATCACCATGAGATGCTGATGTCGCTAGGCAGAGTTAGAAACTGGAGATGTAGTGACCCCACGTCGCCTGTGGTTTCCTGTAGAGGACTCGTCGAATCAGGCAGACGGAGTGCAGACTTTACTTGCTGTTAATTTCTGCTGAATCCACCTGGTGTCGCACACCTCCTTCAGGCTCGAGCACAGTCGGCTGTAAACAGATTCCTGATCTGTTCTTAATTAACCTGCCTGTGCTGTGAACTCTTTTCTTCCCCCCCTGCTGCTTCTTCACTGTGTATGTTGTAACGTTATTGCCCCTTTTTAGATGTCTCGAATAATCCAGGTTTATGATGAGGAGAAACAGATTAATCCGCAGGTAAGCCGTTTCAAACCGAGGGCAGATGTCCGTTCTCCTCCCACTGAAGCTCCAAGAAATGTTTCTGCCGTTCGTTCATCTTAGCGTTGAGAGAATATTCCCGCGCAGCAGACTCAGACACTCGTACAGTTTCAGAAATCAATTTCTTCTATTTCCATGTTATGCTAAGGAGAGGTGGTAAGAACTGTAGTGAGATTACAGGCTCTGGAGGCCTTGAAACAAGTTTAATATATTCATTATGCTATTTGCGGCGAAGGTCTTGAAACCAGTTTATTTATGGGGCAAAAATACTTGTTGGATTCGGCGTCTGTGTGAACACATTTCCCGTATCTTTCCGAAACCGACACGCAAACTCTAAATACTAACTAGACGTCTGTCGTCTCCGGCTCTCGACACGGGGACGGCTGAGCCTGCTGCAGCACAAACGATGGCAGCAGAGCCAGCGGGGTTTACCTGGTGGGGAACAGGTGTGTGTGTGTGTGTGTGGGGGGGGGGGGGGGGGGGGGGGGGGGGCTCTGCTTCCGTCACAGCGCAGTGGGAAAGCATTACCGTCTGCAGCTGCCCGTACGAGTGCGGCGCGGCGGGCCGCCAGCCAGCCGGCGGCGTGCAGCGGAGAGACTTGCGTGCATTACAGTGCGTGGACAGGCTTGCTGCGTGGCGTAGAGACGAGTTGTTAATGCGCTGCATATCGTATGGTGAACCTTTTTTAATAGAAAGGGAATATATGTCCGAGTATAAAACTACTCGATAGTATTTGATTCATTTAAATTCATAATATTTTGTGTGTGTATATATATATATATTATATATGTGTGTTTGTCTATAAATATATAAATGTTTGTGTGTGTGTGTGTGTATATATATATATATATATATATATATATATATATATATATATATATATATATATAATTTTTTTATATATTTATATACGTGTTTGTGTGTCTATGTATAATATATATGTATGTATTTATATATGTGTGTGCATGTATGTATGTGTGTATATATATATACATACATACATACATACATACATACATACATGTGTGTATATATATATATATATACATACATACATACATACATACATGTGTGTATATATGTATGTATTTATATATATATATATTTAAATATATGTGTGTGTGTGTGTGTATATAAATAAATAAATAGACATATGTTTGTGTGTGTGTGTGTGTCCTGGTGTTAGATCTCTTCATTTTTATTTAGTGTGTATGCAACAACCTTTTTGAAAAGAAAGTATTGACTTTGTGTCCCGCTGGTTTGACCCTTTTTAAGTGTACGGAAACATTTGAAGTTAGCCTAAATTACAGTGTGACGCTTCCCGACGATGTGGAAATGCTTCATGGAGCCACAGTGGGACGGGGCGGTCGGATGTCTCTGCTCTGTTCAGCCACGTTGAGCCGGGGCCACCCTGCCACGAGGAGTCCTAACCACATCTAATTTGTCTCCTCATCCCTCTCCTCCTCCCTCCCTGTTTCAACCCATTTATTGATCCTGCTCCAATCGTGCCCCCACCACCTGCTGCCACCATATATCACTCTTTACCCTCTTCTTTTCCCTCCCCCTCCCCCTCTCTCCTCCTGCTCCTCCTCCTCCTCCTCCTCCTCTTCCTCCTCCGCCTCCTCCAGGTGGGATCGGAGATGGCGATATCCGGCAAGGCCGTGAGCCTGTACTTTGAGGAGAAGTTGCAGGAGATGTTCCCGGGGCAGAGCTTCCCGGAAACGCCGGCAACCGAGTGCCCGGAGACGAAGGAGAGGGTGGACGACGGCGAAACGGACGACTCCGACGAGGACTTCGTACAGCCCAGACGCAAACGGTTAAAAACTGACGAGAAGGTGCTCCACATCAAGTGAGGACCATTTGGCGAGGAGAAAAAAAAAAAAGGAAACGAGAAGTGGAAAAGAAACTGTCTTCCTCGCGGCTCCACGCTTTGTTTGAGGCAGCGGACGAAAGGGAAAAGGACAAGAGTCACTGTACAAACCGCTCCGGGTCGTCTCATCCTCGCCTCGGAAGGAATTCCCGTGGACCACGTTAAGACGTCTGCCTTCAACAGAACTCTCGAGGCCACAAACGTAGAAGAGCTGCATTTCCTCCTTATTTCACGGACACTCAAAAAAGAACCTGCCTGTACATATTCGTTTCGAAGTAGGACTTGTTTTTGCAGTAGTTAAGTTAAATGAGTGCTCATTTTCTTTTTCTATCGTCCTCCCTCTTTTATTTTTTTTTTCATTTGTAGATTTGTTGTGACAGTTGCTTTATAAACCATTCAATTCCTCGGTTCGCAGTTCGTAATGTATTATAGCTATACTTTGAAATGAAACCAAGTATTTGTATTACTTTGTGGAAGCGTTGTGTAAATAAGAGAATCTAGCCCACTGAAGGTAATCCTACGGTAATAGATGTTTGGTTGCATCATCAATAAAAAAACCTGTTCTTGAAAATATACCAGAGATTGTGGCGTTGAGTAAGTCCTCTGAGAAGGAGCAGTTGGCCAAGAGCAACAACACACATTTCCACATATTCTTGGTATCTCGGATAATTCTGGTTCAATTTAAAGTGATTTAAATGGTGGACTTTAAATAGTGCAGTAAACTCTGCCAAGAGGAAATCATCACCGACTTCATAAAACATATCGCCTACGTACGCACTGACAGTTTCAGTACCTCCAAAGGAACTTTTGTGACCTATTAAACTAAGCCAGGGGTCGGAGTCGCTTCACATGAAGCACGTGACGACTCCGGAAAGGTGCTGAATGGTCAGTCTGACTCACGGTCAGCTGACTGCGTTTAGTTTTTGCGTCATGCCTGCAAAATAAGTCAGGAAGTAGTTATTAGAAGTCAGACATCGGACCTGAACGCCTCTTCTGGGTAGGATGTTTTTTTCTTCTTCTGTTGATAACTGCTTGACCATCTAAATTGGAGACATAGTTTTGATTTAAAAGTACTGCCTTTGTTGGAACGATAAGGATAATTATCCATCATAATCTTAACATTGAACAAGAGAGAAAAGCACTGATAAAAATGTGCATAAAGCTTATAGCGACCTCTCCAACGGTCACTTTGTGTGACAATTTGCATAGAGGTCCGCTTTACCTGCAGGTGTTGTTATATAATCACGTATAGCTGCATTGTTTTTCGCAGCCACATACTAAAATGCAAAGTTGGTTATATAATGTAGGGAGGCCTCGGGCTAATGACCGCCGAGGACTAATGACCGGATTACTGTGAAATAATGTAATTTAACGAGGCTTGTAGATATGTGTTGAGAGGGTGTGAAGTGTGTGAGCCCTGCTTGAACATCTCATCGGCTCTCCCAGTTCTACAGATGTGTGACGATCACACAGCTTGTTCCGCGGTCGTAACACATGTGTTAACGGTCAAAATCGTTTATTTAACAGTCCCGACTTGAATGAGGATACGTTTTTTTCTTCTTCATCGGCCTTCCAATCATAACGAATTATCAAAGAGATATAGACCTCATGGCGTCATTAGAATAATCAATAATGCAAAAAAAGAGATATAGCCCTCATGGCATCATTAGAATAATCAATAATGCAACAAAAAAAACGTAAAAACTAAATGTTTCTCTTTTTTAATATTCCCTTTTTAATGCTTCTCAAAATCACAACGTGTTTAAAAAAAAGAGATACGATACATAACTTATTAAATTGACGAAATCTATATTTCCCGAAGCCAATTTTAGTTGCATTTTTAATAAAGGCAGAGTAGCGGCGCAAGTCACGTGCCCCAGTTCCGACCAGCGGTGACGCGTCAACCCCAACGACCAATCAGCGCGCGGACACGGGCCCGGCTTGTTTACTACTTCTGTGTTTGTGCCGCAGTGTCGGAGAAGTTTCTGCTCAGCGAGGGACTCTGTCGGCATGTCAGCGGCCACACAGGCAAGACACACATTTGTTTTACTCATTTTAAGTGTTGTACATTTCTTTTCTTTTTTATATTGCGACCCTCTCGGGGAACAACCAACCGGGTAAAGTTGCTAGCTAGCGTTAGCTTAGTGGCTAACGTGATTCTGTGGCTTCAGTGTGAAACAACAACAACAACAAGTGGGTTATTTATAGCTGAGAAATGTATAAATGAAGACACACACACCAACACTTTTGTGTATTGCATTTGGTTTGGCGTAACCGAAAACACTTGTGAAAGAAACCGTCTGTATGCATTTGTTTAACAGCCTTTAACCCGAGTATTGTTCTCTTTGTACTCCGGAAAACTCCACACCTGAGAAGCATCGATTAATTAGTGTCTCAAGTCCCAAGGTATCGTAAAATAAGGACGTTCGTCTTTAATTAGTCCCTCTTTCCTTGCTCCCGCAGACTATGAGGACAGACGGAGTCCTCGCGCGGGTTTCCTTCGGGTGGTCCACTCAAGGAAACTTCACGTCCCTTTGCCCCAACGGGTCCAAGTGGGTTTGGGAAGGACTCGGGGAGTGCGCGCAGGACGCGAGGGACATGGCCAGCATTTACCTCGGCCTCCTGTCCATCGTCTTCTTCATGGTGTCTTCTCTCCCGTAAGAAGTGTGTGTGTGTGTGTGTGTGTGTGTGTGTGTGTGTGTGTGTGCCCCTCGGAGGAAGAGCTGTGTCATCCAGTCGTGATGCTGCAGTGACGTAACGTGTCCTTCTCCCTGCAGACAGTACTACAGCTCGTGTAAGACGGGCAACATGGACCGGGCCATCTCCATTTGGTTCCTGCTGCTGTGGTTGGGAGGGGACACCTGTAACCTGGTGGGCTCCTTCTTGGCCGACCAGCTTCCGCTGCAGGTGACCTGAGATGTTTCCATGTCTGTAAATCATTGGGATCAGTCATCTGGTGGATAACATGTCAAAAGGAAATTATCTTTAGAAGTTCCGAAAAAAAGAAAATCTCAATTATTTATTTACCCCTCCTGTTAACTTCACATTTGCTAACATATTTTACCCTCAGGGTCCATTTGACCCCAGCAATTAAAACCTCCAAAAAAAATATTAGAATTAATATTGTTTCCCAAGTTTAAGTATGAGGTACTTTATGTTTGTTTGTTGACTACCTAAATAGCCCTTTAAATATATAAAAAAGTTGATGTTTCTTATATGTTTGACACAGTGAAAAACAGCCTGGGGTCAAATTGACCCTAAAGGTAACAGGAGGGTTAAGGAACAAAAGTGTGTTTTTATTTAATAATGGTGTTGCAAAAAACACAAACTGATTGTCAAATGTTTTGCTTTTTATCAGCTAATTATTATTTGTGCATTGATCAGGGACTTGCATGAATAATTGGCTATTTAAATTCTTTATTTGTGACCTGTTGCATGTGTCTTTCTCCTTGTCATCCAGACGTATACAGCCGTTTATTATATGTTTGCTGACCTGTTGATGCTGAGCATGTACGTGTACTACAAGATATCGAACAAGATGTTAGAAAGTGAGTTATTTATTTTTTTTACTCCTCAATTTTACAAATGCACAATAAGTCCCATGTTGTAAATTTATTGATTCAGCCATCACTGATGGCGCTGCTTTTTTTTCTAAGATCGATTTGATCTGACATGGTAGCTTAAAGAAAAAGCTTCTCTTATCAGTGCAGACGGATAATCATCCAACACTTGGCCAGACGGAGGACGAGGGTTATCGCTGTAGCCTGTTGTTGTGATGTCTAACATGCCTCATGTTGCCGAGTTTGTTTCACGACTGGTGACCTCTGACCCGGTGACCTTTGTCTGGAGGAATGTGCATGGATGTCTTTCCTGGTATTGCTGCTGAGCCCAGGTGTTGTCTCCTTCCCAGGAAGCAGGGTTTTGCACGTGGTGGGTGTCGTCTGTGTCCTGGGCGTCACCACGAGCCTCGCCCGCCTCCCCGGATTAGGCCTCCAACACGAAGAGGCTCTTTCTGGGTTCAGAGGTCGTGCCCTGCTCTCAACTGCTGATGTCAGTCCCATCAAGGCGAGTCATATTCGTAGGTGTGTCACCGACGGGAGGGCGGTGAACACCCATCGTCTGGCTTTTTGTTTTGCTGGAGTAACGTTGTCGTCGGCCTCTTTGTCGCTTCAGGCTTTTACCGCGAGAGAAATTATTGGTTTCTCCATCGGCTCGGTGTCGTCAGTTCTCTACCTCTCCTCCAGACTTCCACAGATGCACACTAATGTGAGTATGTCAGACTGGCTCCTTTCCTTTGTCATATTGTACTTATACTAACACCAAAAACAAATGGCTAATTCAAATTGGGCGGCTGTGGTTCGGTGCTTAGCCAGTACATCTTTTAATCAGAGGCTTAGTGGTTCAATCCCCGCCCTAGATGATGTGTCCTTGAGCAAGACGCGTCACCCTTAATTCCCTCCTGTAGACAGGTTTATGAATGTAACATGTAAAGTGTCTTTGAGTACTTTTTTTTCTTTTCTTTTTAAAGCGTTATATAAATTAAATGAATTATTATCAGAATAAGTATCCTCATAATATTAATTCAGCGTCACTGTATATTGTGAATTTTCTTTTTTTTTTTACAATTTATATTGCACATATATTTTTGTATTAAACTTGTTGGTTAAAGTACTTTCAATACAACAAGTTCCAAACAATACAATTCAGAGGTCCCATATTGGCTCTGGTATCCACGTGTACCCAATAAGTAACATTCAAAAATGTGAATTTAAAATGACAGGTATAGCTAAAGATAAATAAGATGTGTAGATATGGACGTGAAATGATTATTATAGACTCAAAATAAACTGTTATGGCATCACAAGTTATGTCTTGATGTTTTGTTTGAGTCTGCACCCGACGACAAATGTATATCAAAGTGAAAGAGGCAAGATTTGTAAACGCCAGTGCCTGTGACGCAATGACGGCGTGGACTTCGATCTGCTCATCTCAATCTGCTGTACGGTACGAGGTGGACGTGTGTTACTTCCTCTAAAATCATATGTTTCCCTTCCTCTCATTTCTCCCCACAGTTCAAGAGGAAGTCGACGGAGGGGGTTTCTTACTTCCTGTTCGGGTTGGTCATCCTGGGAAACACCTCGTATGGCCTGAGCGTCCTGCTGAAGAACCCCGACGAGGGCCAGGGCGAGCAAAGCTACATGATCCACCATTTGCCCTGGCTCATCGGCAGCCTCGGCACCCTCTTCTTGGACCTCATTGTATCCTTTTTAAAAGAATGTCCCACGCTCGTGCTACATTTTAAGCCGTGGGGACATGTCATCAGATGGGATTAGCCCTCATGACTGAAACACAATACACAGTATCAAAGGTCCACTGGCAGGGGAACAGCAACAAGACTGTGAAAGCTGTACTGGTGCCCCCTGGAGGCGTGCGTGTGCGCGCGCGCGCGTGTGTGTGTGTGTGTGTGTACAAATGCAACTTTATTTGGGAATATGCAACACATTTGAAAATTGAAGTGATTGAAATATATATATACAGGGTTCGTACGGTCATGGAAAACCTGGAAAAGTCATGGAATTTTAAAATGGTCATTTCCAGGCCTGGAAAAGTCATGGAAAAAACTTAAATCATAAAAGTTTTGAAAAAGTCATGGAAATTTGTTCTAATCACATGTTCATTTACGGCGAGTTTAAAATAATTAATGTTTTTTTAAAGAAAGATGCTCAAAATATAAGCCGGCGTACACTCTCGATGCGCCAAATTTTCTTAATTGTTCATGTTTATACCGAGATTTCAGTTTGGTCATGGAAATTTGGTTTAAAGTCCTGGAAATCCGTTGGTCAACATGTGTAAGAACCCTGAATATAAATATGTCTTCACTCGTTGGTGAAATCTGATCTCCAGTTTGTCGTCGTTGTGTTTTCTAGGTTCTTTTCTTCCACCAGGAGTTCTTGTAAATGTCCTTAACGCTGCGGTTCAGATCACCCTCCAGTTCCTTATGTACCGTAAAGCCACGTTGGAGGGCGCCGCCGGCCCCGGGGAGACAGAGCCTCTGATCGGGAGCTAAACCACGACGGTGGGGACGCCCGACGGACACGGTGCTTCCAGTGAATCCTCAAAATCGCACATCCAACAGAATCGGGATGAAAGAACAATTTTTTTTGTTGGATTTCTTTTATAGTGTAATTTATGACCGCTCTACTTTTACGGTTACACTTTGTTTTCATCCGCAAAAAGTACCGAGACCGACGGAGTCGCCGACCAGCGACGGGATTTACGATCCTCTCGGCGGTGGAGTTGTAGACGGTCCATCGGGGTTTCACAGATAAAAAAAAAAAAAGAAGCTCTCGTCGACCTGAAATCCTCCTGATTTTAGGTCTCCGCCTCCCGTCGAGTTCAGGCCTCCTGCAGATGTCAGGATTCTGCTCTCTGTGAATTTTTCTGATGTTTTTGAAGTTGCCAAACACGTTTGACGGCGTCGACGCTGGAGCTGCAATCAGCCCGTTTCATCCTTTGCAGTGACGCACGCGTCGACCGCATAAGTGTATATTGTCTTTGGTGCGTCTTTAATTGATGGTTCCACTAAGCGCTTTAATTGCAGCTTTGAGAATTGTTAATTTTGTTTTTTTTAAAGCTAATAAAACAAATGAAGTAGATGCTTGACCGATTGAGTTTGCACTGGTGAAAAATTGCAACATGCTTTTCACTACAATGTTTAATTGCCTTTTTTTTTTTTCATTCTCAGTTTTGCACAACAAAAGTCAGATTTGTACTCTTAGAAATGTTGAATATATTCTGTGGGTCAGTGTCGTGTAAAGATTGAATAATAAATACATATTTTTCTCTGTTCATTTTGTTTCCCAGTCATTCAGGATGATCTTCATACTGAGACGTAGATTTGTTTTTTAATGATGAAAAACACACTACAGTTTACTCTCCATCTACCAGCCTGGCAGAGGTCAAGGCCTTGCTCTTGACCTTACTGTTGACCTTTGCCTTAGCTGACCTCCAGCCCTGCTGACTTGTGTGTGTGTGACCTGCTCCTGGGAGGCCTTGACAGCCGTGTTGTTTTTTTCGTCATTAGAGGATTCACACTGGCCTCTCAGTTTCACCCGCCTCCCTCCGTAACACCCCCGCATGTGCACACACACACACACACTTTCCCTCACTATCAAACATAATGCAATCGTGCACAGTCAACCAGTAAGGGCCCACCCACCGAGGAAGCGAGGTCAGCGCGGAGACTCATGGCTCCAGAGTATTTTGGGGGTGGAGGGTTGTGAAACAGTGGCAGAGAGATTGCTAAGCGGGAAGAACGGTGATAGGGAGCATCCATCCATCACGAGGGATGAAGAGGCTGTTTATAAACACTCCATACTGGGAATTCTTTAATGAGAGGATTCCAGTTGCTTCAAGTAAGGCAAGAGCAGGGGTCTCTTGTGACTCAGAGGTTGCTGGTTCAAATTCCTATTCCAACCGAAAGGCCCCAAAACTTAATTTAATTTACTTCATATTCATTTACTCATTTATTTATTTACTTAACTGTTTATTTTCTTTATTCATCAATTTTAAAACCTTTATTCAAAGACCCTATTTTAATGGAATAATAAGACCAAAATCTAAAAATGTGCTGGGGAATCTTTGTGAGTAATTTAGGATATTTAAAATTTCCCATTTCTGAAAATATCTTTTACTTTTTCAACGTATCCCTTGTCGGTCACACTATACTTTGTCTCTAAATGCTGTTGCCCAGCTTCATTTTTCAACATTTCCCCAAATATTCGATATATATATATATATATTTTTTTCTCCTCACTGACAGACTTGTGTCCTGCAAGAGAACATTTACAGGAAAACAAGATCTTTGGTCAGGTTTCCGCACGTCCAGCTAAAACACACATCAAGAGCAGCCGTCTGTTTACTCTGTGTGATTATATGTGTGTGTGTGTGTGTGCGATTGTGTGTGTGTCTGTGTGTGTGTGTGTGTGTGTGTGTGTGTAGGGATGGAGGCTGGTCTGAAGTCAACATTACAAAAAGTCAGATAGTTGGACAAAGGGAGAGGACGTCGGGACACTCGGTGCAGCAGCAACGCTCCCACCATCAGAGGTGAGTCCACCAGCTCGGCTCCCGACTAACACCACTGCAGCGTGGACACACGCTTCAGAACGACGCACAGATTTATAACCAAAAGAGCAGCGCGCTACTGCCCTGCATTGTCTCGTGTAGTGTTCTGTTGTTGTTTTTAAAGTGATGAAAGGAAGTTTTTTACATCAAATTTGCAATATCAATGCAATTCCAGCTGTAACGAGAAAAGATCTTCAATGTAATTCCCACCAGCGGATAAAAAAGTCCAGATGTTATTGATTATGGGCCAGTTTCGACATGCTGCATTAAGATCCAGTGTGTTTTAATGTTTTGTTTGTTTTAAATTACATTTTTTAAATTCATTTTTTTAAAAATGTTTAACCTCATTGGGATTAAATATATTCTTTACAAGAGTGTCCTGGCCAAGACAGCAGTAGCACATTAACATAAAACAGTAACAGACGATTTAAAAAAAAAAAAAAAAAAAAAAAAAATATATATATATATATATATATATATATATAAAAATATATAAATAAAATATATATAAAAAATGTAATATATATATATATATATTTATATATGAATATATATATAAATGGATATATTTATATATAAATATATACATTTATATATATAAATATGTAATATATATAAAAACATTTTTTTTTTTATCACAGCATGAGTAAAACCCAAACTCAGACTCAAGTCCTCGTGTAATGCATTGATTGCATCCAGAATGCTTTTAAACCACAGAAAACAAAGCAACCTCCACCGATCATAGGAAATGGTTTCAAACTCATTTTAAACAGCGACAACGAATATTCGACATTCAACATTCCTTCTCTCCATGGCCAAATACACCCGCAAAGCCCACTCTCACTCGCCTACGCTCAAACATACGCCGCCGCCGTGACCTTTACTCACGAACCCGAGGCCACTTTAATGTAAGTGTCAGTTTCCTGCGAGGATCAGTAAACAGTCCCGAAACCGTTATCGAGCTGCAGCTCTGCCCGCCGCCGGCTCTCTGATAAAGAGGAGCTGGCCACACGGAGACCACGTCACGGACGGCGATTTACGACGTGCCGAATTTATCTCGCCCTTTCTACTGCGAGTGATTCTGGACTAATGGCTTTTGGGAGGTTTGCTCCCCCCATCGCTCACTTTGAGGGAGAAGTGGACGCTTTTCTGTTTTGCTTCGTTGAAGTTTGTGTTGCTCCGGTTCCCCCCGGTGTTCATCTCGTCATTTTTGGGACAGTTCGTTGGTTCACACACACATACACACACACACACACACACACACACACACACATCCTAATTCAGAGTCCCATTTATATCCGTTACCACGTCTCCCTCCCCTACGCTCCCTGTTCTCTGATCCTCGTCTCCCACGGGGCGAGCCCTCCCCGCCGGGCGCGGGTCCAACATCGTGACACCTCCCGAAGATCCACGGCGACATTTGCACGCTCCGGGATGTTGTCCCCATCGTTCAGCGTCGCTCTGCAGCGCCGCTGCCTGCTCTCTGCTCTCCTTCCCGGCCCTCGGAGGTCAGAGGTCAGAGGTCAGAGGCGGTTTGCGAGAGGAATGGCCGACGCTTGTTTTGCCACGGCGGCGCAGCTCGATGTTTAATGGAGGAGAAAACTCAACGGGCCACCTCTCCTTCAGCAGAGGATTCATGCATCTATCTAGAACAGGGGTGTCAAACTCGTTTACACCGGGGGCCACATCAGCATCATGGCTGTCCTCTTAAAGGGCCGGAAGCACGTTATAAACTCCTCGAACATATTGTTGAATAACTGCATTTGATTATTGTTTATTTGAGTGTAGAAATATTGTGCATAAGAAAATGTCTCTAATATTACAATATTAATCCGTTTAATTTGAAACCTTCAAAATAAAAGCACGGGACATTATTCTTAATGATCACATGTCTTTCAAACCGTCAGGGGCCACACAAAATGATGCGGGGGGACGGATTCGGTCCGCGGGCCTTGTGTTTGACACCTGTGATCTAGATTATTGCAGTAATGTCAAGAAGATTAGGTTCGAGTGAAGATCAAACAAGATGGTTTCAATTAGAACAAAGTGAGGAGTTCATATCACCTCCTTGGAAGTTATTTGATCTTTTACTAACACTAGCGGTATGAATCCTACCGACTCTGATCACAGACCTCCGCGGTGCCCAGAGGATGAACCCGACTAACTTTGGGGAATCCTAAAGTTATCCTACTCTACACTCGGGCCAGCAGCAGGTTAACCTCCTTAAAATCTACTGGGAGGATTAACAGGATATTTAGTAGAAACTTTGAAGGTCCCCAGTGGATGAATCCTAATGACCTCATCTTGATGTCAAAAAGGCATGTGTGGCTTTAAAGTCAATCATTTCCACAACTGACGGATGGACTGCCAAGAAACGAGAGTGAATTGTAGAAGAACGTCGGCGGTCCGCTGACTTTCCCCTCTGGTGTCATCTTCAGGTCAGATGTTTAAATCGGTTGGTGAGAAAATCTCTCTGCAAAAGTCCCATCGGCCTCAGCTGTACTCTTTGTTTACTGCTAGACAACTAAACAATGTCAGCGTGCTAACCCGCTATCAAAGAGACGTGGCAAACCTGCTCAAATATAGCATGTTAGCATTTGTTGTTGTTGACGTTCAGCTCAGATCACAGCCGCGTGACAGAAACATCAATATGGAGAAACACAATACTGTAGTGTTGTATCAATGCAGTGCATTAGGATTCTGTCATAATATTATCAATACAGCCATTAGTCTCATCTTTCCCCCACGTAGCGGCTGGCTTGCAGCTTTCGATATTTTTGCTAATTTCTGCTCCCATGAGTACATTTTACTCCCCGAGCCTCGCGTTGTCACGGTGACTCGTCGCCACGTGTGCGTCGGTTCACCCTCTGGACGCAATCTTCAAAGGAGAGACGCCGCGTAGCCGGCACCCACATTCCTGTGTCATCTATCACCGACATCGATCGGGATCGCCCCTCCCCCCCACCCGGTGAAGGCTACAGCGTCCGTGAATCTCTGAGCCCCCCCCCCCCTCTCTGCTATCCACCGGCGGAGGCCCCTGGTTCCCATAATGAGCCAGTGAAAGGGATGATAGGCGGGTGGGAGGACGCCGTTAATGTTAATCCTCAGTAAGCATGCTGCATGTCAAGGGGGGGCTCAGAGATTCACGGGCCAGTGTCGAGAGGTCACTCCTCTGTCTCTGCTGGGCGGCTGCAAGCCTCTGTCTCTGCCCCCCCCCCCCCCCCCCTTGACTGTCCGTGGGGGGGGGAGGTCCCCTTAAATCTAACTGCTGTCCAATATTAACTGCAACACAAACAGAACAGCGGTAAACAAAAGCAGAGTAAACACCCCCCCGAAGGCTTGGAGGACACACACACACACACACACACACACACACACACACACACACACACACACACACATTAAGTGTAGCAAGCATCACAATGTAGTCCATGAAAAACGTTGTAAAACAATTGATTTAATGAGGTTAATTACTTTATTTCAACTCATTAAGTTTAAACTGAGAAGAACATAAAAAATAAAAAAAAACACCCAAGCTGTTGCACTCTGGGATACATCCATTCAGGCAAAACCTCAACACACACACACACACACACACACACACACACAGATGCACACTCAATGAGTGCTGGGTGTCCTTCACTCTGTGGGGAGAAAGCCTCCATCTCTCCCTCCATCCCTCCATCATCCGCGGTCCTCTGATCTGTGAAGTCCCGGTCGGCTCCAGCTGTTTGGACCCAAGTCACATCCCTCTCCTTCATGGGTGTCCCCAGCTCTCCCTTTCGTCTCTCCCCCCCCCAGGGGACGAGTGAGACCTCCTCCAGCACGTCGTCCACCACAGACCAAGAGCCTCAGCTGCACTCCTGCCCTCTCTCTCTCTCTCTCTCTCTCTCGCTCTCTGTTTTTTAGTTTTTTTTTATAAATAGGACGGGATCTCAGCCTCTACAGCTAAGAGACCTGGACGCATCCTGGGGATAGAGGAATGTTTCTGCACTTCCCAGATCCTTCATGTCTGTGAATCCTCTGAGTAATTGACTGTGTGTGTGTGTGTGTGTGTGTGTTTATGTCTTTGTGCGTGTGTGAAGATAAATCCTGTATTACTTTCCGGAGAGAGGATATTCTGTCCAGATGAGAGAGTGGACGGAGTTGGAGATGAGCTTTTCGGCCGGGGGGTTTCTCTCCGCCTCGGATGGTTTCTGCTCCACAGAGCAGCTCCAGTATTACGGTGAGTCCACACACACTTTCTTTCTTTTTCTTTTACAATAATAGATAAAACACTAACGCTGGAATGTCTTAGCTAGACTGTTGGGAATTTGACACCAATAGATTTCAACCAGGAAGTAACGAAAAGACTAAATACGGGAATTACTGTACAACCCATACGAGATGCAGGGGACTCTTTATTTATATAAATATATAAAGAGAATATACATATATTTATATATATATATATATATATATTTATATATATAAAAATACTTATATTTTATATATATAAATATATATATACATATTTATATTATATATTTATATATATATATATTTATTTATATATATATATATATATATATATATATATATATATATATATATATATATATATATACGGATATGAGTGTCAATGTCTTGTGTGATCTCAGTCAATGGGACTTTTATTCACATGATGTTTTATAGCATTTTTGGTTCCTGGTTCATTTCGAATCAACTATGTTGACGTTCACCTAATTTACAAAAACAAATCTTCTCTCTTACTGCAGATTCTTTCTTATTGCATTAGATATTCACATCTCAGAGTTCAGAGTGTGGAGCTCAGGAGGACCAGCCCACAGACCTCTAATCTATTCACGTTTATATTCACTATTTCTGACCATGTTAATTATAATAAAATGGCATTACAGAGTGCTGTGACTTTCAGTTCTACTATTCTACTTTAAACATCCCATTTGCACATTTTAAAACATGCCGTGTTACAGCTGTACAGGAGGATCTCTTTAAAGGTGCTGAACTCGACATTCAGAGCGTTAAGGAAGTGGGTCATGTTTACGTCCACAACAAGGACGTGACTGAACCCTCACAGCTGATGAATGAACGTGGAGCGCTTATGTACCGCCTCTGAAAGTATGTATGTGTGTATGGGGGGGGGGGGAGTGTTTTTTTGCTGGTGTTGTTTTGGCTCCGCGGTGCGTGGGATGGAGGGGAGGCCGAGGAGTGTTTAGACAGTGTTCAAATGGTTTACAAACAGAGCAGCCACAGCTCCGTCACATGCAGAGGAAGCAAAGGACACCCCCCCCCCCCCCGCCACCCTCGACCCTCCGACCCCCAAAACCATCGTCTGATAAAGACAGAAAACATCTGGAGAGAGAGAGAGACAGAGAGAGAAGGAAAGGACAAAAGGATGGAGGGAGGGGATCGGGTTCACCCTTTATAGTGACGATTGGGATATTTTGCTCTGTGAACTTTACGCAAACGTTTATTCTGCGTCTACGGTTTTTGAATGTCCTGGGTCTTCCTTTTGGACTCGGGCGGATCAGAGAGGGCCTGGCTGAGTCCTCCAGGCGGAGGGAGAGAGGGAGAAAGAGAGAACATGGGAGGAGAGAAGCGTTTTGCTTTCTCCAAACGGGGATGAGGGCGGTGAGCCGTGGGGGGAAGAGTGTTTCGTGAGAACGCCGGGACGAAAAGATCGATAAAACACTTGTTGTAGAAAAGTGATTGGCCTTTTTTAAATTTATTTTTAGACCGAATGTTGTGACTTTTCAATAAGAATACAGTAGCTTGTTACAGCCTTTTTTTTAAAGACTCTTTCTCAGAGGGCCGGAGCCTTCGGGGCCCAGGAGCCTCTGACTCGGAGGCCTTTGGAAGCCCTTCAGACCCCGGCAGGGT